>ANCB02000134.1:0-185141 GCA_000331835.2 Trichoderma hamatum GD12
GGGGGGGGCAAGCGGTGTATAAAATCGCCGGGGGATGAGCCAAGATCGAACGAACCGTGTCGCAAGAGGGTTGGAAGAGATTTGAGGAAGGCTAAGAAATTCGTCGCGCTCGATTGTGCCAGAGTTATCCTGCAGCAGATAGTCAGCCAGTCTATCCGTCGTCATGTTCCATCTCGTATCGTCCTGTTGAGCTGCAGCGCGACCAAAGTGTAAAACAGCCCAACCCAGGCGAAAGGGCCGTTGTGTTCGGTCTGGCTTGGTTCCCCTTTCTTTCAATCGTACCTTATCGAGTTTCATGAACCGTTTCCTTAACCGGTCGACTTCCTCTCTGTCAACTGTGCGATGCAGAATTAGCCAAACTGAAACCCATAGACCAACTAATCAATAGGGGACAGGAGCCTACAGTTGGATCCTTGGACAATGTTGTCCATCACAGCACTCGTGGTGTTGCCCATCTTGTCAGACTGGACAGCGCAGCTGCTTGTGCGCTAAAGAATGGTTTGCGTGGCTAAGGATACAATAATGGCAGCCGAAGGAGAAACGCTGAGACGGTAGGAGGCCGGTTCTATGCGGCGGTCTGTATGTAACGAGTAGCGGTCGTAGAATGCTGTTCCATGTATGGAGTGTAAGTAAGGCACCAGATTATATTATACTAGGCATTGGACCGTTGAGGCGACTCCTAGAGGGGTAGCAGGTCATGTGCACGGACCATGTCTCTCATCTGCTCAGTGTTAAGAGACTGCTAAACAGGCTGGAGCGATAAGCAATTCCATTCAATTTAATTCAGCCTTGCGAAAGAAGAAAACCGGCATCAGGCTGGATCATGCGAAATTCGGCGGTGCATGTAGAAGCAAGCTGCAGCAGTTGGCGCATCTTGGAAAATGATATTAATTGACTGAGGGGACTTATTGGGTGATTATGTCATATTTATCAGATAGAGTTGAAACCTAAGATATGCGCGTTTGGGAGGCTGCTGTGCTGTCTGTCGCTGCAAGCTGCGATTGTGGCTGGGCTGAACAGCTATGGCTGTGCAACTTACCTAGTACCTAATAGTTTCTCCTTTCCTGCAGCAGAGGCGGTGACGGAACGCTCGCGAGCGCTAAATACTTGCTCCACGCTGCTCTCTGTAGCCCAGGCCGCTGCTGGTAGAGCAAAGAAAAGAAAAAGCCACTATGCCAGCTTTCGGTCCATCTCCGGCCTGGGCGCGTTTGGGCTGCTGTGGCCGCTGCTGAGCCAACCAGAGGCGCGCTCATAGCACTCGCCCAAGTGCCTAGCAGCTTCTATGCGCTGCTGTTTTCAGCGCGTGGGCCTGCTGCGACTTCAGGGGATGAGGGAGGCAAAAGGAGGGGGTGGCCCGAGCGCCTCCATGTACCAGTGCACGCCAAAAGCTACGACACAGTGACTTTGCAGCGGGCCACAGCGGCCATCAAACAGCCGCAATTTTCCAGGCTCTGCACCAGTGAAAAATCTTCGCGCGGCAAAACAAATCCCAACGTCACCTCATCGAACGCGAGCATTGAGCCATCAAAAAAGCGAAACCACAACGCCTAAATCATCAAAAAAATATCATAAGGCGACTTCGGACGTCTTGATTTATGACTTGATCTCTTTTTTTCGCGGATTTTCCGCTGGCTTTCTGCCGTCCTTCACCACCCTGGCAACATGTCATCCCGCAAAGTCCGAGTCAAGAAGTTGACTATCAAAACCGCTCTCCCTGTGCTCAGAGAGGATCAGATCGATGCTACTGAGTATGAATCACTGCTTACCGAGTCGCAAATCGCGACCGGAGTCGATCAGACTGAGGAAAATGTGAGTCCATCACCACCATACTGCCACGCCACCGCAACTTCTGATATCACGTGTTTGGTCACGTGGCATCTCTCCTTACCCGCTCCCTACAATGCCTCGATCGCGATATGTGTAATACAGAGCGCAGATGTATGATGGTATAAGCCATTCTCATACATCTCACTCGTATATTCAAACATCTCTTTCTTCTTTTGCCATTCTTTCTTTTTCATATCACTTTCATTTTTTTGTTTTGTTTTTCTTTTCATCGTCTTATTCTTTTTCTTCTTCTTTCTCTTATTACTTTTTCTCTCTTATACTCTTTTTCTCTTTCTCTTCTTTCAAAACAATTATTTTTTACTGACTTTTTTCTCTTCTTCTTCTCTCGCCATGTAGGAATACCATCTTCAGTCCATTCTAAAAGAGGCGGGAACAAGCAATGATCAAGAAATCCCCGTACCGCCTCCAAAAGAGAGTGACATCAGCTATGATGCCCTCTATCCCGCAATCTTTCACAAGCCTTCCTCTTATATCCGATTTTCTCAGACCGTTGAGGAATGTATTAGCTGTCAATATGACATGACAACCGAAGACGATGAATTTCTCAAGTCTTATAATAGTAATCCGCCCGCCGGCGCCGGAGTTCTCAGTGAGGATGACTTCGAACGCATCATGGAAGTGTTCGAAGACACCGCAACCGAGCAGACCCCGTTCGCAGCCGTTGACAACACTGTTATCGGCTACGATATGATGGTACCCGGACTCAATCAGCTTGGCTCTACAAACATATTGCTGCACGCCAAGCAGATATACGAGTACTGGAAATCCAAGCGTCAGGACGAAGGAAATAAACCACTGCACGCAACCATCAAGTTTGAGACGCATCAGGAGACTGATGATACTGACCCATACGTCTGCTTCAGACGGCGGGAGGTTAGACAAACAAGGAAAACAAGGTCTAGAGATACCAAGATTGCCGAGACGCTCAAGCGTTTCCGTCGCGAGCTCGAGGATGGCCGTCAACTAGTACTGATGGCATACGAGCGAGAGATGATGAAACGAGATTTATTGCAAGTAGATCGGGCTATTTTCGAAGAAAGAGCTCGATTGAAGCAAATCAAGACAAAGCTGGGCATCAAGGGCGACGACGAAGACCTAGTAAACCAAAAGGTATGTTTCGAATCGAGGCCAGCTTGGCCCTCTACACGTATGATGCCACTTGACACTAACATGGCCAAGCAGTCTCAGAAGCGCAAGCCTGCAGAAGCTGCCGGAGCTCAGCGACCCGCCACACAAGTGCGCGTGCCGGTACGGCCAGATGGGCGTTCGCACGAACAAGATCTTGTGTTGCTGTCTGACCAGCTCGCCGAAAAGGAGAACGAGCTTCGTAATGAGATTGAAACCAAGGTGCAAAACCACCGAAGGTGGAATCAGAATCATATTGATCTCACTCGAGATCCGCTATCGCCGGTTAAAGAATTGGGCATGGAGCTCAAGTTCAGACCGGCAAAGACTCAATATTTAATGACGCCGCCGGCGTCAAATTCTGCAGAGTCAATGGACATTGATGACGCACCTGAGCCGATGCAATTGGACAAACCGGAACTTCCCGTGTTCCAATTCCGCGGCGCAGACTTTGGCGAGACGCCGCAAAACAGCCAGCCCGCGTTTCGACGTCGCATTGGCCGACTACAACGGCTCTGGATCGATCGGAGGGGTCTATCAACACCCGCACGGACAGATACGTACGAGTACTCTGACCGGTGGAAGTATGACTCTGATGACGAAGATGATGAACCGCTTGTGTATGAGGTTGATCCCTTTGACACGCGAGCGTTAAAGTTCAGAGCCACAATCCCACTCAGCCCATATATCTTCCGAGGGAGGCCAACGGTCCCTCCAGAGGCGGTTAATGGCGTCGCGAACGGAAATAGGGTGTTACCACCACCACCACAAGCGCCGCCACAGCCGCCGCCGCCGCCACAAGCTGCAGTTCAGCAAGCGCAGGCGGCGTCATAACAAACACCCCCTCTCTCTCTCCCCCGACGAATCTAGTACTGCATCCTTGTATGAGTATGGAGGTGTATATAATTCGTTTTGCTTTCTTTTTTTCTCCAATCACGCTGGTATTGAAGGGTTCTCAGGAACGGATAGGACGGGGAGGAGGCTTGGGAGGGGGCAGGATCTTTTGCTGTAGATGAAAAAAAATCACCGATGTATAGTACAGTAGCCTTGGTCAGGGCATTGCGAGGAGTTGGGAGTTGGGGTCGGTTCTTTAGGATTAGAAAGAGAAGAGGCCCTCCAACGGGAACAAGTAAAAAAAGATACAAACTCATTCCTGAACTGGCTTTTGGCCAGAAACCAGACCTTTTTTTTTTCTTCTTCGGCTCGGCCGTATGCAATTCGCGTGATGATCTGTAAAAGGGTCGATGATGCAGAGGCCATGCATTGCCGACTGTCCGACTTGTGCTTGTGAGAGCTCTTTTTTTGTTCTCGCAAGGCGGGTGGTGTCGTGACGCAGCCCGGTCTCACCTCACCTCATTGCGACCAGGGCGGATGACGTGAGGGGAAGGCCGGCCTGCGCAACGTAGACTCGCCGGCCGTGATCGAGGTTTGCCATGAGCGTAGACGATGAACAAGCTTGTTGAGAAGCTGATCATCACTCTCGCCAGCTGAAGAAGTAGCCGGAGGCTCTGTCTTCTTCTCTCTCAGCTGAATTTTTTTTTTTCTGCTGCCAAGGCTGGTGTTAGCAGGCGCCGAAAGAGATAGCAGCAGAGCGAGAGATGGATCCAAAGGGGCAGCTTTTCCCTGCAGAAAAAGGACATAAAACATACCGTTGAGAAAACCAATGTCTCGCAGATTCAGTCCATCATGAAGAACCAAAGACAAGGAAGAAATTTTTCTTCTTGCTGCTGCAATATTTTTCTCTCTGGTGTCCAGCTAGACTTGCTAGAAGGAAAAAAGTCGAGGGGAAAGAAAGCGAGTGGTCGAAGTGGACCGCGGGAACGGGCTGGAAGTGGATTATTTTGGGGAGGGTGGGAGGATTTGCGTCCACACACAGAAAAGGCAGCAGAAGCACACACTTTCACAAATCAAGGGACCTGGAAAGCAACTGGCAAGCTCGGGAAGCTATACATGGGCAGCAGGTACCTGCTTGGAGGGATTCGCGGCCAGAGAGTACATGCGGCATTTGTACAGGGCCGGCGGGCGGGGCCAAGGTATGTGTCTCTTAGTGCGAGCTTTTGCTGGTGACAAGAGGCGCTAGAGGGCCATTTGCCGAACGGCGCTGTTCAAAGGGCAGTATAGAAAACTTGTCCTGGGCCTAGGCACTTTTCTGCGTGCTCTGGACTCGAGACACTCGCACAGAACCGACATCGAACCGACATCCACGCATAAGCAATGGGATCCGGATCGTAAGATGCCAGCGGCAGGCCGACACCGTGAAAGGAACGAAGGAGGTGCTGCCTTGAAACAGCAGGTAGATTAGCTGTAAGACACGGGGGAAGCACTTCTTACATAAGTCAGCACGGCGCCTTTTGCCGAGATATGGTAATATACTGTACTGTCCTGCACGGGGAGCTCCCAATTCACCCGCGTGCTCTGCTGCAGCGGGTAGAAGAACTGCCTGTGGCTCGTACATTAGCGCAAAGCATGAACTGAGCCGGAAGGCAAAGAGGCATTATGGAGGGACATGGTTTGGCGTAGTGGCACTACTACCTCCTACTGTAACCCAGTTGCAGTGCATGCATTGCGGAAGACGAGAAAATTGGGGAGTAGATGCGTGGTATGAGGTAAGTGAGAGAGGTACGTACTATTCCCGCTATAACCAGCAGAGTTGAGAGCCCATGACAAGACGCCCCGCTAATTTCTGTTTCGGGCACAGAACCCCTCTATTTTTTTAGACGTCAAAACTTTGGGTTGAATCATAATCGCAATCTACAATGAATTAACAAGTTGCTTTTGATCAGGTATGTAATTTATTTACACTGATATTTTTTGTTTTTGTTTTTGTTTTCTATTGAAAAAACACCTCTGAGCCGTTCTAATCAAATTCTACTTCTTAGAGAAAGATACAGACCAAAAGATAGAAAAGAGCGATACCCTCTCGTGAAGATCACATCTCCAGACATCAAACCCCAGGCAAGACAAGGACATCTATCCGCCGCCCTGGCGCAAGCATAGATCGCCGATAGACGACTTCAAGCTTCATTTATACAACCGCCTCAACTCAAACCCCCCACAAACTCATCCAACATGGCCACCGCCGCCGTCTCCTCGCCTCTCGCCCCTCCTCAACCCACCACCACATCCATCACATCTCCCACATCAATATCAACGCCGTCAATGTCCAACAAATCCTCCTGGATCGCCCTCGGCTGCGAAGGCTCCGCCAACAAGCTCGGCATCGGCCTCATCCGCCACACCCCAACCTCCGCCACCATCCTCTCCAACTTGCGACACACATTCATCTCCCCGCCAGGAACAGGCTTCCTCCCCAAAGACACCGCCCTCCACCACCGCACCGAGTTCGTCGCCCTCGCCCGCCGCGCCATTGCCGAAGCAGGCATCTCCCCCGCTGACGTTGACTGCATCTGCTTCACCCAGGGACCCGGCATGGGCGCCCCCCTCACCAGCGTGGCCATCGGCGCGCGCACCCTGGCCCTGCTCTGGGATAGGCCCCTCGTCGGCGTCAACCACTGCGTCGGACACATCGAGATGGGCCGCGAGGTCACCGGCGCTGATAACCCCGTCGTTCTGTACGTCAGCGGCGGCAACTCACAGGTCATCGCCTACGCCGAGAAGCGGTACCGCATCTTTGGTGAGACGCTCGACATCGCCGTCGGCAACTGCCTCGACCGCTTCGCCCGCGTGCTCAACATCAGCAACGACCCCGCACCGGGCTACAACATCGAGCAGCTGGCCAAGAAGGGCAAGCAGCTGATCGAGCTTCCCTACATTGTCAAGGGCATGGATTGCTCCTTCTCGGGCATACTCACCAGTGCAGAGGCCCTGGCCACACAGCTGCTGGAGCGCGGGCCCGAGGGCGCGGGCTTCACCATCGAGGATCTCTGCTTCTCTCTGCAGGAGACAATCTTTGCCATGCTGGTTGAGATTACGGAGCGTGCCATGGCGCACGTGGGCAGTAGCCAGGTCCTCATCGTCGGTGGTGTGGGTTGCAACGAGCGATTGCAAGAGATGATTGCGAGTATGGCTCAGGAGCGGGGTGGCAGCGTCTTTGCCATGGATGAGAGGTTCTGCATTGACAATGGCATCATGATTGCGCATGCCGGCTTATTGGCTTATAGAACGGGATTCCGCACGCCGCTTGACGAGAGCGTGTGTACTCAGAGATTTAGAACAGATGATGTATACGTCGAGTGGAGGGATTAAGAACTGGCAGAAACATAAAAGTCAATAGAAATAAGTAAACTTGTACCGTATATTGTGTAAATATTCTGTACATCCTTGTCAACCTATCTAGCTTGTTGGTTCATTACGAACCCCTTATAGATCTCTACTACTTCGGCTAGCTCAGCTATAGAAGTTTGCGATCTAACGTAGCATTGCCCGGCATAACCCGTGGTCGTTCTCATTGGCATCCACCATCCCATGCAAATAAACTCATATCGTGTCAAAAAGAAAAACCCTCCCTATATCAGATATCGTAGTTAAAGAGGGATATAGGTGGAAAAAAAGAAAAGAAAAGGCAAAGTAATACATATTAGCTCTCTTTAACCAAAAAGGACTTTCTTCCTCAATTGTCCATTTCCAATGCTCTTTTAGCAAGCCAGCTTTAACCTTCATCCGCTGAAGTGGGCTTATAAATAATTGTAGTGACATACTATAACGAAAATCAAGAAATTAGTAAATGCACGCCAAGTTATGAATTCCCCTCTTCCCCCCTTTCGTTTCACTGACCTTGTTGCGATATCTAATAGTCGCTGAAACGGCCAAGACATTGTTTTTAATGCTGCTCGTAGCAAGATGATTCAAAACGGTATGATTGGGCATGTTCAAGACGCTGTTGTCGTCCTTCATCAGGGTGGCAGCGTTAAGGATGGGTTTGCCCAAGAAACCCGGTAAGCTGGGTGGTGTGGCCATCTTCTCAATAGCACTCTCGGCATTGCGATAGGCTGGCGACTCCTCGGCCTGGTCGAAATCGAGCAGGTATGGTGGGATTTGGCTATTGTAGGCTTCTTGTGGCAAGATAAGCCTGTGCTTGGCAGCTTTGGGCTCTTCTTTAGCCTGAGCTTCACTCGCAGCCAGCTCCTTCTCTTTTCCAGCTTCAACAACTTCGCCAGGTTCGCCTTGTTTCGTTGCAGATGGATCTTCTGATCTCACTTCGATATAGTTTACCAAGTTGTTTCCGAAATCGACAGTCGTGGGGAGAGACGGCGTCGTCTGCATAATTCCATCCACCAAGAAGCGGATGTGATGCGTACCGGGCAAGATGTAAATGGTGGCGGCATAGACACCAGGCTGGCCCTCCCTATCCCGTCATGACAATGCGTTAGTACAAACCAAAAGTCAAAAAATAATCAGCGGGTGAGCAAAACGGGCGCCAAAGCTTCAGGCACGTGCTAGGCATTGAAGCCTCCCGAAGGCAGCCAAAAACGCCTGCTTACTGGTCCAATTGTTCATGTGCATTGTCAAACTTACACTGGATGCAACCGGTGCTTCTTATTCCATTGGAAAATCGTACCAGTCACGTATACTTTTTCACCTCCACCATTCCAGACAATCTTGGTCGGAACCACCCGCCCAGTCTTGTCCACACGTAGCTCATCGCCTTCATCATCCTCAACCGTACCGTTGCTAAGTCCAGAGCTCTTTCTTGTTAAGCCATCTGATGTCTCGCCCAGCTCAGTATCGGTGAGATTCTCGTCTTGACCGGCAATGGGCGAGCCAGGTCTGTGTATCTCCTCCTCGATAGGAAGCGGCAGGCGGGGCGGGCGCATCATGTACATGTCCGTAAGGCTATTGTTGGAGAAGAGTTGGGCCTCGAGATACGGCGGCACGGCGGGGATATGAGGGCGCACCAAGGACCCCTCAATGGGAACGGCGACGGGCTTGGAAGGTTCGTCGCGAATAATGGGCCGTGGGGAGGATGGCTTGGGGCTGCCCGCAACGACGGCCGCGGTAACGGCGGCAGCAGCGTTGGCGACGGAGGAGACGGTGCTGCTGTGCGGCGAGCCGCTGAGGGAAGACACGGCAGTGGTGGGCACGCTCTTGGGCTTGGGCACGGAGGCGGCGATGGAGCCCTGGGCCTGGAGTGTCGACGGCTCCGGGGCGGCAGCGGCGCGATGGATGGGGATTATGTTGCGCGAACCGTCCTTGCGATGGTGATGGCGAGGAGACTCGACGCCTGGCTGCGACGACGGCGCCTGCGGAGGCGTCGACCCAGGCCCGCCCGCCTTGTTGGACGCCGAATGGTTGTTACCCATGGCTCGGGAGCCCGACCAGGGGTGGCCGCAGGGAGATGGAAGCGAGCCGGGAAGGAGATGAGTAAAACAACGATCCCAGACCCAGACAAGCAGCGAGGATGGGCTGCTAGCGGGAGCAAAGGGGGGTTGCAGAGGCGACCGGTTGGCGGCTCTTTGTTGCACAAGGCGCTCTTGCTCGGAGCTGGCGAGCCAGGGCTGGACCGCAGATGGGGGGTGAGGTCTCGCGTGACGATGCTGGGACGAACGTGGTTGGATTGCGGCGTGCTGAGAGGATGAAATGGCGGTGGGGGTCTGTACCTTGGGAAGCCGGGAGGGATCTCGATGCGAGTGTGTCGTCGGCCTTGGCTCTGATCTTGATGTGGGAGTGCGTCAAAAAGAAGATTTCGGATCAGGTGAGAGACCTGTGATGTGTGCTTGATTGATTGGGGGCCGAGAGATGCGCGAGGATGGAAGTGGTGATGCTAGTGGTAGTACTAGTAGCAGTAATATCTCACAAGATGATTTGCCGGCGCCAGATCGAATGTCCCAAGTAGCGCAGAATGTCAGTCAAGCATGAATCAGTCAACCAGCCAATGGCCAATTCCAAGTCCCCGGCTGAGTGGATTCTAGCAGTAAAGCAAACACTCAAAGAGAATGCCAGAAGAGGGGCCTTGTTTCCGGCAATCTGCTCCCTTGCTCGCCAGGCGTTCGGGGTTCCTGTTTCGGACGGCTTCTGCAGGCCTGCACAGCAGCGCCTACAGCAGAAACGGGATGCTCGTGGGGGACGCTCCCTCAAACTTTCGGTCTTCAGCTGTCGTGTCGTCTCGCCTGAGCCGTGACAGCCCGTAGTCGTGCAGGACAGACGATCGTGGGTTGGAGGAGCTGGCCAGTAGGATTGACGCCGTGGTTTTTCGGGGTGGGGGAAGATGCAGCTGCAGTCACGCGCGGGGCTTACGGAGCGGCATATCAGATGCCTATCAGAGGTACGTACCCGCTTCGAGCAACCTCGAGGCTGTATGTACATTGAAGCTCTTATCTCCCTTGCGCTAGCATGTACTCGAGCAGTTATATTCAAGTACTGGGAACTCTGAGTTTGCGTAAACAGCCAGTTTGCTACAAAGTCGTCTATACCCACACTAGATGAGTGAGCTACCTGATTCAACACATTTTGGGCGTGTTAAGACGATGACGACGCTAAATGACTGTACAAACGAGAACGGCGTTATGAGCAGGAATAGATCGAGGTACCTTTTGAGTGGAGCATTCCGTACCGCATTTGGCGCTGGCGACTTACAACAGTATCGAGAGAGGCCATTGTAAAGGAATCTTGCTATTATTATTATTACTATTATGAGGATTCCTTGCTGTTCTAACAAATATGGCCTTTTAATCTTTTCTTATTTGCCAAATACCAATCATCTGTAGACCTTCCATGTTGAGGAATAAGGCCTTTGAGCTGTAGTCTAGTAGAAGATTTGAAACCAAGTCAGCTTCCGCAGCTTGAGGGCTTCGCACCAGTGTCGTGTGATGATGATATGAGACATAGTCCTATTGTCTTATTGCAAGCTTTCCTTGGCGAGAAGATGATTTATTTTTGACGCTATGAAGAAGGACGGAGAATGATTCGTGATCACAGCTCTGCCATCTTGGCGTACATCTGTCGAAACTGCATCCCAACCAAGTGAATTTTCCTCTCAGGGTAAGACGCTTGTCGGTGATTATAGCAGCGTATGATGGTGAGGATTCGGAAAGTTTATGGGTCGTATAGGTTCTCTTAGAGACAAGTCGAGTCGCTATTTCTTTCTCACTTTAGTGAAGCGCGGACCATACACCGAGTCAAAGACTGGGCGGTGGTTGGAGGAGCCCGAAAGAACTCGAGGTTTCGCGTCATTGCACAGCATACTGACTTCAAATTATCTCTGTCAGCAAATATACAGGTTTAAAAATTCGTAAGGGTTGGAATGCTGACTTTTTGGGGTCAGATGTGCTTGGACAAGGCCTTAATGCGGTGATAGCGAAGACAGAAGTTAAGGGCAGAAGCCAAAATTAACAATCTCAGTAAATAGTAAATCAGCTGATAAATGATTGTCTTTATTCAGTGATGCCTGAGGAAAAATTCGGTGCCACTGCAGGAACTCCCAATCAAATTTTCTCGGAAAGTTATCACGTTCTTCCCTCTAGCCGCTGAGATACTCGGCATTAAAAATTAATACTGACCGAATAATACTCATGGCGTCGTAAAATTTTATACTCTTTTTCAGCGTTCAATGGCCAGTTTCATCAAATAGTGTCGTGTTCAGCCGCTACATTATATTTACTATGCGTCTAGATGCGCTGTTGATGATGATCTTATAGCTCATCTGGGATGTGTAAGTAGTTGCAAGTATCAGCGCCTCTACATCACCAGATATCCTCCCACGACGCTGGAACCAATACAGGAATCATCGAATGTTAATCAAGCTGCATCTGTTCAACCGACATGCGTATTTAAAATTTATTGAAAAACGAAGCGTGCGAAAATCATGCCATTCCGTCCTCACTCCAGGTTAAGCCCCGCCACACTCTCACCAGCCACATGGCCACCTTACCCAGGTAGGTACCATTGTACCTCCGTCTCCCTTCATTGATACTACGAGCCTCTCAAACATCTCACATGCCTCACCTCCAAAATCGCCAAAACACCCCTCCACATGCGTGACAATAAACACCACCGCCTAAAGAAAAAATGAACCTCTCGGCCGTCCTTGATGGCCTCCGCACCGGCCTCTACTACGCTTCTTACATCGGCCGCCTCTTCACTTTTCCTATACGTCTCGCTTACGTCCCCATATCCTACCTCCTGAGCGCCTTGAGAGTCGTGTTTGCGCCGGCGATATACCTTTTCTCGTACATTACAGGCTGGTGCCGTGGCGTTATTGATTTCGTCGTCTCTCTTCAGGTATGTTTCTTCCAGGCAGAACAGACAAAAAGGCTCACTATACTACCTGATCTGGTTTGCATCATTTCGACGTGTTAGTGAGGGTGGATTGGATACTAACATCATCTCTTTATATGACGTATAGCCGCTATATACCTTTGTGAGTTCTTCAACCCCTTTTCCTCATAGAAACACATGCGAGAAAGAGAGAGGCATAACCGCGCTATATTGTCATGTGCGAATGAGATAACTAAACTTTCTTACAGCTTGGCACCGCAGCAGCAGTCGGCATCTTCGCCGGCTTCACCCTGGCCACATCATCAACCGTCATCACCTCATACCTCGGCATGCAGGACGGCGCCAATGGCAGCTATGAAGGAACTCGCTCTCGCGCTTCTCAAACAAAAAAGTCCATGCCACCATTCTCATCCGACCCTCTCCTCAAAGAAGATTCATCCTCTAATGACGGAGAGTGGTATTGGCCTGATCCTCATCCCCCCTCACGACGCCGCCCTGTAACTGGGCTCTTGTCACAGACAATTCTCGAAGAAGATGACGATTCTGAATTATAGACTCATTTCTTCTTCTTATTCTCTTCACTGCTCTTTGTTATGGATTTACATTGGCTACTTGTGCACTTTATATTGCTTTCAAAGCGTCCATCAAGCGATTTGGGTTTGGATTTTTTCGATTATATATATGCTGTGCTATTGCATTCTCTATAGTGATGGAGACTCTTTTCGTTTCAATCTGTCGCTACTGCGAGCAGGCAATAACGCTCTAGGTCCATTTAAACCTTTCCAATTCTATATTCTGTTGCCTTCAACGCCTATCCAACCTGTGTAAAAGGTGTGGAACAAAAACTGTTTCCTTGGGATATCATGATATAAGTATACAAGGGGGCGTAAGGTGTATGCCAACTCCATCTACCGATATTAAACGACCATACATATGGTTCACATATTATGCGTGTATGGCAATGTTGATGCTGACCAATTTTTTTTGTTCTTTTTTTTTTCTTTTCTTTTCTTTTCTTTTCTATTCTTTTCTTTTCTTTTCTTTTCTTTCAATTTGTTGCATTCATCGTCGATAAATCTCTCGCTCGCGAGTCCTATCGTGGATGGGCGAGCGACTTCGACTCCTCGTTCGCCGATCTCTGTCGTACCGTTGTCTACTGTCCTTGCTAGTAGGGCGTCGACGGTCATCCCGAGGCCGGTCTTCCTCCCTGCGTCGGTTGTTTCCGCCTTCTTCTCGTCCATAGCTTGGGATATATGTATCAATGTCCGGCCCACGACCACCTGGCGCGCGATTGCGGGGCGGGCGATCTCGATCACGATGGTCAGCATCATCCCAGTTTTGGGGTCGGTCTTGGGGAGGCCGTGATGTAGGGCCGCGCTCTCGGTCTCTCTGCCAAGCCGGTCGTCTTTCGTCCGGGCCGCCTCTGAATCGCCCCCCATTGGCACCGTTTCGGCCACCATATGCGTCACTGCTGTTGAAGCCTGCAGTTGCTCCATTTGCATCTGGTCCCAGGCCCACCGTTCCTCCTTTAGGTGCAGGCGGCAGGGCAGCCTTGCGGTCGTGAAACTTTCTTCGATCCAGCTCGTGACTCTCTTCGTAGGTAGGAAGCTGATGCGGTTCCATAGGTAGGGGATCCTTTTTAAAGTACGGGTGCTGTAGCGCATCTACGGCATTTATCCGTGTCCTCCAATCTAGCTTTAGTAAATCCTTGAGCAGAGAAATTGCTCCGGAGCCATATCTAGGAAGAGAAATTTAGAGTTAGCGGCGTGTAGACGCTTGGTCAAGTGAAAAGCATTGGGTAGGCATACTCTCTAAAGCGGCTCTGAAGGTTTCCAGGTCGTGCTCTGGGAGATAAATGGTCGCTTCCCGGCAGGTTCTTCCACCCTGGCATGTTCTCATCGGTGGGTGAACCCATGAGATCCCAAATAAGCTCAAGCTGATGGGCATCGCTCTCGCCGGCAAGGATAGGCTTGCCATATAGCATTTCTCCAAAGACACAGCTTTTAAGGTATTAGTTTCATTGAAAACCTCAAAGGAAAAAAATAAAAAAAGAAAGTGCAGAGGTGAATGCGTCGTCTTACCCAACTCCCCACACGTCAATAGCGGTGGTATATTGCCTTAGCTGCAGCAGAAGCTCTGGGGGCCGATACCATCTTGTGACGACCAACCCAGTGTAATCTCGTCGGCCATCCCCAACAGCATGGCCAGCTCTCGGCGTTGGCCCGTCGTAGTGGCGTGCGAGACCAAAATCGGCAATCTGGAGAATACCCTTGTTGTTGATGAGAAGGTTGGCAGCCTTCATATCTCGGTGGAGGACGTGATTCTCGTGAAGATAGCGCAGACCCTGGAGCAGCTGGAGCATGTAACATTTGATCTGAGCTTCCTTGAAGTGGACAGATGGGTTATCGAGGAGGCCAGAGAGATCATGATCCATATATGGCGTCACCATGTACATGATGGGTTTCTTGCGTTTGTCGGCTGAGGGTGGCCTGGTCAGCGAGGCGGGACAGCGAATGGCGGGAGTTGATTAAAGGAGGGAGAGAAAAAGTAAAACTCACTCTGCCTCGTGGGATGCTCTACGGCCATGTCTTCCAACCGTAGGATGTTGGGGTGAGATAGCAGCTTGAGCAGCTTAATCTCTCGCAAAGCGGTAATAGGAAACTAGAGCGAGTCAGAGGAGGGAAAGCGATTCTAGTGCACCGGACATCGCTACATACGCCATCCTTTTCGTGGTGCATTATAATCTTTTTCAAGGCAACAAGTGCGCCTGTTTTGCGTGATCGAGCGCGGTGAACCTCACTATGGGACAGTCGTTGCGTTAGCCTCGCTTTTGGGGATAGTGGTTAAAGATGGAACAAAGGCCAGCCATACCCAAAGGTACCCTCGCCCAATTTCCCTTGTAGCTCATAGTCGGATATGCGCGAGCAGCCCTGAAAGCTGGACTTTGGTCTCACGTGGTTAATGGCGAATGTTCTTGGCGAGGAGCCATCGGGGGCTGTCTCGGACGTCATGACGCGCGCGCCGGGTCGGTTGAGCCGTTGAGAGCCTCAAAGCGCAAGGTCGGCAGGGAGAAGGACGGCAGCGATGATTATAGAGGAGTATGGAGCACAGCAAGGCGACTCTTGTTTCGAGTGAATGGAACGCGTTTTACGAAGCAGCTGCGGCGAGATGGGCGCGCATCGTTGTCCCTCGGGCGCTTTGAAACCCCCCGCAAGAGCGTTGTCGAAGAAGCGGATGACGAGCTGGTAGCGCAATGGGAAAAATCCCCGGCAGCGAAAATCCAGAGCAGCTGGTTGCGGCTGTCGTGAGGGGGCCGCGAGGCAGCAATGCCAATGGTGCAGACTTTGGCGAGGGAGACGTTGCAGAGGTGAAGCTGGGAGACAAATCGCAACAAGGAAAAAACGGTTCGGATTCTTATCACTGCGCCGAGTCTGAGCACAAAGTTGGGACGATGGCGGTTGAGCGTTTGCGCTTACCCTAATCGGACTCTTGGGAAAGGCGGTCGGTGGAGCTGTACCTGGACTGTACTTGGGCGGATGGCAGTGGCTGCGGGAGGGTGCATGTGCCCAGGCGGTACTCGTTAACAGCCGTGGCAGATGCTACGTACTGGCAGAGAGAGGTGCCTCAACATGGCCGTATAACCGTATAAAGGGCGTTTTTGATACTCGGCTGAGTTTCTATGTAAATGGATGCATTCATCGCCCGACTTACAGAGGGCTTGCACAGAGTTGGCAACGGTATTGGCAAGGAATACGGCAGAGATGACATGACATTCCATAACCGTCATCTCATCTGTCAAGCCTCCGATCAATGTGCACCAAAGCAGGCCAAGCAGGCCAAAGCAGGCCAAATTCTGCGCTGGCTAGAGTGACGTATGCCGGCGACAAACCCACCGTGCCTGCGGCCAGCCAGTCATGTGCGCCGCCATAATCGCTATGCATCGCCTTGCTGCACCCCTAGAACGGTCTGGAGCGGTCCTGGAATCGACGCTGGCCTGCTGATGTTACTGCGCTATACTGCACTAATACCTGCTGCTGCCACCGCTACAGCACCGAGCAGCACTTCTACTGCTGCTAACAGCATTAGCGTCGCTTCCCCCAGATCTGGTCGCAAGGCAAAGGCGGAATGAGATGGCCGTAGTGATACGGAGCGAAGCCGGAGCCGCCTCTCTCTAGTGCAATGCTACTAGAGTTTGCGCAAGTACATAATACAGTGCAGTGCAGTGCAGTACAGAACACTACTAGTAGTAACTAATAGGCGGTGCCTTATACGTGGCTGCCCTATACATCATCAATCTGCCGTTTCCAGCAAATACCTAGACGTATAATCCAAAGCACGGCACATATAGATTCTCCCATACTCTGTCCTCCCAACTTTTCATCAACTGGTGCTCACCCAATTCTCCATCTACACCAATCGGATAAACATATACAAGGGCTTGCCAGACAAAAAGATAATAAACCGGCCATGCAGTCCGATCCCGACATTTTTATATTTCTATTACCCCTTCGTATCCACTCCGTTCCGCCTCTTTTATCGCCCCGTGCTAGAACTTTTTTTTTCCCTGGCCAGCAGATGCCTTGCGCACGCATTTCCTATGACTAAAGTCTTATCCAATTTAATTCTTCTTCTCCTCTTTCTCCTCCTCGATTCGTAAATATATCAAGGTCCCCCTTTTCCTGCTCTCCGCATGACGAGGTTCTGCTGCACCACCTCCATCAATCTATATACATACCTATAACACGGCCGGCTGGACCACTTTTTCCCAGAGCCCATACAACCCACCCACTTCAACTTTTTTTTTCCCTTATCTGGGGTATACAAGGGTACTCTGCCTTCAGCCAGCCAAAAGTCTGATAAGAACCCACGACTTCACAGCTGAACAACAAACCCTTCTGTTACCTCTTTTTCTCATTCTTATTCATAAATTCCTTCTCAGACCCATTTCTTTTTCACATCTTCTTATTATCGTTTAATAACAGAAACTCGTCCATATACATAAATGCTCATGTCTCCCGCCGCCGTCTCGGATCTGCCTCCGGTCAACGCCGGCCTCCCCGAGTCCCGCGTCCTCATCATCGGCACCGGAGGCACGATATGCATGCAAGAAGGGCCCGATGGCCTCGCGCCCAGCGATGGCTTCCTGGAGAGCGCCATGGCGCCCAGGACGGTGTTTAATGACAATTCAGAGCCAAGTGGTGAGTGTAATATATCATCAGATGAGACTTACACATCTCACATGAAATTCATACAAACACACATATATACAGACATATATACACATCATCACATATATCTAATAGTCTAGACTTATAAGACACAAACAAAACGAGAATCTTCAGCTAACATCAAGGAAAAAGTCAAACTCCAAGCCCGCCGCAACGGCCAACTCATCCAGCTCGACTCCCTCAGAACCCCCCCAACCGCCTACCATCGCCATATCCGCTACACCGTCATGGAATTCAACCCCCTCCTCGACTCCAGCAACATCTCCGCCACCGACTGGGCCGCCATGGCCACCGCCATCCAGGAAAACTACCACCTCTTTGACGGCTTCGTCATCCTCCACGGCACAGACTCGCTCGCCTACACGGCCTCGGCCCTGTCCTTTATGCTGGCCAACCTGGGAAAGCCCGTCATCCTGACCGGTTCGCAGGCGCCCATCTTTGCTCTCCAGTCTGACGCCGTCGACAACCTGTTGGGTTCTCTCATCATCGCGGGCACCTTTGTCATCCCAGAAGTCTGCCTCTTCTTCCGCGACAAGCTGTATCGCGGAAACCGCACCACCAAAGTCTCAGCCACCTCCTTCGAGGCCTTTGCCAGCCCCAACTGCGAGCCCCTGGCCAAGGTAAACGGTCTCGGCATCAGTGTCAACTGGCCTCTGGTCCTTCGCCCCACCACCATTGCCGAGTTCAAGGTCTTCAAGCACCTCGACACCACGCACGTCGCCTGTCTGCGTGTCTTCCCCGGCATCAAGCCCGAGATGGTCGACGCCGTCCTCCATTTGCCCGACCTCCGCGGCATCATCCTCGAGACCTTTGGCATGGGCAACATCCCCGGTGGTGCTGATGGCCGCCTCATGGAAGCCATCCGCTCTGCCGTCGAGCGAGGCATCGTCGTCGTAAACGTTAGTCAGTGCGTCAACGGCTTCGTCTCCCCCGTCTACGCACCTGGAACTAAGCTCGGCCGCCTGGGCGTCATCTTCGGTCTCGATCTCACCGCCGAGGCTGCCCTCGCCAAGCTCTCGCACCTCATCGCCCTCCCCAACCTCACGCAAAAGGACATTGTCAGCCAGTTCTCACGCTCCATCCGCGGTGAGATGACCGAGATTGCGCACCAGAGCTTCTCCCACCCGACAAAGCCCATTGACTGCAGCTCTCGCCTCACCCCCATGGAGTCTGCCTTTACAGCTCTCGGCTACGCCATCCAGAACGGAGAGATCCAAGTGGTCAAGGACCTCCTTGACGGCGACGGCAACCAGCTCCTCAAGACGGCCGACTATGCAGGCAACACCGCTGTCCATCTCGCCGCCGTATCAGGCAACTCCGAAATCATGCTCGAGCTCCTAAAGCGCGGCGCCAGCGTGCACCAGCGCAACAGGGCAGACAACTCGCCCCTGTTCCTGGCCACGCTGTCAGGAAAAGACGATTGCGCCAAGCTTCTCAAGACGGCCGGAGCTCATCTTTCCGTCGAAGAGATTGAGAGAGGCCCCCTAGCCAAGTATCGTCGAGAGCGCGAGGTATCGACAGTCGAAGCAGAACCCTACTCGATTTCCTTTGCTTGAGAGGCCAAGCTTTGACATGAGAAGAACAAAAAGCGACTTATAGGGGATGGGAGGCCCTGCGAGACTCCAGACATGAAACTGCTGGCATGGCTGGCTCGAGAACATCCCTAGTATTTTAATGACAGAACATGATCGGATATGATAGAGCAACAAACACAGAGTATCGTAAAAGGGGCGTTGGCTTATGGCCTGAACAAGCGCAGTTAGCGTACGCATTCCAGCTAACAAGCAACTCGCTGAGAGGAAAAAAAAAAGGATAAACCTAAGGATTCTTTCAAGGGGTTGGAAATTGGCATATTAGAGGGAACTGATGAAGAGACCCTTGAGACAACTAGAGTACCTTGAAGTGCAATGCTAAAAAGGCATATATTTCCGAGTGCCAAACTATATTCTATCTTATACAGTCACGCAACCAAGAGCTTGGTATTAATCTCCAACTTACTACTTGATTTGATAATAATACAATAGCTGTGCTACAGACCTTGAGAACAACATATAGCCGTCAGAGCCAATGCTAGAGACCATTTTAATCCAAGTATGCTCTTTGTATTGATATTGTATCAAAACAAATGTCATCCATCATTCATCTGCATCATGCGTCGCCACATGCATCCCTGAAAAGAGAGAGGAAGAGGTTAAAAAATTTCAACATGTTAAAAAAGGAAAACGCCCATCGCCTCAAGACAAGACATGAATCACTTTGGCGTGATTGATGGGTATGGTATGAAACAGGATATACCAGAGACTCCTAGAGCCGTTCCGTAAGTCTTCACACAGCTAGCTGCGTGTGTTCTCGACACGAATTTAGCTTGTATACTGTTGCGCTTAACGAAGGAAAAGGTCCCCAACGCCGTTTCTCAGGGCCCTTGTTCTATCCGGATGATCGAAACCAAGGTAGTCATCCTCTGATGAGGCTATGTTCCATAATTCGTCGTCTACATTGTATTTCGTGGTTAGTTGATTTCCCCCAAAAGTTATCAGAATATAGTGCACACGAACCGTCATTAAGATACTGTGGTTTTGAATAGTTTGCCCGTCTTGCAATGGCAAACTTAATCTTCTCAAAGCTCTTGCCTTTGATACCGGTTCTCTTCTCCAGTCTCTTCTTCGTATCGGCAAATTTCTCGCCCTAATCATGGCATCAGTAAAACTAGATATGAGAGAAAAATGGTGCACAAAACAACACAAAGCTGATGGATGCTTACCTCAAGGAGAAGGAACTTGAATGGAACACCGTGGACTCTGTTGACTTCGTTTTGGAAGTGGAAAACGTGAATGAAGTTGTTATCATCAGCCGTTCTCTCCTCATCCGGAACCCTTTCAGCAAAGATTTGGGTGTACTCGTTCAAGTTTAGGACGGATAGATCGCGAGCGGGCTCACGATAGAATCTGTTAGAACTTGTTTCGTATACCCTTATCCTTCCGCCTTCCGCCTCGTCGGCAATCTTGGCCTTCTTAATCAGAGCTTCTATCAAGTCCTCGATAGTTCCCGTCTTTGATACGAGCAAGTCAAGCTGGTCCTGGAATAGAAATTCAAATTAGTCGGACGTTGCTTTATATATGGATCGAATCCACTGCATATATACCTCTTTGGTGATACCCTCACTCAACCACGTGAGCTTGATGTTTTTCTTGGTATCCAGCTCAGCCAAGCTCATTTCTAGCACCTCAAAGTAGAAAGCATCACTTCGTTGAGTCGCATTCAACGTATTTGAGCCCAAAGGATTCAAAATCTGTCGCAGTGTAGGGTTTGTGCCCCGTCTCACAGGTGCCTTGGGGTTGTTTGTGCTCGAGTTCACCGTCCATAACCGGATGTGTGTTGAGGGGGCCTTTAGGTGAGCGCCGACTCGGTCAGATAAAACATCGTAAGTGATCTTTGAGTTGAGAACGAGCTCGAATGGGGGGTATTGTGTCTGGTCAGATCTGGTTGGATGAGCGAGGAATTTTACGGTTCGCTTGTGCTCAAGGAAGTCGTAGTATTCACGAGCATCTTCAACGCGGTCAAAAGATTTATTTCTAAGATATAGCAGTTAGTCATAGCTAGAAGAGGGTTGTGCACATTCGGTTGAAATGGGAACGTACGTCTCTTGAGATGCCTTGTCAGAAGCGCGAGCACTCTCTGTTTTCTTGTCAGAGACACGCTGAAAGCAGACAATGTCACCATCCTGAAGTTCGGCAGCTTTGAGAGTCTGCTTGCCCTTCAGAGGCTCAATCATGGTCGGTTTGATTTCCTAATACGAATATCATAGGTTAGTCGGTTGTGAAGTACCACCTGGCGAATCGAGAGAATTTTCTCCTACCTCCCACATCAACAGCTTCTCATCAGAGGGGAGCTTCTCTCCCCAGCCCATCTTCTGGAGAATCATAGGAACAAGTTCATCGACTCTTCGCTCTTTGCTAATGTAGATGTGGCCTACACCTTCCAGCGTCTGCTTCTCCACATCGAAATTCTTCAATAGCAATAAGATGGTATCATTCTTTACAACAACACCGTTAGGCTGGCTCTGGTACGATGCCCAGACAGGCTCGCCGTTTTCGTTGGTGTCGGATGCAACCTCTGCCCAAACGCGCAGACTGGTGTCTCTGTGAGCGGCGGAGCGAGAAAAGATCTCCTCAACAGTTGGTCGGAGATCCATGATTGGCTGATCTGGTCGAATTGTTTTATTTTGACGGTTAACCATCAGCCACAGCCTGACACGAGCCGGATCTTGGTCCATGTCAGCAGCGACCTGAGCGACGAATTCATGCATCGGCATAGCTCGGCGAATGCGGTACAATTTGGGTGAGGCAGGGTCGGTCTCAGAGATGGGATCAAAGACGCAAAGGTCGGTGCCTCCGTATTTTGCAAAGGTGTCGTTGGTAATCACCTTGGCCATCATAAACAGGTGGGCCTCCTTTTGCTCGCGTCGACGAGCCTCTCTCAGGGCATTTTCTTCCTCAAATTTAATCTCTAAAGCGTGAAATTCCCGTTAGCAAATCATTCTCCATGTTAGCGTTGGTGCTATAAACTACTTACGCAGGTGTGCAGGAGTATCTTCCTTGGTAACCGGACATAGGACCTTGTCAAGTCGAGTTTGACGGATATATACCAACATGTAAGCACTGTTCTGGCGCATGATAGGGGCCTTCTTTTGAAGGGGCGCTCTGAGGTAGCCGTTGGATGCTCTATATTCTCCACCATAATTCTCCTCCAAGACCTCCCGAGAGGTAGCCTTTGTGACTTTGTCGTCATCGTATTTGTAGAACCAGCCATCCTTTGAAGGCTTGATAAACGCATAGTAATGTCCGGCATTCAAGTCGCCGCTGTGGACAAGGACTCCATGTAGCTGGTAGACCCAAGGCTCGGAACGGTCGGCGTCCTCCACAAGGTAAGGGGCGGCGTCAAAAATGTCAGGAAACTCGTAGCGATCGTTGATCTTCATCATCATGTCTCTCTGGATGTCATATTCAAATCGTTTGAGCTGGAGGTGCAGCACGTCGGGGAAGCTGTTGAAGATGACACCCTTGTTGGCGTCCTGTAACTTGTGCTCATCGCCCGCAAAATATTGGTTCTCTCCGTCCATCTTCTCGACTTGGATATAGTCCTGGAAACTTTCCAAAAGGTTCTTGTTGCCGCTGACATTGAGCTGGATATCCCAGAAATCCTCAATGCGTTTTGATTCGTAGTCTACATTTATGCAGGAAATGTACGTCTTGATCTTACCGCTGAAGAGCTCTGGCAGCACGTTTTCGGCCTTGGTGCCCTTCATCTTCTCCTCCATCCGTTCCATGAGCTTTCGCGACAGCTCTTGCACATCTTGCTGCTCAAATATGTGCCTTGTCTCCCAGCCAAATGATTTGGTTAATTCATTCGTGCTAACAGCTTGTTCGGATGTCTGCAATTGATAAAACAACCTCTGCAAAGTGTAGGCTGAATTCTGCATGTTCTCGTCATCTTCCGTTGGGATTTCGTAGATGGCCTGTACGAGAGCATACCTGTATTAGCAACTAGCCGCCTCTAAAAAGAACAAGACAAGAGTGATGGGGAGCGGTGAGCATACTTTTCTGAAGGCGTTTGTAAAGTATAGCGATTGGAGAAGAGAGTTGAGGTAGCATGTGGCGCCTTGGTTCTTTAGACCAACATATCCCGTTTCTTTCTTTGAATCGTAGTTGGCAAAGTTGTGCCATAGCACACCGGTCTCGTCCTCGACAAACCGGACGTAAGCTGTGATGTTGGCGGTGTCACTCTCGACCAGCGGCCGACTGTCGCCCTCCCATGGCACGTTAAACATCCTCCTGATCTCAACGAAGCGAGTGAAGCCCCAATCCCCTTCTTCTTTGGTGAAGCGATGGTGTGCTGCGTGGTTGACATATAGGCTGGGGTCATTAGGGTTCCAAAGTACCAAGCCAAACTGCACGCAGCAACTCCAATTCTCGGGGATGGCATCAGGCTCGAATCCATGTTCCAGGTAGATGGAGCATTGGTCAGTGTTGTTTCCGTGGGGGAACAGGAGGATGCGCCTAGATGAAGCAGCGCGAGTTAGTTGGAGAGGGAAAAGGGAAAAGGGAATGTAGGAAGAAAGGCAAGGAAAACACACCATGGGAAGCCACCTGCTTCGAAAATGGGGCCATGTTCTCTCTTGCCAAGACTGCGCCAGTTCTCGACGGTCCATGTATGTACAAAGTCTTCAAGGATTTTGGGTTCGTCGAGTAGCGGCGGGAGTACAATCTCTTTCATAGCTTCAACTATAGTGTTGCAAAGACTCATATCAGCAAAACCGTCCTTTCAAAAGGTGAGGGAAGAAGATGGACAGAGTTGTAGAATTTGTATGATCGATAGATGGTCTCTCGATGGCTGGGAGAATACGCACAGTCGTTGGCCAAAGGTAAGTCTTGTAGCTGATCAGTTTCGTGTTCGAGGCCGCCATCTGGGCTGATGATGGCCACAGGCTCTTTCTCGGGGGCGTTGGGAGCACCGACATAATCGTCTGTGTCCACGACCATGTCGTTTGGTGAAGGAATGTTGTAGCTCTGTTTGCGAGGTGGATCGTTAGCTCGGCTTCGATATGGGAGCCCAGGTTGGCGGGCTTCGTCCTCTGACGGCATGGTGGGGATCAAATTCAACAGAGGTGAAGTGAGTGTAGAGAGTTCAATGGAAGCAGCGGGGTGAGGTCGTCGAGCATGGATCTAGGCGGGCGTCGATGCCGATGGCTCGGAGTGATCGGAGGGCGTGCAGAGCGTGCAGAGCGTGCAAAACTTGCCCAGCTACAGTTTTCGAGATGCTACAGCTTCCACGCACAGCGACCGGGGCGATGCTGAAAATATAGGCGGGCGATGCACAGATGGCGGCTGCTGTGACCGGCCAGCCAAGATCGATGCTGACTAGTAGCAAGAAACGAGATCGACGACTGGGCAGGGGAGAAGAGAGAGGAAGAGAAGAGAAGAGGTTGAACGCAAGGATGAAAATGACGACAGAGCAGCAACGTGCAAGGGCAAAGCTAAAGCTGCAGCCAGAGCCTGAGCTGAAGATCAAACGTGAATAGTAACCAAGGCGAAAGGGAAGATGCAGAGGATGGACGCAGATGCAGACGCAGAAGCAGATGAAGCGATGATATGCTGATGACGATGTCGAAGTCGATGACGATGACGACGATGACGACTGAGGACCAAAGCCTTCTTTGTGCGCAATTGCTGGGCCGCGGGATGGACGAAGCCGACTTGGCCTGGACTTGACGGCAATGTGAAGGAAGACTCAAGAGAGACGTACCATGACTTCAGAAGAGGCCAACCTGAGGGCCAGGAACGTGCAGGAGCTCCAGCTGTTGCAAAGCGCCGGCGGGGTGCAGGGCTTGGAGATGGGAGCCGAAGAAGGCGCGCGTGTGTGGCGGCCGTCGACCGTGCTGACGGATTTTTTTGGGGGAGTCGCAGCGGGAGCAACGGCAGCAGCCTCAGCGGGGGGCTACAGTATAACGAGGTGGCCGCCTGTATGAGCTGTGCTAATGGGAGGAGACACAGACACAGACGGGTTTTGTTATTGCACGGCAAGGAGAATGAAGACGAAGGAAGTAGGAAAAAAATATGAAAAAAAGAGCACAGCGCCGCAGTGTCTTATTGGCTAGGTCTTAGTAAAAAAAAGTTGCACAGCGAGGCGGGTAGCTGTGGCGGGATGGACAAGAGGCGGACAAAGAGTTGAGCTTGAGAGTTGCAGCCTAGCAACTCTACTTGCAACTCTAAGCTGGCGAATGGTTTATGAACAAATAGGAGACAGGATGCAGGTTTAGCTAATAGTCCTTTTATTTCCTGTTTATTAGGATTTCTGGTCTCCTTCTTGTTATGGGGCACAGCGAACTCTTTCTGGAAACCTACTCGGTAACCAGGTTCTTCTGTGGAGCAGCGGCGAAATACTACCTACTATGTGTAGGTGCACAGAGCTGCAAAGGCTGGACAAGTTTTGGCACTGGCAATGAATTGGCTATTACAGTAACAGCCTTTTGCTAGTGGCGGTGCTTGCTTTGTGGCCGCGGCTCCATTCTTTTGTTATAGTGGAGGTAGAGGGGCTCCAGCAATTGAAAGAGGCTGCAGCAGTGAGTGGGTGGGTGGAGGAGGGGAAGAGGAAGATTGAAGCTTAGGCTTGTTGAGTAGGTATAAGAAACAGCTGATTCAGCTCAGTTAGCAGCAACTCGACAAGTGTTTTCGACAAAAGGAAAAAGTGGATGCTTGAGTATATCAAAAAGACAAACAGTCTGCTGTGAGTTTGGCTGTTCTAGTTTCATTTCTCGACTGGCGATGGGCTGCTTTGCTGCTTTCTGAGCTTGAAAGCTGGTGGCAAGCTCAGCAGTGCAGATAGATGCCATGTTGAGCTTGTTGACGATAATCGATGGTGCTGCTGCGCCGCAACCTGAACTTGGAGCAGCCTTGATAAGCAAAGACCTGCACATGCCCCGCCAGCCCACCAAGACCCCGCGGCATCCACCCGCAAGAGCCGGGTACAACTCTAACAGCCATACCGAGCTACCCCACCTCCGCTTACCTTGGCATCGGCAGACCTCTTGCTTGTCTCAGCATATACCTACTACCTACATAGGTACATAGTATACAAAGCAGTGTGATGTGATGAGAAAAAGGGGAGCCTGATATAGCGGCCAGCTGGCGCCATGAGTGAGTCAATGTGGCTTGGCAGCAATACGCAGGAGCTGCCCTGGCCAAACAGAGTCCAAAATACGGCGCTGGAATCTGAATCACGCCTTTTGCTGCGTATAAGCGAAAGGTACGGCACGGCACGGGTGCTCATGTGCTCTCTGCGTGTGTGGCATTGCAGCAGCGCCGGCGTTGATGAATTCATCTCGGACTCGCTGCAGAATCCTTCGTTTCATGTTAAGCGGCGCGTGCTGCTCTTCTCTGCTTCTCCTTGCATCGTTTGCCACGACTTATTCCATCTTATCCTTTTCGTAGGGCCCCTTGTAGACGCCCGTGGCGTAGTGCTGCAGGTACAGCAAAGCATACCTTGAGATCTCAATTGGTTTATAAAACGCTAGCAGCAAGCAAGCTCCATAGCACGTCCTAGATCAAGGCACTCGCTTGGCCATATAAACACCCGAACTTCCCCATCTACTCCTCCCTTCCAAGCTCTCATCGCCACCAGCCCTTTAAAATATCCATTCAATACCAGAAATCCTGTAAAAACCTGAATCCATCACTAACACCGCCTGCGATTCGCATCTGCCTAGTTTCCAACCTGCGCCCACTCGGAGCCGATACCGCAGTCTGTGGGGCCCAGTTGACCAGGATTTAGGCTGACCGAATGTCAAGCATCTGATCTACCGGCACATGCTCGGAGACCAAGCTTCCAAAGGGCGTTTTGACTTGAGACAACAAGAAAAGAAGAAGCCATCTCGTTTTACAAATTCCTCTGCGTATTCATCTCCATATTCTTGTTTATTGTTGCGCTTTTATCGCGCTCCTCAACGCCTGTCGCCGCCGCAATCGCTCGCTGTCTCCAGCATCGTCACCGGCGTCATCACCTCCACTAAAGACTCCCTCCAGTGCTGTATGGAACCGTGGGCATGTTCTCCGTAGCACTGCGCTGCCATAGCAAACGATGTCGACCTCCCAACTGCTCGGCCTTGGCGGCATCTTGCAGCTTGAGTAATGCGATTCCGCGAACGACCCTTACAAATCCAGCTTCTCCCGTCAAGATACAGTCAAGAAATGCGGCCCAAGCAAATGGCACGTGGCGCCCGGTTTCTGTGTTAGACGAGTAAGCTCTGCCATGACTCCCATCTCAAATCTCTACACTTCTCTCGCAAGATGATTCGCGCTACACATATTTCATCCCAGCTCTACCTTGTGCGCTAACCAGAGCTAACTACTGTTGTGTTATAGTTGGGTTGCAAAGGAGGCGCGCCCAATCAGCTTGCGCCAGCTGATGGTCTTTGGACGTTCCCTGACCGAGACGCGATTGATAAGCTCGGCCAACTACGTGCGCACTGAGCTTCCAGTCAGGTATGTTGCCATGGACTTTTATTCTGCTAGATAGCTGTACCTGACGAGGTGCTGATCGTGGCAAACGATGTATACAGAATAGCGCATCGCATCCGTGACATGCAGAAGCTCCCCTACGTCGTCGTAACGAACCAACATATCGAAGAGGTCTACAAGCTCTACTACAATGCATTTGACACATTCCGCAAGTTCAAAGAGATCAAAACTCTAGAAGACAATGAGAAATTCTGCGCCGTCATCACCCAGAACCTCAAGGGCCACCTGACAGTCATCCCCAAGCTCGCAATGGGCATCCTCGAGTGCGGCGGCCTAATGGACCCAAAAGAGCTGGACCACTTCATGAATGTTATACTCCGATCGGTAAGCTAACATGCTAATATTTTGCTCTTTTATCTGTTATTATGACCATCCAAGCTCACCTTCTCCCCATCAGCGCATTTCTAGACGGGTCATCGCAGAGCAGCACCTCTCCCTCACTGAAACTTTCAACTCTCCCTACTTCTCTCCCGGCGCCAAGCTCTCCGAATCCGACTTCATCGGCGAAGTCTTCATAAAATGCTTTGCAAAAGATGTCATAAGCCGCTGCGCCAAAGCTGTCACCCAGCTCGCTCACACCACAAACGGCCCCGACGTGCAAGTCCCCGAGATCAAAATCGACGGCCACCTCAACGCGAGTTTCCCTTATATCCTCAGCCACCTCGAATACATTGTCGGCGAGCTCCTACGCAACTCCGTCCAGGCCGTCATCGAGCACCACCAAAAACAGCCCGACCACGCCTCAACTCCACCCCCGCCCATCGAAGTCACAATATGCGAAGCCCAGGAGCATGTCATCATCCGCATATCTGACCGCGGCGGCGGCATCCCCCGCGAGGAGCTCCCTTACCTCTGGTCCTTCAGCAAAGGCCCCCAAAGCCAGAAGCGCCTCAAAAATCTCGGTCAGGTACCCCGAATGGCCGCCACCATGCAGGAGCTGCACGTCACCGACGAGCTAGGCCGAGCGGACCTCAAAGCGCCCACATACCTAGGTTCATTATCAAGCCTCACCAGTCGGCCCCCTAATCTGCGTCTCGGTATGGGCCTGCCCCTAAGCCGCGTTTACGCCGAGTACTGGGCCGGCTCGTTGAATCTACACAGCTTAGAAGGGTACGGCGTCGACGCTTTCTTACAGATTTCGAGGCTAGGAAATAAGAACGAGCAGCTCACCACCAGAGCTAGCATGGACGCTGTTTAAGCGCTTTTTCTTTCTTTTCTCTTGATTTGCGTTGCCTCTCATCTGGGGCGGTTTGGATATTTCCGAAGAGGTAGAGGGGGAAGGCTCTTAAGCAGGCGGGCGATATGGATAATGAAGGTTTCTGCGTTTTGGTCCTAATTTCCTCTGATGGACTTCATCTGTTAGTATTATAGTAGCTACCGATTCATTCTATCGGAGTTGGCAAGGAGTTTTGGCTGGGTCTTATATACGTGTTTCGTTCGTTGCCGGATCCATCAGTCGGGATGGGATGTCCGACAAATCACTTTAGGAGTATACCTTGTATTTTCTTTGTATTCAACGCGCATAGTGGCTGCCATATTAAACTGGTATCTCAACTGACTCAATTACATAAGACTAGAAAATGTGCCTAACTGTCTGAAATAGGAGGTGCTCAAATAAAAGAGGAATAAAATAGGGCTACATTATCAAAACTTCTGGCACTCTCCCCCTTCCCGCTGATTTTGGGCAACAAACCATAAAATGTTGCTCTGTTCCACCGTCAAAGTCACAGGGGATAATCGCCGTGACAGTTTTAGCACCAGAACCGAAGGGGGACAAAAAATAAAAACCTTCAACCTCAACAGCTCATCAAAAAAAAGTCGCCTCGCCCCTTCCCGTGGTAAGCCGCTTAGAATATGCATGAAATAAGCGCTGCCGCAGTGGCATTCAATGATCGGCGCCTTGACCCTCAAAGTCTAAAACGAGAGTGAGGCAGACCGATGGAACCCGAGATCATGATACTCCAACGCCAGCATGGTTTGGTTGAAAAGCTAGCATTAGATAATTTATCGTCGACCGTGGCTTCGGACGGCATTTCCTTGCATAGCCTCAAGCTCGTTCTCCAGCTGCTTGATCTGGGCGTGGGTCTGCTCGAGATCCTTATTGAGACGATCACGCTCAGCAATGAGCTTCTGTTCCCATTGTCGGAAGCGCTGCTCCTCGACCTTGACCTGCTCAGTGAATCTCTTTCGCAGAGCCTCCTCCTCTTCCTTGAACTTGGGGTTGTCGAGCTTCCGGGGTCGGGCCTCGCCGAATTTGCGAGTCTCCATCTGCTGTGCTCGGTAGGCCTCATAGTGAAGCTCCTCAGTGGTGTGGATAAGGTCGAGCATGTGGGTGCGGATCAGGATGGATCGCAGCTTCTTGAAGTCGCAGTGATCCTCGTTCTCGACCTCGGCAACACCCCAAGAGTACTGACGACCTTTGACGATGCGGCCATCGCTGGTCTTGACATCCTTCTCAGAGCCGATGACGGCAAACGGCATAGCGGCCATAAGGCTACGCGCGTGCTGGGCAGCAGCCTCGTCATCCTCCTCGACAGGGGGCTGGTAGATCTTGATGTTCTGGGCCTCGATGACGCTCACAATCTGTAATACGTTAGAAATTGCGCGTGGAAAGTGCATGGCTTCTCATATTCATTCATACCCTCTGCTTGAACTTGGCCAGGTCAGCTGGGCTGAGAGTATCAGCCTTGGCAATCACGGGAATCAGGTTGACTCGTGAGCAGAGGCGCTTCATAACCTCAATATCCAGGGGCTTGAGGGTGTGGCCGGTAGGGCGGATGAAGTACAGGCAGGCATGAACACGGAGATCAATCTTGTCCTGACGGCGGGGCTGTTGCTCCTGAAGCATGTAAGACTCGTGCTGGTCGTCGAGGAACTCGATAATGGGTTGCCAAGAATCGCGGTTGTTGACATAGTCACCGAAGCCGGGGGTGTCAATGACAGTCAATCGAACTAGAGGGAGTCAAGAAATAGGTTTTAGCACATCATCTGGCACCAAACGTAGAGTCTCCTTTAATTAGGCAGCTAGCCCTTACCCTTGAAGAACTTCTCCTCGAGCTCGGCCTTGGTGATCTCAATCTCGACGGTCTTGTCAACCTGCTTCTGGTGTCTGCGCTTGTGATCGGCGTAGTTCTTGATGGTCGTGGAGAAAAGGGTGTTGATGAAGGTGGTCTTGCCCAGGCCAGACTCGCCAGCAACCTAAGATTTAGAGTTGGCGTGTTAGTTACTCGGGAACAGAGCTAGGAACGCCGTGCTGTAGCCACGCCGTGAACGCGTTTGTCGACGGCAAAAATAAAGGGACAATCGCGTACCATGATGGTGAAGCCAGCACCGCGCTTGGCGACAATCTTGTGGCGCTGGTTGGGCAGATTGGCAATGCCAATCGGTGAGGCGCTCTCAGCAGCTGCGGGAGCCATCTTGAACACGTGGAGGGGCTACGGATTGGGTGTCTTGGGCGAATATGGAGGAGAAACCAGCGAGAGGGCGGAGGCAGACGATGGCAGCTGCAGCAATGGGAGCAAAAAACGGAGACAGGAGGAAGATATTCACAAGTGGCCGTTGGCGCTGCTCAAGCAAAACAAAGTGGAGGTTCCAACTTCCTGAGCTTGAACTTTCAGGGGATAGAAGGGGTTGAGGCGGTCGTATCCCCCAATTTTCCACACCTTAGAATTGGCCAGGGGCTGGACGCTGCTGATTGGCCGGATGGCAGCTCTTGGCGGATTGGGCTTAGCGGGTTGGTGCGACCGACTGGGGGGACACACAGCGAAAGAGCAGGCGCGGAGCGAGGAGCGAGGCAGGAGCAAAAGGCGGGCGGTCTCCTTTTTTCTGCCATTTGCGTGAAAGTGAAGTGAGCAGTTCGTGTTAACGGAGCATGGAGCGGGCAGGACAAGGCCATGGGCTAAGCAAGTACCGAGTACACTGTGCTCTTAATCCATAACGTGTGTTGGGCTACTGCAGCGCCACTACTAGCCCAGTAACTGGTACCTGTTGAGACTACTAAGGTACCTTAGATTAGATGAGGTGGTCAATGCGTTTCAAAGCACCGTCGTACCATTCCCGTTGTACGAAGTGCTAGGCTCAAGTGCTAAGGAGCGGAATAAAGTCTCTGCCGGCGGTTCTCATTCAATCGCTCCAACTTGGCTTGCTAAGAAAAAAAAAATCACAATGGGTCCGTATCGATAAGAAAGTCGCAGCTTGATTTTTTGATGCGACTGCGCCGGACATTGAAAGAGCTTCACATCATAATATAATTCCCCCAGATCATGGCAAGTGGCCGACAATGAAGACCGATTTTAGGGTAAGATTTTGCGATACTTCTTTGGAATTTGGACTATCCAGTCCCGATTCTTGCTCAATTGTCGACTATACCGATCCAATTTGCAACTTCAATGTTCTTCAGACAGATTCCGGATCAAGTGCTAATCGTGAGGCTTCTTAGTTTTCCAACTTGCTGGGCACTGTCTACTGCCAAGGCAACTTGGTATACAGTCCAGATGGCACCCATCTCTTTTCACCCGTCGGCAATCGCGTGACCATCTTCGACCTGGTAAAGTATGTCGTGCCGGCGCATTCCACCAGAGCATCCCTATCGTTGAGCTGGATGGCTAATTGGATACAACAGCAACAAGTCTCACACCCTGCCCTTCGCACATCGCAAGAATATTGCCCGAATCGGCCTCTCCCCCCGCGGAAATCTCCTTCTCACCGTTGACGATGAGGGCCATGCGATCCTGACCAACGTTCCCCGCCGCGTATCCATCTATCACTTCTCTTTTCGGTCGCAGGTCACAGCGCTCTCCTTCTCGCCTTCAGGTAGATACTTTGTCGTGGGCTTGGGCCGAAAACTCGAAGTCTGGCACGTGCCTTCAACCCCAGATACAAATGCCGAAGGAGAGCTTGAATTCGCCCCCTTCGTAAAGCGCCGTACCTACACCGGTCACTTCGACTCAGTACAGCATATCGAGTGGTCCAGCGACTCCCGATTTTTCCTGACAGCCTCTAAGGATTTGACGGCAAGGATATGGAGCGTTGAGCCTGAAGAGGGTTTCGTTCCCACCATTCTTGGTGGCCACAAGCAAAACGTTATTGGTGCCTGGTTTTCCGCTGACCAGGAGACAATTTATACGGTCAGCAAGGATGGCGCGGTCTTCAACTGGAAATACGTCAAACCGCTCAACTCCGACAGCGACGATGATTCAGACATGAGATGGCGAATTGTTGAGCGCCACTATTTCATGCAAGGCAGCGCACATGTGCGATGTGCCTATTTCCACGCAGAAACTAACCTCTTGGTGGCTGGCATGTCCAACGGTCTCTTCAGCCTTTACGAAATGCCCGACTTCAACAACATTCATAAACTCAGCATTTCCCAGAGCGATGTCGATTTTGTGACAATCAACCAGAGCGGAGAGTGGCTGGCTTTTGGTGCCTCAAAGCTGGGGCAGTTGCTGGTCTGGGAGTGGCAGTCCGAATCCTACATTCTCAAGCAGCAGGGCCATTTTGACTCAATAAACTCTCTCGTATACTCTCCAGATGGGCAGCGAATCATCACCACTGCTGATGATGGCAAGATCAAAGTATGGGATATTGAGTCTGGCTTTTGTATCGTCACATTCACGGAGCACACCAGTGCCGTTACGGCTTGCGAATTTGCCAAGAAGGGAAATGTATTGTTCACATCAAGTCTTGACGGCTCAGTCAGAGCGTGGGATCTGATCAGATATCGAAATTTCCGTACCTTTACGGCCCCAACAAGGCTGTCTTTCACGTGTATGTCTGTTGATCCCAGCGGCGAAGTAGTTGCAGCAGGATCACTGGACTCATTTGATATTCACATCTGGTCTGTACAGACCGGTCAGCTGCTTGATCGGCTGGCAGGCCATGATGGTCCCGTATCTGCGTTGGCCTTTACACCGAATGGCAACTCCTTAGTCAGCGGTAGCTGGGACAGGACTGCACGGATATGGTCAATCTTTGACAGAACTCAGACGAGCGAACCGCTACAGCTACAGGCTGACATTCTCGATATTACCGTCCGACCAGACTCCCTCCAGCTGGCCGTTTCGACGATTGATGGTCAGTTGACGTTCTGGTCAATATCAGAGGCCGAACAGACTGCGGGTGTCGATGGTCGTAGGGACGTGTCTGGTGGACGAAAATCATCAGACAGAAGAACTGCTGCCAATATTGGCGGCAACAAGAGCTTTAACACAATTCGCTACAGTACCGATGGAAGCTGCTTGTTGGCCGGTGGAAACAGCAAATATATCTGCCTGTACTCTGTGTCGACCATGGTGCTGCTGAAGAAGTTTACAGTCAGCGTGAACTTGTCTCTATCTGGAACTCAGGAATTCCTCAACAGCAAGTATCTAACGGAAGCCGGAGCCATTGACGATATCGACATGCAAGGAGAGGCATCTGACCGCGAAGACCGGGTCGATGCAAGCCTACCTGGGTCAAAACGTGGCGGAGATCCTTCAGCTAGAAAGCGGAAGCCACAAGTTCGCGTTACAGGAGTTGCCTTTTCGCCTGCCGGATCCGCCTTTTGTGCTGCTTCTACAGAGGGTCTCCTCATCTATAGCTTAGACCACACTCTACAGTTTGATCCATTTGATCTCAACATTGAGATCACGCCCGCTTCGACTTTGGCAGTACTGGAAAACGAAAAGGACTACCTCAAAGCGTTGGTGATGGCGTTCCGACTAAACGAAGCTGGCCTCATCAAGAGAGTTTTCCAAGCGGTACCCCCAGCCGACATTCCCCTCGTCGTGTCTGATGTCCCCATCGTCTACGTACCAAGACTCCTCCGCTTCGTCGCTGCCCAGACGGAAGAATCTCCCCACATCGAATTCTGCCTGCTGTGGATCAAGTCACTGGTCGATAAGCACGGTGCCTGGCTCACGGCCAATCGCGGCAAGGTAGATGTTGAGCTGCGAGTTGTGTCCCGTGCAGTGGTGAAGATGAGGGACGAGATTAGGAGATTGGCTGATGAGAACGTGTACATGGTGGATTACCTGTTGGGTCAGGCTGATAATAAGGATGAAGAGAATGATAATGGAAATGCGGCCCTGACTAGTGCACAGCAGAAGACCATTGACGCGGTCATGAATGGCACGGCGGAGTCGGGCGAGTCTGACGAGGATGGCGAAGATGAGTGGATGGGAATGGATTAAAACTCTGAATTTTGTTCTTGAATAGGAAGCATAACTGGGTTATTTACAAACTAGACTACATAAAAATACAAAAGATATCCTAAAGTCGCGTGCCGGTATTGTTGGCTCTAAGGCTCACGTTTTTTGTCATCAGCATCCTTAGGCTCTTCATTCCTTTGTTTCTTCTTCACTTTTTGGTACAAATGGACCATTTTCATTCTTACCTTTCCTTGGGCACATTTACCCAAGCCTCTTCAAACCCAGCAGACCTCACCCACAGCGCAGGCTCTTGCGGGCCTTCCGTGCCCTGCAGCAGAATCTGATGAACCTTTAACCAAGTCTCATCGTCCGCGATGCGAATCCACGGTCTTCCAGCATACTTCCGAGACAGCTCCTGAGCAATCAGCAGTGCGCGAACGACCTTGATGGTATGCCCATCGTCAATGATTTCGTGAAACCGCGGGAGTAGATCAGCTGGCTTCTTGGCGAAGCTGGAATCCTGTTTTGGAGTGAAGGATTTGATGGCGTCGAGACGGAGTGGTGGACAACCGCGAGCAATATATTGGATAAGATCGAGACGGATTTTCCATTCGAGGATGCGGGCCTTTTGAGAGGTACGGAGCCAGGGGAAGGATAAGAGGGTGACGAAGAAGGGTATCGAGTTAAGGTGGTGACTAATTAATGTATATTCCTGTAAGCAAATAAGGGGGCAAGGATGCGATGAGGATAAAAACTAACATCAAAAAGAAGTCAAACTTGGGCTTGTTCGGCTGGTGAAACGCCGACGCCGCAGCCACATATGCGCACGAATGAACCATCTCAGCCAGCCTCTCATCCAACTCGTCCTCATTCACCTTGACCTGTTTCACAAACTCCAGGGCCTCATCAGGGGCACGAACAAAGATGCCGTCGTAAATCTTGTTCTTGTCGTTGAACCGCGCGCTCGTGGCGAGCTTCTCATTGAATTGCCGAACAGACTCAAAGAGCTCCGGCAGTGGAGGTGTGTGTGTGGTAGCAATGGCGGCTTGCTCGACTTTGGTGAAGAATCCGCCTACGCGGTTCTCGTGGACGGCGGCTTGGGCGAGGCCTTCGGCTATGATGGCGGGCTGCTGCCATTCGATGCCGTACATGAGTTGGATGAGAGGGTGTAAGAAGCCTATGTATTTCACATCAGCTCGTTTGTCCATTACAATAACGTTATTGGGAGCAGTTCAACCCTTATTTTCCTCAAAGAAGAATTGACGGATACATACCAGCAAAGAGACGTCCAAAAATGGTTTCGCTCTTCTCATCTCCCTTAAAGACGTACTCTAAAAGGACCTTCTCCCATCCCTTTGCTGCAATTTCATCTTGAAAGAATTTGAGAAAGTCGGGGTAGTATTTCCCCTTTGAGAGATAAGGAGAGCTTTCCACCCACCCTTTCTTAAGCTCCTCGACGACGCCGGGGTGGGTGTCCATGGCTTTGTTTTGGTAAGAGTGGTTTTCGGCATACGCCTCTTCGAGGGTGCTGGGCGATGCCCCGGTGGCGTAGAGCGTGAGGAGTTGGTGCACAATCTAGTGATGTTCTCTTAGTTTCCATCAAAATTGCAGTGCATGGCTGAGTGTTCATTGCAAGATGCACACTTCATCTCGCTGGTCATGAAGGCGGGGAGACTGCATGGAAGCAACAGCACCGACATACATGATTATGGAAACCTTCCGCATTAAAGAATACGTGATGGCTCTACATCTCAAATTAGCCACCATTCTTTGGCTCATTCAAACGTCTTTAAAGCAAAAATACCTCGAGATCCTTTTGCAAAAGCTCAGAGACCTTTGCAGCACTCTCGTCAGTTTGCTTCCACTTCAAAACCCCTGTATCGCTAGCGGGAACGCGAATCTGCCACGGCGTCGCCATTGTCGAAGCAAGTCGTTTTCGAATTGAAATGGGTAAACCGGTTTGATGCCGTGGAGTTGAACGTATCGAATTGTATCCAAGAAACTGTAATAAAGCAGCTTGTCGTGGAGTAGCTGATCGCAGCGCAGATGGGACAGATGCCATGCTCGTCAGACGAGGCGGGCACAGGCTGGGTGTTTTATACTAGTAGTGTTATATCGCTGCAGTAGACACCACGTGCCTCATATCGTGCATCACCAATTACCCAATCCAAAAGCCGATGCTGCAACCCAAAAGCCAGCAAGAGGTTGCATCTCCAATAGCTGACAAATTTCGCTGCAAGGGCTGACAGATTGCCTCTGTTTGTGTGGGAGCGAGCTCTCGGACTCCGATGATGGCCGTTTAAGTTGGCGATCTTGCATGGCTTTGAAGCTGTTGCGCTGCGGATTGGCTGCGGTGCTGTGAAAAACGGGGTTGGCCGTCGGCTCGGCAATTGTTAGGAGGAAGGGAAAAGGCGAATTGCGAGACGGCAAAGTGTAATGACAATTGCGAAAACGCGTGAAAACGTGTGGTTGGAGTTGGGGTACACAATGTCACATTTACATCATAAGCTATGTAAGCATATCTTGGAGATCGAGTTAGATCCGACGCCAAACGCCAGTAGCCGTAAGAGCTAAAGCATATACATTGCTGCCTCTGTTTACAAATTGAAGCGAGTTGAAGTGGGCAAACGCAAATGGGGAGAGAATCAGAGAATGTTGCCAGAGAAGAAAACTCTGTGCTGTGTGATATCATTGTCTACCTATAGTATTTTTTGCCAATCTCATTCTAAGATCAAAGTGAAAATCGAGAGCCCCATGCTCACTTCCCAATCCTATCAGTCCACCCTTTTTTTTCAATCCTTTCCAGTCGTCATCATGCATATATATTTTTAAAATCCCGTACCCAACAGCTGTATATAGCCATGTTGATGAAGAGCAGGGTGGTATGTCGTATAAAGAAAAAGCTTTTGAGGGAATATTTTTTTTAAAAAAGAGAAATCGTTAAATCATCAGTGAGAATCTCTAAGCCTTGCGCTTCTTGGAGGGCTGGGCGTCTTCTTCGCCATCATCCATCTCCTCATCAGACTCAAAGTCGATGTCGCTCATGGCATCTTGCTCTTGGGCAGCCACTGTTGAGTTTTGTCTTAGCGCGTGTACTCATTCATCGTCTGATTCCTCCGAAGAATTCTCAGAGGCGTGAATGTACTCACAGAAGTACTTGATGGCACCGGGCCAGAGATCCTCAGCAATGCAGACGGCAAGGTCGTCGGCGGTGGGGAAAATCTCCATCTCGTACTCGTCCTCATCATCATCCTCATCCTCATCATCCTCGTCGGGGATCTCCTTGCCCTCCTTGCGGAGCTTGCGCTTCTCCTCCTCCTCCTTGAGGGCAGCCTGGTTCTCCTCTTCGGTGATGCTGAGGCCACGGAAGCCGAACCAGGCAAAGAAGCTGACGCCGTCGAGGCCAGTGGTCTCCATCTGGGACTTGAGCTTCTTCTTGGCCTCGGTGTCATCGCCCTTGCCGGCCTTGTCGTCCTCCCAGACCTGGTAGACGAGGTCCAGCATGCCGCTGGTCAGGTCCTTGTCGGCCTTCCAGTTGATCTTGACAGGCTCACTGACGAGGCCCGCCCAGCCATCCTTGTTGCGGCGCCACCAGAACTTCTTCTCGAGAACCTTGTTCTCAAAGTACTCGTTCTCGCTGAACTCGAACTTGATGGCAATGCTGCGAGGATCGCCGTTGGGAAGCTCGAATCGCTCAACAGACAGGTTGGCCAGAGAGCTCAAAAGGACGGCAGAGTCAGTCGGCTGGACGTACTCATCGATATCCGGGGGAGCCTGCTCGAAAACGAGAGGCCAGAAGTTGGGGATCTCGGCAACGACCTTGGCGCGCTTGGCGTACAGGTCCTTGGTGAGCTTAGCCTGCTGGCGGACTGTGGGTTTGTTAGCGCTCTGTAATTATGGAGGAGCTTCAAGAGGAAAAGGAAAAACCCCTCCTCTTCCTGGTTCTGCTCTCGCGCCAATTAAACGTTCTCATTTGGATAGGCATGAACGAGAGAAATTCGCGAAAAGTGAACCAAGGTGGCTTGACGGCGCTGCTCATTTGCGGATTTTGCGATTCCAATAGGAAAAGGCAGAATGAAGCATGCTCAATAGCTCACCACCAGAGGAAACGAATGAGAGGGTAGGGCTGGGTTGGGTTGGGTGGCGGTAAAACTTACGGAGCTCGAGCTCAACCTGCTCGAAATCATCCTCGAGATCCTCGAGCTGCTCGTAGGAGATGGGGTTGTCAATGTTCTCAGCAGACATTTTGGCGGCTATGTGTTGCGGCTGGATATAATGAGAGGAAAGAGAAAAAGAATGCTTGATGCAGAAGGGAGGTTTGAGGAGGGGGAGCTTGCTGCCTCTTTATAAGGTGGAACTAGCTACCCCGATGACGTTAATTGGGTAAAGGCGAGAAAATTTTCTCTCGCCCCCGGAGGTACAGAATATGTGGAGGGCCGTAGACAAACAAACAAATCAATGCAGGCAGAGCCTGTGTATGTAAGAGAAAAGACCCGATGTCGACTCAGTCTAGGAGGAGCTCGCAGATGGAAATTTTGCGTAACGGTACCTTGCCTAGCACTTGTCAACTGGCGCGCTGGATCCCTGTATTCCAGGCGTGCTGCGCCCGAAACGGCAAAAGCGGGAGCCACTAAACCCGCTGTAGCTTGGCGGAGGGTCCACTGAGTCAAAGCTCCTGCAGCGCAGGGTCCACTGAACGCCGCTCGAAGAAAAAATTGAGATGGAGAGCCTGAAGAAAAAAAAGTTTTGGGGGTGGCTTGGTACTTGACAAGAACACGCGATTTGTATGGTGGCGGCAGGTCACCGAAAGTTTAGGCATCACGGTCCACTTTGGATGTGCATGAAATTAGAAGAGGAGGAGAAGCAAAAAGAATGAGAGCTAGAATTAGGTTGCTCCAGATACGGCCAGCAAAACGCCACCCCGAAGACCGCTTCCATGCTTTGATATTGAAGCGTGTGATTCGCTGCGGGGAGGAGCCAATAGACTCACTATTTGTAGGCCTAGTAGGCATAGACACCGCCTTTGCAGATGTTTAGTAGAGACAGAGATATGACTTTCAAGAGCTATTGGCGGGATGAGGCTGCATGCATGGACGTGCCGAGGGGCAGACCAGATAGAAACCTCGGAGCCTTGTTGAACGCCACATTCATTTCACAGCATGATTTGGTGTTCCGTCTGTTTCAGCTCTCAATCTGATCCAATGTAACCAGCTTCACATGGATTTTTTCCCCTTGGCGGCCACGTCTCTCATTGTATCTGATTCTACAGATTTCCATCGCAGAGTCGGAAAAAATAATCCTTACCAGATAAGGCTTGCCCCTCCCCCGCTTCAGCTTCCTGCAAACCCACCTTTCTTGCTCTCTAGTCATGGCGTGTTAGTAGGACTATACTAAACGCTACTTCTCTGCTATTCCCGCCTCAACAATAGTAACCAAAGACTTCTAATTGTCCTTTTATTCTACGGTGTCCCAAATGAGATGATGTCACTTTTTTAACCATTTTATCTTCTCTCTTGAAAAGCAAGAGGTGGCTCCAACCTCTCTCCTATTCTCAATTCCTCAAGTCGTCATATAAACTACTGCAATTTCCTCCACCTTGATCTTGACATATCAATTGGAATTCTAAGCTTCTATACTGATAACCACATACAACTGAACATCACAATGCCCACGCCAATTGATCTTGGACAGTCCACCAGGCTCAACTGCGAAGTTGCAGTCTTCAGCGGTGCTTCTGGCCTCGAAGCTCAAGCTTTGGGCGCCAAACGCATCGAGCTCAACGCCCCTGGCTCGTACGGCGAAGGCGGCCTTACTCCTCCAGTTAAAGAGTTGACTTCGATTGCCTCGCAGCTCGAAATTGCCGTCCGTATCATGATTCGCCCTCGCGGCCCTCCTCACGCTGTCGTCTCGCCTAGTGGAGAAGATGGCCAGCAAAGGTTGGATCAACATCAAAACCAAGAGCTCCAGGATTTTATTTATACAGATGATGAAATCTCCCTCATGTTACAGGCAATTGCTGATTTCAAAGCTACCGGGGTCATGAATCCCATCCGCGGTGACGGCTTCGTCTTTGGGATACTTAAACGCCAGATAAAACCCTCGACTCTCGCCAAATATCCAGATCTCAAGTACACTATTGATGAAGAGCGCTGCAAGCTGCTTGTCGACGCTGCTCGGCCTTTCCCGTGTGTCTTCCACCGCGCTTTCGACCCCATTGCTGCAAGCGAACGCTGGGCCAAGGGCATTGATACTCTCGTTGAATGCGGCTTCGATGGTGTCCTAACCTCGGGTGGGATGGGCAATTGCTCTCAATACCTTGAGAAGATTGACGCAATCTGTCACCGCGCTGCTCCCAACAGCCTTCAGATCGTCGCTGGAGGTGGTGTCCGCCGGAATAACGTGGGAGAGACGGTTGCGCGGCTTTCTGTCCACGGCACTAAGAACGTGTGGATTCATACAGCTTCGTTGACCGACAGAGTCGACAATGATGGCCGCAGACTCGAGGAGCTGGATGGGCGCGAGCTGAAGGCAATTGTATCCGCGATCAATACCACCAAGCCAAACTAGAAGTCTCCGGCCGACCATTGGCGCCTACACTATGCCCATCTTTATCAGTAAGCTGCGAACAGTCACCGTTTTGAACAGAATCTCAGCTCAATCTTCTTTGTGAATTCCAGCATGATCTATTACACTTGTTTTCTCGGTATTATATCTATTTATTTTTTTTTATACTTAACTTGGCTTATTTGTTTCTTTGCCATTCTCTCTCTCTCTTCTCTTCTTTATGCCAGAGAGCGATATAACGACTTGAATCCGCTTCCATCCTTTTCATTTTTAGCAATAGAGTTACAGATGTTTCCATTTATACCTACAGACCGACAGATCTCCAGAAATAGATTTGATAGGCTTCATAGCAAAGAAAAGAAGAAAGAAAAACAATATACTTGTCTAGCCAAATAGATTTGGTATACGATGTTTTCATAACTAGAAGAATATTCCGAAATGTTATTAAAATGTATGTGGGTTTTTGTTTTTGTTTCTGAGATTTATCATGTGCAGCGTGCTATTGGGAGTTGTCTCAAATGTATGCACAATTCCTGCTCTGTTATTGGCAAGCCAACGCACTGTCTCATGCCAATGCGTCGCGCCAGGCATTTAAGACATCGATGCAATTAACCCTCTCGTCCCATTTCATTCACAGTACGTCAAGCTCCAGTACGTCAAGCTCAAGAGCTTATTAAATCATGCACGATATACGCAAAATCATTGCGTGGGTTAACAGCCTTCCCGAGCAAAAAGCGTTATTCAATCAATATGTATCGCCAGATTCGGGCTCTCCTAGCCTCAAAGGCAATTCACATTCAGCCTTGCAGCGGGCCCATTCTACATCCGAAGAATCATCACCAGAGAGTGAAAAGATTATGAGAATGGGTCTAGATGATCCGGGTGTAGAATTTCAGCTTCTCCAGAAGGTCTATTCAGTGCCTAAAGCTGCGAAGACGCTTGTTCATGTCATGGACGACGTTGATAAGGGCATTGGGATTTTGCCAGATGCTCTAAAGCCGTCGATTAAACATAAGCTCACAGGCGATGAATGTGAATATTGGAGATGGGAGAGTGTTTTTAGGCCTCCAGGCAAAGTTGATAACTTACCTGGCCGGATCCCGTCGGTCGAAGAGGTCAAGAAGATTTTTAGAAACGCTCTTGAGTGTATGATCTTTGACCATGAAGAAGCCAGTTGGCGTAGTCAAATTCATCTACGCTTGCTTGAATTGATATTCGACAATGCTTTTGACGGACCATGCGGCCAGTTTAATGCTCTACTTTGGTAAGCTTGGCTACTTCTTTCAAGCCTGGGAAGATACAGCAGTGCTAATTGCAATTTCTTGCTGCAGCACTACAGCTCGGCCACATCCTGGATTTGAGCCAACGACAACTACACACAAAATGATTGACATCTGCATATACGCCTCGCTTGACAAGAAACAAGCATTAAAAGCAGCTGCAGTCGAATTTTGCGAGACTTCGCCCACCGGAAGCATTAACCATACCGACTTTATGCCAATCCAGCATCGCCCTCTTCTACTAAGCATCGTAACAATCAAGCCGTGGGACGGATGGCGAAAGCCAAAGATGCAACTCGGGGTGTGGCATGCCTCTCAATGGGCATTTCTTCGATGGGCTGTTGGCGAGAGGCTTCTCCGACGCCGCAGGGCCCAAGGCGTTGACGTGCCGTTAACAGATGAAGAAGAAGGGGAACTCGAAGCAGAAAAGCTCGCCGTATTATCAAAACTTGGTTTTATACCGGGCATACTCGTCTGTGGGAATGAATGGCACTTGGTGTTGTCCACGTACTCGTATAAGGACAGAATGACAACTTTATGGGGAGAGGCCAAGTTTGGCGTCACCCGTAGTATAAGTGGGATTTATTCTATTGTTGCTGGTATCCGGCAGCTAACTGCATGGGCGAGGGATACTTATTTACCGTGGTTTGAAGAGAATATTTTAACATAGGCGCATAGACTATGAATAGCAAACTAATCTTCATATGTCCCAATATCATCCATTAATATAGGAGCCAGCGTTTACCAGGAAGCCCACTGACAAAAGGGCTCCCATGGTTTGATTGACGTCAAAATTGAGTAATTGCCAGATTTTCATAATAAACTAGTATTCATTTACATAGACTAGACCAAAATACTTGTTCTGCCAAACTTTAACCCAATCTCCGCTTCACTGGAATGCATGCCCTCAAGAGATGAATTATATAACAAGACCAGATCATCCATGTAAAACAAGTGTTCTGCAAAAATAACAAAAATGAGCAAACATACGGTAACTTTCTCTCTTCTGCTAGTTTCGCGCAATGGCAGTTACAGACATTGAAAATATCCTTCAATATCATTTCAAAGACCCCGATCTTCTCAAGGAGGCTCTTCAGGCCGATGGCTCAACTCCATCGCTGTCCAAAGAGAACCCGCGAAAGCATGGAAATAAAGCCTTGGCAATGATTGGCGATGCCGTCCTTAGGCTAGTCGTAGTCAACGACGGCATCGTAGGGGGCAAAACCCGTCGTAAGCCCCATGAACATCTTACCCAGAGCCCAATTGCTCTAGCTTGTAGCAGACATTAATAGCGCTTACTTCTTCAAACTATTAGAGGGCTGTCACCAAATCTGTGTGGCAGAAACTTCAAATGCGGCTTTGAATAAAGTCCTCAATGAATGGAATATGGATCGCTTCGTTCGTTTGCCGGGGTCGCTCAAAGCCGTAGGTCGGACCACGGGTGCTTCCACCACTGAGGCGATAGTGGCTGCGATCTGGCTTGATTCAGATCGTGACTTTGATACGGTTCATCGCGTAGTTCATAACCTCCATATTGGGGTTGGATGTACGCAAAGTCGTTTACCAGAGAACACTGAATCAATGATGGTGGTAATAACCTGAGCTCAAGCGTATTGCTCCACTATTTGGAGCCTACTACGTATTTTTATACGTTGTGTCTACATTCATTATACTACCAAACGTTGCGAAATCAACAGATAGTTCTATTTGTTATTTATTCATTCATTCATATATTCATGTTGTCTAATTCAAGCTCAACGCTGCTGCAGCTGCCTCTACATTAACCACTACCGCCGGCGTCACATCCTGACCTTCACTACTAGGCGTGTCACTCTCCACAAGACTCGTAATCTCAGTAACTTCCGCCCCCTTATCCAAGTCTATCCAGGCCGGCTTGTTAATCTTCTCTGAGCCAGCCTCGCTCTTGAAATGGTATCCTCTCGCTCTAGGTCTTTCTCCAGTGCCTTCGGGGAACAGGGGCTCATACGCAGCGGCGAATTTATGCATGGCATCCTCAAATACAGTCTGTCCTTTGGCAAGAGTCTCGCGAACGCCAGCGAAGAATTCGTTCATGGCATGGTGATTGTGGATTTGCAAGAGATTCCAGCCCAGCATTTCCTTTGCATTAAGAAGATGGCGGAGGTAAGCTCTGTGGTGCTTTGTGCAAGTATAGCACTGGCAGCCTTCTATCAGGGGTGCCACGGCTGTGTTATGCTCGGGAGACCACATGTTGATTCCAAGCGGCTGGACCTTATCAACACTGGGGGGAGGGAAAGAGAATGTCATGGCCACACCGGCATCTGAAGTGCTGTTCACAAACATTAATGTGCAAATATCGATACCGAGAGAAATTTGACGCAAGACCTCCTGCGGGGTCCTCGGAAGGTCCATGGACATCCTAGGAAGAGGTGCTAATGAGGGGTAGTTGACAAGGTCAGGGAGGATGTTTGTATCGTAGAGTGCCAGCCCAGACAGCTTATCAATCACATCTTCAGATAGATGCCTGAGATAATCCCACTGAATAGGGTGGTCCACTGGAAGCACTGGGGCGAATACCGAGCTGCCCAGGGAGTCTGAGGATTTAGACAAAGCCATGCGGTCAAAGAATTCATCTAGCCACACTTCTGTCCGATCCACCATTCGTGCAAGCTTTTTGGATGAAGGCGTTGCACCAACGTGCGGCAAATCGGCCAGCGGAAGCACAATATCGGGCTGCAGAGACTGAACCCAGGTCGTAAACTCCGGTATCGTTACATGGCGAAAGCCAGTAGATGTGAAGACGGTGATTGTCTTTGGCGTATTTCCGAAAGGAGTTGCAACTGCTGCGCATCTTCGAGGGCCTAATATTGAAACTGTATTTGAAGGCATGGCCGTAAAGCTATGCAGACGACGTGAAGTCTCCCCAACAGGGGTGTGCTGAACAGGAGGCTCCTTTTTCTCGATGACTGTAAATCACAGTTAGAACCTTTCACTCTCTTTCATACAAGCGAGTAATTGTCTCACATTCTTCAAGTGCCATGTACACTCCGCTCACAGTAGTGTGTCGTTTGAAATTATCAGGAGTGAGATGAGGCACTGATCCACGAGAGGTGGCCGCAAAGAAGTTTGGTGTCTCGATGGCATTTCTGCCGGGAAGAGATATCCTCCCAAGCCGTGCTGCAGATCCATCGGCGGCGGCAGAGGTTATGAGCTCGAATATCTTTCGGCCAGACATGTTGGAAGAATTCTCCAGGCTCGGATCACTCATTTTGAGTCGCCACTGCTCTAGGGTTGGGTGAAGAAGAAAAAAACTAGACGAATTAGTCTCAAAGATTGCGGTTGAATCTATGCGTAAAAGTCTATAAAACGCCACGGTGCATAATGCCAATGCCTCTTGTCAATTTTATGGCCGCTGCAACGAATCTTCAAACGCACGAACCAAGTATCGACGATTCTTGAATCACACGGGCTTTCTGTGAATAGCCACACCACATTCATTCCCCAGACCGATAAGGCACATGTGCAACTTTGGCATCGTTATCTTTTGCCGAAATTCATCCGATGGCTAATACTTGCGCCATACCCTTTGTAGAATCACTCTGCCCAGACGATGATCTTATGCCGCCAATAGATATCATGAGACATTACAGTATGTTGAAATAATGCAGCAATCATGCTTCAAATACCGCTTAAATGGCTCTGCGGTAGTTGCCGAGATGAACCTGGATACTCGCCAAGCAAGAGTCATTTCGCCATATCAATATTAGCGAGCGATTTATTTAAATAAATGTCTTCTGTCCGCTCTCCCCAGCTGGATCTGGTTAGCCATCACCGAACGGATCCGTCAACGTGTAGAAGAAACCCGAAACAGCGCAAATGTCTGAGACAAAAGGAGCATCATCTGAGCCCTCTGTGTGTTTCTGCGCGGCTCAATAGCAACTTCGCAACTCAACACGACCACCGCCCAGGATCTGCGATTCGTGATATTTTTTTTTTGTTTTACCTTTATAACAACTCAGCTCGGTAGCGTGTGATGAGTGCCGATTCGCCCAATCACACTCCGCAAGCTAAACCGCGTGCCGCTTACTCCGTCCTGGACGCTCCATCTCCAGACATTCCGAGCTTCCGGAGCGATTGTCTGTTTCGACCCACCAGATCCCCTGTATTTAGAGGCTGAGCCGTCCGGTTGAAGCCCATTTAGTGGCTGTGATACTCGTTATTTGCCCGCTGCAGGCTTACGTTACAGTCTATAACGATACGAGCGTCTCTCGTTTCTCTCTTTTCCTTCTCTTCTTTCCCCAAGCGCTCATCCGCCATGGTGAGACCATTCGAGCCTTATCACGATGAACAGGAACCACTCATGAAGGACGACTCAGAGCGCAACGATGCCGGCACTGGCGCTGGCGCTGGAACTAGCACAGTAACGGAGATTGATCACCCTGATGCGCCGCTGGAGAGTCCCAGTCCCGTTGCCGTTGTCAGCCCCGGCACAGCGCTCGAAGTCATCGACGACAACAGCAGCAGCGACGGCAATGCGCCCACCCCGCGCTTCATCCAGGACGAGCGCTCGTCCAAGCGCTGGAGGCGGATTCCCTACCCCGTTCGCCGGGTTCTGCTCGCAATTGGCAAATGGTCAAAGGGCCCGCCGAACGCCCAGCCGTACCGCATAAAGCCATTGTTCCCCGTCGTGCAGGAATACCCGCTGTACCTCGTCGAGCGATTCCTGCCCAAGGCCTATCGCTTCTGGACCGTGTTTCTCTACTTTTCCGTATGGGTCATCACATTTGTGCTCGTCAAGCGCCAAGAGACGATTGCCTCCACCGTCGAGGGATGGGGCCAGTCGCAGCCGATCAGCTGCGGTGATACATACTGGAGCGCGGGCAATGGGTGCGGCCTGGACGGAAACGACTGCAGGCCGTTCAATGGCAGTGGATTCGCTTTCCAATGCCCGGCCTCGTGCGACAGCTACCACGTCCTGAATCCCAGAGCAGTTGGCGACCAAGAGATTATCTACCAGTCACTGGTGATTGGAGGGCCGTCCAGCGACGTCCACCCCGAGCTGGCTACATATCGCGGCGACTCGTACATTTGCGCCTCTGCTGTCCACGCCGGCCTCTATTCCGACGCCAAAGGAGGCTGTGGCGTCGTGGAGCTTGTTGGTCAGCAACAAGACTTTATCAGCTCGCAGCGAAATGGCATTCAGAGCATCAGCTTCGATTCCTACTTCCCGCTCTCGTTCCGATTCGTTCCGGATATTAAATGCAGAGCCAAGGATGAGCGATGGTCCATTTTGGCTCTCTCGGTCGTTTTCACCACCGTCTTGTCGCTTTTCACGGCCAATCCGGCGCTCTTCTTCTTCCCTACATTCACTGGCTTGTTCTGGGCAGTCGGCATGTCGCTCGATCAGCCTGGGCACTCGACTGTTACAGATTTGTTCTCCAATATTCTGGGCAAGTATGTGCCCGCCATGTTTTGCGCATGGGTCATGTACGACAAGATGGGCGTCCGCCGCACGCTCAAGCACTTGACTGCTCAGATCGAAAAGACTGTCCTCTGGCTGGGCGCCTGCTGGGTTGGCGCGCTGACCAACTATACTTTGGATTTTATTCCCATCCAGCGTCTCAACAAGCACGACCTCGACCAGCAACCGGGAGCCCGAGCAGCTCTGGCCGTCATTGTCATCATTATATTTTGCATTGCTGTTTCGCAAGTATTCTTCTTTAGACAAGAGGGGCGATTCATCAAATACATTAAACTGTACGCCCTTTTCATTTTCGGCATCATCATCTCTTTGACTCTGCCGGGGCTCCAACTACGCATCCATCATTACGTCCTGGCCCTTTTGCTATTGCCAGGCACAAGCATGCAGACACGACCATCGTTGCTATACCAGGGTCTCTTGATCGGTCTTTTTATCAATGGCATTGCCCGCTGGGGCTTTGACCCTGTACTGGAGACGCCTGCAGCGCTCCAAGGAGATGCGCAAAAGGGAACCCTCCTGCCAAACATTCCCCAGCCAGTTATACACATTGGCGAGGGCGCGCATAGCATGTCCAACATCACATTCACTTGGAATCAGCCTGCCGGCGATGCCTACGACGGCATCAGCATTCTTGTTAATGACGTAGAGCGTTTCCGGGGATACTTTGACGACATCATCGACCGACAAGACAGTTTCATTTGGTCTAGAAACGGCACCCTGGGCCTGCCCGAATACTTTAGATTTGCCTTTATGCAAGGAAGCTCCAGTGGGGATTACACCAAGGCCGGCATTTGGTCGGCGGAAGGCGAGTGGTCGCCGATGAAGGCTGGGCCGTCCAGGGTCAAGGCCAGGAGCGAGGATGACCATAGAGTAATTCGACGACGATGATTCCCCTTTTTGTTACTGCGTTGATATCTGCGTTTTGCTGTTGGATAAATTGTGTGTCTGGTATATGAGATATATAGAAGCAATCTCTGGATAAATGAACAAGTATTGTTGTTTCTTGAACTTTTGTTTAGCTGGCAATGAATAAGAAAGACACCGAAAAGTTGCATCTCGGCCCGCTCTTGGAATGCCTTGATAGTGGGACCCCTCCGGCGCCGGGACAATGCTCCATTCCGAGATCCCCTCCGCGCCGTAAATGCGGATTACACGTACATTAATATCTTTTCATCTTGCCATACAACCTCAGCAGCTGCATTCAGAACACCTAACTTTTCCATTATATACACAGTCGTACCCGGCTCAATTCAGTCAATTTTTGTATAATAATTAGCGCCACATCTTGCTTCCCATCATCATTTGTGGAGCGTTTTCTGCTTCCACGATAAAACTCATGACATCATCATCATCATCATCATCATCATCATAAAAGAAAAGCGGCATCTCAGCAACCAACAACCTCGTTTACTCAATTTCTTCACAAACAATAGCCCACCATGCCTCCAAGGATACCCACCGAAGCAGACTTCTCCCCCATCTCCTCCACTCTCCCCCACAAACTCCATTTCCCAAACCCGCCCGAGTCAACAACCTCCATCCTCATCCTCTTCCACGGCCTCGGCGACCACGAAGTCCCCTTCGCCACCTTTGCCCGCAACGTCTCTCTCCCAGGCGTCCTCGCCATATCCGTCCGCGGCACATCTCCCCTCCCGGCGGCCTTCCTTCCCGATGCCGCCGGGGGCCAGAACTTCCACTGGGGCGATGACCTGGGCATGGACACCAACACGGGCGATATCGACGCCGACCCGGGTTTCGACAAGGCGTCGAGGCTGGTTATGGAGAAACTGGTCAAGGGCACGCTAATCGACAAGTGCGGATGGGAAATGAACGACATCCTCTTATTTGGATTCGGACAGGGCGGTTCGTTGGCCCTGGGACTGGCTTCCCGGCTGCGAACTGTCGAGCGCATAGTTGACATCTCAGATGGCGACGATGCCACGAAGCAGAAACTGGGAAAGACGTGCAAGGGCGTCGTTTCGATTGGTGGTCCTCTGCCATCGTCCATGATCCCCTCATTGAGCAGTCGGGAAAAGAGCAGTACTCCGGTGCTGGTATGTCAGCTGGATGATGATGAGGCGGATGCGGTTAAGAGAGAATTCAAGGAAGTGAGGGTAGTCAACTGGAGGAGGAAAGACGTGGCTATGCCGAGGGATAGAGAGGAAATGTTTCCCATTATGAAATTTCTTGCGGATCAGTTGAACAAGGGCTATACGTAGAGGAAGGGCCTTTACGAGATATATTTAATTAGCTATTGGATAATATATTCAAAAGGGCTTGCTTATATTAGCCCCCAAATCTTTACTTCTTTATAGGTCGTCTGAGATATGAGTCTATCTTGCAGTCTTAATAATTCACTTCATTATCCCAAGACGTACTGCTAGCATGGTGCACTACCTCACACGGACGTAGTACAAAATAGGCACCGCAAGGGCAAATATGAAAGCAGCCGTTAAGAATATCACGCCTTGCCACGATCCACCCCAGCCAAATCCAAAGTAAAAAATTACGAATAGCCCAGAAATGAAATTACCTAGGCTCTCCATCAGGCCAATAGAAGTGAAGAGCAGAGCGTGGTGATGTCCCTCGACTAGTTCGGAAAGTAGACCACGAAGAGTAAGGCCCAATGGGAAACCGAAGCATGAGATAACGAGACCTAGCGATTTGTCTTTTGTTAGCGGGTAATCAAAGAATTCGATCTCATCTTGATAGCCGTCCCAGAAGACAGGTCATTCTGTAGTTTTAGTACATAGGGTTTCTTTTCTCTTACCAATCAGCAGGACGGTGCTCGTTCCAGCGAGACCAACGACCAGATATCCCACAACCAGTAGAATAATGCAGATACGTGCAAGAAGCAGATCCCTATTTTTCGGCAGCATCGCCTTCTTTATCGTAAGGAAATAGTTGACCGCTGGGAGAAGAAATACGAGCAAGATGAAACTGAGAGCAGCCCAGTATCTTAACAAATCTTCAGCCTATAGGGACAATGATGGTCAGCTGTTATTGCTCCCCCAACTAAAGCCTGAGGTTTAAAGAGGAGGAGTAGGGCTAACCTTTAACGGATTCCACCCAAATCGCCCGTATACATATGGGAGCAGCGTACTTTGCGCACCCTGTCCTAAATGTGCGAGGAGCATAGTCAGCAACAGCAACGTGACCTGCCGATTGCCCCAGAAAATGGACAGAGCAGCCACTCGAAAGCCATAAATTTCTTCAGTGAATGAGCGCCACCGATGAATCCACGACGGTCTTTCATGGCTCTCAATATCTATATCGCGCTCTTCCTGGTTGTCCAGAGTAGCGTCAGCTAGATCTGGCGCCCCGGCACCTGGCAGCGCCTTCAGATGAAGAGTCTCGGGGAGATATAATGCAATGGCAATGATCGGGATGTAGAGACTAATTCCGACGAAGACTGGAAGCCAGATGTTCTTGAGCATCAGGCTTGAAGTTAGGGGGCTGACGAGTTGCCCAGCAGCTAGCATTGAAGCACTCATGCCGAAAAAGGTTGAAGTACTTGATTGGAAAACGTATAGTCAGTAATCAATAGAGCGTAATTAGCTGTAGAATCATTCGGGTCTCTTACCGGTAGGCATCAGGGGCAATATCTGATAGCATCGTGAAGAGTAGCGACGCGAAGACGAGCGTGCCGCCACCAATAAACATGAAAAATGGCGATATCCATGCCAGTCGATAGTGAAATACATCGGGCCAATAATCTGATAGAGTCTTTATGTTAGAACAAAATATCAAGTGTTTCTTCTACAGTCGCGCTCACTGTCACAGCTTGAGCTTGGTTCGCTGGCATGAACTTACAAATGATAATGCAGGATAACTGCGCCAAGGCCGAACCTGCGAGAGCCAGGTATAACCCGCGCTTTCGCCCATACTGGTCCGCCAAGTAGCCATACGGAAGAGCACTTAAAATACCCGGCAGGTTGTTGAACACGTAGTTCAATCTGGTAAACAGCACCAGCTCCCACCTGGCATCCTCCTGGAAGAAGCACTCGGGGCTGTCCGGGTCCAAGTCTGGACGCACGCGGTGGCAGACGTTGCGCGTGAGCGCCTTGAGCAGCGGAGTCCACTGGAAAAAGAAGCTCGCCAGGAATAAGAATGAGAGGGTGAAGATGAGGATGCAATGGATCAGAATGCGGCGCGGAAACGCTGCGCTGATTTCGGGCCGTGATGGAGTCGCTCCGGGTGCATCTCCCGAGTCTTCGTCATGCTGAGGGAGCAGGCGTGATCGCTCATCCACATCATCCATGGCTGTAGACATTATGGCAGAGTCGCTGTCAGGGGACTGTTGCTGGCATCAACAAGAAGCAGAGTCAGTAGCATTTGGGCATCGCTAGAGACTGATCACAACAGGCGGATGCATCGTAGAAGTTGATACGAGTTAATTTTCTCTTTCCTGGTATATAAATAGGCAGCCAGCGTTAAGCTTAACATTAACTTCTCAGAAGCTAAATTTGATTGGTTGTCATCGTGAGAGCGGCAAGTGGGGATGGCAGGATTACGACGACTGCAGAACCAGCTGCATACAAAGTGCGTGTAAACGGGAACTTTGGTCGCCCGAGAACCAACAGCAGAAGCCAAAAACCAGGGATTTGTTGCAGTTCGTGTTCTCCCACCAATCAAGGCCTGTCAAATTTGCACATGATGAAGGATATGGGGGCTTGCAGGGACTTTTGATTTGCTTCTAGAAAGGGATTTCACTGCCTCTGCTAATTCTATATCTTGCCTAGCATCACTTGCCTCTGTCACCCACATGCAGCATGTCTGCTAAAATGTCCCATTTCGCCGATTGCGTATCGCTCGAGGCCCTCGCGGCGCTCTTCAACTCTGAGCAAATAAAGCTCAGATGTTTGGCATAGTCAGCCGCGATCTCTTCTAGCACTTGTATATACTCCTCACTAGTTAGCCCGTCTTCTGTTGTAGCTCCCTCTTTGCTCTCATGTTCCCGTCTAAACAGGTGAGATGGCTCGGATCCATCCATCGCAGCTTTTCCCTCTCTTGCCAACTCCAACTTGATAGCCAGATCCAAAATGTCAAGGATTCGCTCCCGTATGGGTGCCAGCTTGCTCCCCAGGCAGGCTTGCTCAATCATTTGCTCCAAGCATGCAGCGTGCACCGAAATCATTGAATCGACATCCTCAGCCACCAAGAGATCACGCCGCATCCCCCTTTCATTGGGCTCCAGGACTAGTGTTGCCAAGAATGACTGAAGAGTTGTGCAGAACCACAATAGATTGCTGCGAGCAGTGTAGAACAAAGCACGTTCATCCCAATACTCGTTATCGGTCGGGAAGTTGTCGAGGATCCTAGGCTTGTGGAGGACGTGGATAGCCCGTCTAAGCTGTAACAGGAATGTGAAAATGGTTCGATAGTTTTCAAGACTCTCTTCAGAAACAACTATCCGGATCGGCCATGCAAGTCTGTAATCAACCATAACATATGGCAAGGCGGCCCTAATCGTACCTCGGGCGTCTGATACAGTCATACGTGTGCCCTGAACACTGACACTTACAGATAAGCGGCTCGTGTCAAGTAGCGGCGCAAAGGCGTCTTGTGCAGTTCCAACAAGGGCAAACCGATCATACCAAACTGGATTCAAGTTTTCCAGCTTATCAAACAAGTGATCTGCAAATGATGCAGTGGCGAACCCGTCTGACATGAGATACAGCGCCTGCAGTGCGTCCAAACCTGATGAGAGCTCACATGTATCGAAAAGAACATCCTTCAATGTCGTAGAAGTTTTGCGGTACTTACTCTGGATCCATCGGTTAAAGGCAGCTCCAAAAAGATCTGGGAATGTAGCCAGACCAAGCCCTTCCGGGCATACATGCTCAAAATCCAGAGATGGTTCTTCAACAGTAGATGAGCTGCCCAGCTCATATTTTCCTAGGAGCCGCAGCACAACAATGTTCTTTCCAGCGTTGTATATCCGGTGTGCTGAAGGCTTGAGGAACTTTGGAGCATGTAATGTCCCTTCTGCATTCTGGCGGAGGTTAAAGCGATCCTGCCATATATGACTCATGGGCACTTTTATTGGTCTTTCGACAATAAAGAAGATCTCGTTTTCAGATGAAATACGGCCTTCATCCATCCAGTGGCGAATCGGGCGGATATAGACCTGAAAGCATTCGAGAAATATTCGGGCCAGGAATTCATAGGTAGCCATGTCATCTCTCATCTGAGCCAGCGTAGTCTCGTCGTAGAGGAGCTCCAGGTACCGGAACGTATCCGACCTGGAAGAGTCCTGAATCTGTGCGATGATGTCGGATAGGATGAGAAGCGGCTGCAGCCATGGTGTGATTTCTCCAATGACAGATAGCAAGGTAAACATCACTTCACCCGTGGGGGCGGCAAAGCGAGCCTCTATTTGCGAGAGCTTCGTGTCAAAATCTCGGAGCCGCTTTGTGATGCAGTCCTGAAACGCCTGAAGATGCGGAATGACTTGTGGATGGCTAACAAATCTCCAAAGTAGCAGAATGCGCCGGCCAGAGTCCGCAATGTTGCGTATAACGGCCTTGTATGTCTCCCAGGCGATATTTTGCATGTGGAAATTCGGCTCAGGGAAGCCGGTGGCCTCATTAAAAAGCGTGGTATTCAGGCCCTGCAACATAGAGAGAACTTCTCTGACAATTTGCGTTTCTGAAACAATAATTTTCTGGACGAGTCCTATATCATCTTTCTGAGGAACCTCAATCCGCCACTGTTGCGTCGACTGCAGAGCTTTCAGCAACTCTGTATCCTCGGGCTGGACGATATAATCGGCGGCAGTCCTTCCCTTCTTATGTAGATTAGGATCGATATCGTTGGTATATAACAGCAGCGTTTCCTGGGGTGTGTCGTCCGGCTCGTCCTCGAAAGATTCGTCCCCCGATTCCTGCGCGTAATCAATCGACTGCCATAAAAGCTCATCCTCATCCCAGCCATCTTCTCGAGCAACATCGTCCCAGCTGAAAGTGTCCCTTTGCTGCTCTTCGCGCAATCGTACAGCATCGAGGTCGCTGAGCTTCGTCTTAAACGTCGGTTGATCGGACAGTCCGAGGAGCAGAGCCAATATCTCTGGGTGCCACTTGGTGGCGTGCTCCTCCAGCCTATCCAAGCTATCGCGGAATTCGTCGGCGAGGTCATCCCGATTGTTTACTCGGAAGCGTTCTTCTAGTCCATCGAGAGCGTGCTGTACCTCGAACTGGTTCGTGCGGAGGTACGCCTGAGATTTGATCGTCGCCAAGGTGGCATCGTAAAGGGCTTTATATCTCCTGGATCTTGTCTGATAACACGCAATTCAAACGGTCAGCCAATCTAGTCTATGAAGCTTAAAAGCTACCACGAGATATCTATGGGTTCCCCTCCTCCCCACCTTGCTAGGAAGCCCTGTGACAGCTTCGATGAGCTCTCCAGTGAGAGCCCCAAGAGTTGCGGCGTGGGCCATTGCCAGCGGTTGGCATTTTTAGCAGCAATGGCGGCCAACCGAAGCAGATGACGACGTGAAGTTGCGTGTTTGAAGCACAAAGACAGCGGTTCTGCTACATGTGATAAAGTCAACAGCTCAAGGGCACTTAACGGGCCAGTTCTAGCGCGTCTCTAGCGCGTATGTGGGGGAGAGACCTTCTGAACCTCTCATCGGCAGGCGATTGTCTTAGCGTCCCTCCATAGCATAAAACAACCACGCCCCTTTCAACTTGGATCTGTTTTGGAGATACAACCATAGCGGCATCCACTCGCAGAGGCCACACGACAAGGACGGTTGGATGCCCGGCCGAATTGAATAGGCGCGCTGCTACCAAAGCTTGTTGAGCAGCTAATTCACGGACCAACCTCTGCCTCTTGTTTGCTCTGGCCGAAGAAAAGCGTCCTCCCATGGATAATTAAACCTGCCGCCTTACCATCGGGCTTTTCGCAATCATCGCATCTTCTACATCATGGCCATAGCCCGGCCAGTACGGACACTAGGGGGCCTGGCCCTTGTGCTGTGGTGCTTCTTCCTATACCAGGTCCTCAAGCCGTCATCTGGATACAACAGCCCAGGCGATCGGTACATCAACTTTGAGCGCGACCCCAACTTGGATCGTAAGTCTATAGCGCATCCAAACAACAGATAGACACAAGGGAAGATCCGCTAACAGCTTTTTCAATTATTCAGCTACCGGCGAGCCTGAGGGAACTCTCGTACGAACGTCTAACAAGTATGCGCCAGACGCCGAAGACACCGATCGAGTCAGTGCCACATTGCTGGCCCTTGTCCGCAATGAAGAGGTGGACGACATGGTAGCATCCATGGTAGACCTTGAGCGGACATGGAACAATAAATTCAACTACCCGTGGACTTTCTTCAACGACAAGCCCTTCTCCGAAGAGTTCAAGAAGAAGACAAGCGCGGCGACTAATGCCAAGTGCAACTACGGTGCGTTGCTTGCTTTGACACATGATGAGACTATTTCCAGGGCTAACTGGTAGCAATCATAGAACTCATCCCCAACGAGCATTGGGACGCGCCCTCGTGGATCGATCCCGCAATCTTCAAGGAATCCGCTGCCGTACTGAAGAAGAATGGAGTTCAATATGCCGATATGATGTCATACCATCAGATGTGTCGCTGGAACAGTGGCATGTTCTACAAGCATCCCGCCCTTAAGGATGTCCGCTACTACTGGCGCGTCGAACCCAAGGTACACTTCTTCTGCGATGTCGACTACGACGTTTTCCGCTATATGCAGGACAACAACAAGACGTACGGCTTCACCATTACCTTATACGACGATCCCCATACCCTACCTACCTTGTGGCCCCAGACGGTCAAGTTCCTGTCCGATCATCCCAACTACCTACACGAGCGTAGTGCTATTAAATGGGTTGTTGACGATATCCGACGGCCCCAACACAATAAAGAGGCCCAGGGCTTCTCTACATGCCACTTCTGGAGCAACTTTGAGGTTGCTGATATGGAATTCTGGAGGAGCAAGGCATACGAAGACTATTTTGAGCACCTCGATCGCGCTGGAGGCTTTTTCTATGAACGATGGGGTGATGCACCCGTCCACAGCATTGCTTTGGGCCTATTTGAGGATTCAAGCAAAATCCACTGGTTAGTTTTTTCTTCTTCTCTGGTCTCCTAACTAAATAAGTTCGTCTTTACTAAACTACTCTTCAGGTTCCGAGATATTGGTTATCAGCACATTCCCTTCTTCAATTGCCCCAACTCTCCCAAGTGCAAGGGCTGTGTCACCGGTCGACTGACAGATGGTGAACCATTCCTTCATCGAGAAGACTGCAGGCCGAACTGGTTCAAATATGCTGGTATGGGCTGAACAAAAGTATACCAATGAGGGAAGAGACAATATGAAGCAACTAGCTTCATCCCTTTCCGATATACCACCTCTGAGGACCGCGCCCCCGATACACGTATCTTTATATCATATTGTGTCGGGAAATTACTACCACAGGACATGAAATGTTCTCTTAGTATTGTTATTGCCATGTTATGAGAAATTTTAGGATGAAAACATCGCCTCATCCAAGCATTCGCCATATGCGCCGTCATGGCTATCTTATATCCATATAACCTATTCTTCAAAGAGATTAATTCTACCATGACACGCAGTATAGCTCCTCAATGAGGACAAAATAAAAGAACAAGATTTATAGAAATACCACTGAACCAAAAAAAAGTGTACTCCATGTGCCATATGCTATGTATTACTACAACGTCCCAAACACCGTCACCACTCCAGACGTCCCTCCCACGCAGAACTGATCTCCCCAGCCTCCATCCCGCCATGCCATGCAGCTGATGACATTGTTTCGTACCTTTGGCTTGCCGTCCTTTCCAATCACCTTCTTGACTTCGTGGCCTGCCGGCCCCCACGGCACCGTCACCTTGGCCACCACTTTGCCCGATAGGATATCCCACGCCCAGACTCTGCCCGTACCGCCAGCATCTGTCTCTCCTGCCATCTCATCACCAGCCATCACGTACTTTTCCTTACCGCCCAGTATCGACTGCAGCCGCAGCTCTTCATTCTTCCACAACGGGTCCGAGTACGCCCTGAGACACGTCCCATGTTCTCTATCAATCAATCGTAGTTTGCTGTCCAACGAACCCACCAGCATCGCCTTGCCGTCCCTTGTGATATCCAAGCTCACCACGCTCGTGCCCATCACATCCGTAGTACATCTCCCCATCCGCACATCATAGCTCCTCACCCTCCCATCCACGCTCCCCGCAACAACCTCGGGCCCCATCACCGCCAAGCTCGTCACCGCATCCTTCGCCTCGCTCAGCACCTGAATCGGCTTGAAGCTCGTGCTGCGCACATCCCACACCCTCACTGTCGTGTCAAACCCGCCACTCACCACCAGCGAGTCCCCCGCGCCAGCAAAGCTCACGCAGTTGATCCGCGCCGAATGTCCCTGCGCGTTGCCCCCAAACCGCCTCGTCGTCACCGCTTTACTCACGTCCCACAAGAAGACCGCGCGGTCGCCGCCCCCAGACACGAAGCTCTCGTTGTCGGACGCGACGGCGAGGCTAGTGACCTCGTAGCCATGCGCGGCGTACGTCTGGATGAGGCGCCCCTGTGGTACGGCCGGCTTTGCGCTGGGTCGTACTTCAGGGACGGACGTGCTGGGGAAGGGATTGTACAGCCGGATTGAACGATCTGCCGATCCGGTGAGGATGTAATTCCCAGGAGAAGCTGAATAAGTTACAGCATGAACGGGGCCTAGGAATTGAAAGAAAGAGTTAGTTGCGATGAGAGATTCCAATATAAGGCTTCGCGCTGGGTATAGATAAAGCGAAACGAACCATTGTGGCCGAGAAGATGTGCCACGGGCCTATCTGGGAAAGCCATTGTGTAAAGCGCCACGGCTCATCGCTATCATTGTTTTTCCCTAGTATTCGTAATGGCGTACGCCAAAATGAATCAGGGCCACGACATGAAAGGATGTTGAGTGAGGAGGAAAAATTACAAGACGCTGAGAATGATTAGCTCTCTTAGAGCGGCATAGTGACGTCTCCGATTTTTTATTCCATCTTTTTCCTCCTTACTTTTGAAGCGGAAAACACAGAACTACTAGGCACAAATCCATGAATATTAGAAGGTCAAAAGGGTGTTCATCACAGTCGCTGTTCTCGTCGCTTCATTCTTCAACAGCTAATATCATACAGTGCCATTATCAAGTACAGATACACTCATACTGTGTATTGCATCACATGATACAACACGTGACAAGTCCAACAACACCTCGATGGGAACATATTTATAACTTGAAATGTAGTTTACATATAGATACAGACATCAAACGTGACACGTCATATAGATTTTGTAGCCTCCCAGTCAATATAAAGATTCCTCATCAAGACCTCCTTGATATATCGAATGCCCAAACTCCTCATCCTGTGTCATCCGATTCAAGTTGCCCTGATCTTGATGCCTCCTAATCTGCCCAAATGGGCAGCTGTCTAAAACGCTAAATTATGCCATAACACGTTACATAATTCCAATGCCAATGCCAAACTAAAACCAACATAAAAAAAGGGAAAAATAAAAGGGAAAAACGTTAAAGGGGGGCACAAAGGAAAAGAAGAAGAAGATAAAATATATATGTAGAAAAGAAACAAGTAAAAGTAGCTCGCTTCTGTAACCGCAGAAAAAAGGGTGAAGAAAAGATTTGCTGCTAGGCTTGATCTAATCAAGTGCAATGTAAATCATATCCATGTCCTTTGGGAATGTGTCCTCAATAGGATCGAAAATCTGCCAGTGGCTATTCTCTTTGTCTCTGGCTTCTTCTGAGAGGGGAAGCAGGCGGTAGCCTTGGATAGGGCTCGGAGATCGTGATCCCTGTTCGCGGATTCGATTCAATTTTTGGAGGCGCCGGTCAATAGCTAGTCGGTCTTTTGAAGATGATCCCCAGACACCAGTCATCTTATCAACAGCGGATTTTGCAATTCGAACTCGGTCAATCAGTTCTCCTAGGACTGTCATGGGCCCACCTGCAGTCAAGACATCGACAGCCTCTGTAACAACAATGGCCATGGCAGGAGGAGGAATGCTCAATAACGTAGGCCGAACCCTCAAGATACGCTCAAGGCAATTTAGCATGTCAATGACGCTGCTTGCATGGTCCCGACACTTGGCTGAGTGTTCCATCTGCACATCTTTGGGCAGCTGGTTGGCCCCATGGCGATGTCGATTCAATTCAATCATAGTATGGTGATAAAGAAGATGCATACTAAGGAAAGTACCGATGCTTCTGGTATAGGCAGCGGCCTCGAGGTTTGTCCCGCCGAATGTCATACGAGAGGGTAAAGAAGAGTTCCATTTTTCGGCTTTCTCGACGAGAGCTTGTAGCTTGACGGTTTCTGCTTCAAGAGGAGTTCTCCTAAGAGCCATTCTATAGATGGTAGCTTGGCAATCAGCCCAAATATGCACCATTTCGATATGGTAGCCAGCGACAGCGGTGTCGGAGTGTTGCTCAGCGGTTCTAATAAGCTCATACGGATCGAAGCTTCGTGATTGCGCCTCAATTCCCTTTTCGAAGCTGTGAATATCGGTAGGGAGGTGCACATAAATATCTTCTGCATTGAGCATTACTGGCCTCTCTGGGAAAAGCCCGCTAAGCCTTTCCAGCATAAACAGAGACCAGAATGTTCTCTTGCGTGATTCAGCATAAGTTATCCTAGTAAGTCCCAGGGGGAAAGTGGTCATGGACGACTCCCTAGAGTGATCGAGCTCCAGACTTAGCTGTAGACAAGCTGCGCTGGCAGCCGCAGAAGCAACCAGCTCATCGGCCTCCCTAGTACGGCAAGTTGATATATAGTAAACAGCAAGGAGAATCCTACTCTGTACTAGTTGCAAGCACTGCATCTCCGTCATCTTTTGCGCATAATGTGCTACTTGAGCATACTCATACGCAATATGCTTAGGGTCACCGCAGAGCGCAGAACCAACAGCGAGCATGCTGTACAGTAGCATCAAATCTTCAGGGGTTTTGCGGTCAACAGAGGTAATAACCCAGTACTTGAAGATTTCTTCGGGAAGGAATTGTAGAATCATGGTGCTGTCGACATTGGCGAAGAATCTAGTCAGAGCGCTCGTGATCAAGTGAGGATTCGACGCAAAGGGGTCTGTCCGCCAAGCACGGCCAAGAACGTCATCAGAAATTCTAGTCGGCTCGGGAAAAGGCTGTTGTTCAGCAATTCGTGGGTTCGAATAATCCGTCACAGCGTTGAATGAAGCAGGAGATTCGCCATTAGAGATGTACGCCTCAGAGCTAACCTTGAGCCTTTTGCCGTAACCCCTATCTGGGGAATCCGCATGCATTCCGGCTCGTGGTGATCTGGGAGAGCTGGCGTCACTGACTGAGCGTCTAAGGTCGCCGGCATCAAGTGAGCCGTTGTGTTGCCGGCCATCATCAAGTTCTATAGGAGAAGTCGATGGTGAGGTGTTATGGCCCCCTCTTGGTCTAGAATAATGTTAGCAAGATCTCTAGAAAGAAAAACATGTGTATGGGGATACTCACGCATTTTTAAACTTGCAGATGCGACCAAACTTCTCGCACTGGACACATCGAGGATAATCTGGATCACATTTGATCTTCTTTTCCCTGCAAGTTACGCATGCAATAGCCAGCCGCTTTCGAGGTTTCCCCGCCTTAGTCACGCCCCAGTGGGCGTTCACTGCCTCACCATCAATCACGGTTTTACAATGACTCCCATCGTCGTAGAAATAGCACATCCCTTCACCTGGTACTTCGGCTGCTCGCACGAATCTCGGGAGGAAATGTGTGCCTGTCCAAATTTTCGGTCCTAGGCCATCTTTAGACACAGCAATTTCGGCAGTAACAGCAGCAGCTGAAACTGACTGCGCATTAGCGTCTGAGCTGTGTACTGCTTGGCTGAGTCGACGTTCGGAGTAGTCATTGACTGAATCTTTGGGTGCAGACAGCTGAGATCTGAACTTGTCCTGGGGTGGCAAATACGACAAAGAATCGCGTGATCCTACGGGATATTCTTGTCTCCCATCTTCACGATAGACTGACCATTTCCTGGTTAATTCTGGTTCGTAACGTGCGTCCGAGCCCCTGTGGCCGTGGTCTGTGTACTCAGACGAATGCGGTCCAACAAAGGAGGGTGTCAGCGGGTGGGCGGCTTGTCTGTCGTGATGGTCGTATTTAACATCGTAAGAGTTTCGCGGTTGCGGTAGAGAAGAGGAAATGGATTGCGGGAAATAGGAACTAGAGAGATTTCCACTCGACGAGAGTCGTGGTCTATCCAATGGGGAAGGCGAAGGATAAAGGCCAGGGCGCTCCGTCTGTGGTGAGCTAAGGGACCTCAAAGATGATGGTGGACCAAAAAGGCTGCTTAGCGAAGGAAGCTGTTGTCGGACGGACGAGCTGCCAGCCGATTCTTGTCGCCCTCGACTACCTTCTGTATTACTCTCAGAAGACATATCGACGGAGGCTTTGCCATAGTGGGACATGGAAGCAGTAGTGAGCGAAACTGAAGCGCGAGGTCCCCAGGCTGCTTGTTCTTCTAGAGGAGAGGACCTGGAAGAAAACGAGGTTGCGCTTGGGCTTATAAGTTCAGGGGGGGTATCCGGCGGCGGAACTCGATGCAAAGACTCTAGAGTTGGTAATCCACCCATCGAGGAGAATATGCCACTGTTCTTCTGAAGATAACAGTAACTGTTGAAATCGCGTATCCTGGAAACCAGAGGAATTAAGATGGAAGGAAAGCGCCCAGCGAGGAAAGACCGGCTGATAGGCGTCAAAAAATACTCCCTCCAGGCTGTTCCACAGGATTAAAAGGAGAAGGCTGCCAGATGAGTGGCGGAGCCGTGAAGCCAACAACAGATGAATGGCCCAGAAACAAGATCGCTGGTTGAGTGAGTAAAATGATTCAGATTCGAGTTGTTGTTAAAAAGGCTTGTAAGTGATCAAGATGGTTAATCCAGTCTATAACTCTTATTCCAGCCAGGGAAACGAAGCAAACAAAATTATGAAGAAATAAAACCAAATGCCAAAAGGGCTAAACTTTTTTTTTTTTTGCTTTTTAAGAAAAGGTCAAGATAAATGGCCCAGCGGTTACTAGTACCAGCTGCTGAATCTGGGGAGAAGATGGGGAAGATGCGGGTGGGCGAAGAGGCGATGAAGAGGGTATCAGTGGCTTTTGAGATTTGAGCCACTGCTGCCCACAAAAAAGAGTCCCCAAGAGACGGACAAGGTAGGCGAGGGGAGCTAGCAGGACCCAGTCAAGTGAACGGTAGAAGAGGAACAGATACACCGAAGCAACCCCAAACGAGACCAACAAGGGCAGTTACCAATGGGCCGGACACGGCTGAGGCCTGTATGCTGGCCCGGAATCGAGACAGCAAGCGTGGTGCTGGGTGGGTACAAGGCAAATAACTATCTGGCTAGCCAGGTCGTTGGTCGGTATCAGTCTCGAGTCAAAAGTGGCCAGAGGGTCCATGGCCTGGAGGAAGCCCCAAAAGGACCATTCGATAGTGCCGCTCCGGACCTGAACTTATGAATATGGAGCGTCCAGCCCACCTTGCCACACGTGCGAGATGGTCCACTCCGTTGTTGTTGCCGCGGCCCTACAGACCGGGACCACGGCCAAGAGCATGGGTGCAGACGTATCCAAGGCAATGGAGCACCTACAGGTACGAGGTATAATCCGATGCACACAAATACCTAGTACTTGGTGCAAGCATAGCGCACAGTTGGCCGTGCTAGCAGCCAACGGACCCGTCGTCGTCATGCCATCATGGGGGGCCGTTCTCTGGGGGGCCCGAGCGACGATGAGATGCTCAGGTGCTGGCAGCCCATGACGGCAGCCTAGCTGGCCAGCGTCATTCACGACCATAAGCCTCATCAGCCTGGCCCAGTCGAGGGCAAGACGCCGGCAGAGAGGTTTCACGGCATGAGGCGCCGCTATACACCGTAGCTGCTGCAATGCGACGAGCTGCCTTGCACTGCCGGACACAGCATCCCGTACCTCTTCGCGGCGTAATTAAGGACACGACTAGGCTGGATAGGCCCTCCGAGTACTTGCAGGAAGGGCACCGGCCTGGCAGCGGCACGGTATTCCCAAAAAGCCTCTGCTAGGAGATTTGTCGACTGTGGCTGGCGTCCGTACGAGGGCCAAGGCCAGCTCAGGCCAGGGAAGATGCGGTCTTGATACTCAATGGGGCATCCTGGTCGCGCGCTAAAAGGATTGATGGCTGACTAGGCCCTGGACACAGCGGCGTGGTTCGCGCAGAAGAGAAGCAGCAGAACACACGCGCGCACCCACGGAAACAGATTGCGCACACCACCTTTTGCCGTGGCTGGAGGGGCGTGCGCATAGCGACATGGGTTGAAGCGACGCAAGTCAGCCGCACCGCGCACACCCTCTCACTGGACGGTCTGTCACTCCCGCAGAGGAAATTCCAGGAGGCAACGCAACAACGGGAGATGGACGGAGTATCGCGGAGATGGCACTTTTGGTGGTGGAGGATGCGAGAGAATCTGCCAGGCACTGGTACGAAGTACATGGGATTTAATTTGATTTGGCATCTCAAGTTGTTATCTTTAGTATAATGTAGCAAGCACTATAGGCATGTGGTAGTAGCAGTATCTGCTGTGCGTCTTTTAGCCGAAATGGACAAGGTCGCAGGGCAGGCAGCCGCGACTGCCACCATAATTCAATGTTTTACAGGTCGGGCTACTTTAGGTACGACTAGCACAGCACTACGAACGAACGGGAAGATTGAGTAAGGCTTATTGCTCCTTTCCCTGGTAAAGGCAACTTGCTGGCTTTGTCTTACCCTACGTGTGTATACTTGTGGTGTGCGCTGTAAGCAGCAGCAGTGCAGGGTCTCACTTGATACTGCCGCCTGTCGAGATACTAGGTTGGCAGGTACTGGGAGGTGATGTACGAGTAGTAAGAGGCTCGTGCTGGAAAGAGCAAGTGCCGGGAGCGAGACACCTGGAAGGCACGAACCCGGCCATCAGAAGCTAAAACGACGAGAGCCGATCTCACTACTAGCAGGTACCTACGCGAAGTACGAGTACGCGTATTGTACTAAGTTGTAATTCCGTCCTGTTTCTCACCTCTCACGCTTCCAGGGTCCAGGGCCTGTCCCTCGACACAACCAACAGCCTTCCACCTATCACGCTCGTCTCATCGTCCTCTCGAGCTGGCACGAATCGCCACAGGCTCGTGGCATCTCGATACCCACCGTATTACAAATCGATAGCACTTGGACGTTTGCCGGCGGCCAGTGCCTCCAGTGCCTTGCCTCGCCTCGCCTCGCTACACACACGCCCAGCGCTGGTGCCACGGCCACCGCCCCCTTACAGCCCGGCAGATCGAGCACTCGATGGGCAAAGAGGCTCAACGCAGACAAAGGGCGAGATTCACCTTACTGCCGGCATGTGCAGCAGCGGCATCAGTCCAGGCCTAAGCCGCAGCACGCATTAATTCCGCGGATACCGAACCCATCTTTCATAGGCCAGGCCGTGGTCGATTCGTATACAGTATACAAGTCCATTCGCGCACCAACAACGGCACTGCCACCAGAAGCACTCTGCAACATCTCAATAACCCGGACTACTCCCTGCACAGGCGCACTCTTGAACACGCCGACATTGTCACTACCCTCTTGTGCAGCACGAATATAGCCAGTGTGACTGTTAGTTGGACCATGATATCTGCCTAAAAATATATCCACCAAAAAAAGGCACGTTGGTTGAAGATTGTCGAGTACTATACGTTGGTCGTTGAGAACTAAGCCGGTGTGTGGCATGTTGGTTTATACTGCGAGTCAGTACTACTTCCTGGGGCCTATGGTGCACAAGAGCCGGGCTGAGACAACCAAAAGTACCATGAGCTGCGGGCCTCCTGTCCGTACATGTACAAGCGCTTCCTGCTTCTCGCTACAACAGCCTGAGGTCACATTACAAGGGTCGCCAGACGTAAAAGTTCAGGGATCTGTCGACAGGGTGTTCGGCGCACTAAAAAGGATGAGCTCGGCAAGCATTCCGACCTTCTGGGGTTGGTTATTATTGGAACTGGTGGTTGCAGTGGTGTAACCATGTGGGTGGGAGCGACTGCAGATTGTCACGTACAGTGATGCGCCATGGATCAGTGAATCCGAAACATCTCAAGTGAGATATTGAACTCATCATACCTTGATTTTCGATCCGCGGCCGCGACGATTGATCCAAGCTTACGGGCTTTGGCCATTCACTGATCGGCGTCTGGAGCAATCAGATCAGAAACGTGCAGAGGCCTTCAACTACCGCCCCCTTCTTCACTTAGCACCTCTGGCACTCGTACTTACAGGTCCCTTGATGGGGTCAGTTGGTCACAAATTCGTTCATCTCTGCAGTTGCCGCTCTATCTCTTTATAGACACTTGCGTATATTGGCCAGTCGCGTTTCGCGATAGCAAGGGATCGGCTGACAATCCCACCTGCTTCTTCCCACTGAAGGTTAATTAATCAACATTTATCCCGAGCAGACGGCGGCCAGGGATGTCTCTTCACTTTCGCTTCCTTGGCATGTTAGTGGGACCTCTGAGAGCAGCGAGAATGGGTTGAGAAGACGGCTTGGGGGTGTGGTTTCGTGCGTGGCGAACCTAAGTTTCTTAGTCGGCAATCCAAAGATTCGCCATGGCCTGTGCACACCATTTGCCGCTTGGAAGGAAAGAAAGAAATCGTCATGCAAAAGCCGGCCCTATGGCAACCATGAAATTCCCATGTCCGAATTTGCAGCTCAAGCGTACTCACATGTTTAGAGCGATACATCCACCGCAGTCCATTTCAGAAGAATACCTCATGCCCAGATTTGGCCCCGCGCATTAGGCCATGTATGAACTTGTCCACAGCCTCGGCCAATGTTACTCATCCGGAGTAGTACAGCTACGTCCTTGTTTGCGCGCAATATTAATACCTACTATATAGAGCTGATGTTTCATTCCGCCCGTGTTGCTGTTGGTTCTAGCAACGCTCCTTCGCTCGGCACGTTAGGCGTATGATATGTGTATCATATGACAGCCAGAGAGAGAGAGGGAAAAAGTTACGAGAACAAAACGGGATAATATTCCTTCAACCTGTCCATGCACCGCGTAATAGGCGGGCCTGCTGGGAAGGAGGCAGTGTTACAGCGGCGGATATGGTGCTAAACCATCCTTTGACGGTTCGTCGGCGATCTTTTGCAGTACTCCAAACAATGCAGATTCAGTGAAGAGTGCTATACCGTACAGTATCGCATACCCATGGCTGCTGTTGGCGGATCTTTTATTCGTCTGCTCCGGGACAGAGAATCCACCTTTTGCCCGAGTAAACTCTTGCACGCGAGGACGATCAATGCTACCCTATCTACCCAAAGAAGGGACTGTTCCGTGCACGTAGCTGCCATAACAACCCTGAGAGCGGCAAATGCAACAGCTCAGTTAACGATATCATTGCATTTTCAGCACTACACCGGGCCACCTTCCGTTGCCCTTTTGCGTGTATGAAGCCAGCTTCTACCGGCGTTTACTTTACCCGGCAAAGTCAATTCACCAGGCTATTCAAACAAAGCACTACCAGACACTACGGGCATACGGAGTGGTAGGTGGCACTACCATGGCATGCTGTGCTATTTTCTTTCAGCCGCACGCGTGGAACACTGGCGGGAATATTACGTACGATCCCAGGCAGCTGGTATCCTCACCATAGGCTTCTACTGTGCATTGTTAGGGCAACGATTCGCAGCAGAGTCTCAGCCGTCGATCTTTTGTCCGTTTTGTCAACTTGCAGCCAAGTTTAGCGCAAGCATCAAAGGCACTTGCTGTATCCTTTGTACATTAAGAATGACAGGCACAAGTACTGCCGGAGTCGGAGAGAACCGGTGACCGACCTCCCGTTGACTTTCCCTGCTATCTAATTTGCAGCTGGAGAGAATTTCGGTGACCCAATTGGCACTATCATTTCAACTAGTAATCTAAGAAAACAGAGCCGAGCTCTCAGGTAACTCTACGGTGCTACTCCATGCATAATGCAACAGATTCTTGTTATTGCATCATATGATACTTGTGGCACCAATCCTCAGCCTCCAACTGAAAGGCCTACCGCTATCCATACCGAGCATATGGGGGGTTGCCATCTCTTGTCCGCTTGCACTTTTACGGAGTACGCATAGCATTAATGTAGGGGAAAAAAAAACATTCGACCTTCATTAACACGACGCCGTACTAACCACTATTGAAACAAGAGAACCATGACCATCAAACACTATGGAAAGAAAAATAGCGCAAGGCGGGTCATCAACGAACACACCAGCTAAGACATTAACTCCACAGCAAGCCCTGCGGATAATTTTGGTACTTCATACCCCCAGTCTGGGGCTATTAGATCGCCACGCCATTGAAAAGCACGGACTTTGACCCCGGCATAGAAGCGCTGGAATATTCTTTCTGCTAAGATGAGCACGTACCAGCATCAGGGATATGTCAAGTACACACAGAAAAGAGCAACCAACAGCGTGCTCTACGCCTTTGATTCCTTTCAAGACATAGAGAAATCTGGAAAAACACACATCTTCAAAATCCAATTAACTCAACAACAAATAGCTGTTACACCGAATGAGATGTAGCAATCTCTCACGAGGCATCTGGGTCATACTAATACTACGTTTCGCGTGTGATTGTGGACAATCCAACCAACCTCAGCTAGATATGCTCCTCACTGTATTCCGTACGGTGTATGCATCACTCGGCTACTTATCTCTCATTGCTCTATGTGACAAGAAAGCGGGATCATTATTATTATGGAGTGCCAGGAACAATCTGTTCGCCGAATGTGCCGGCTGCTGATACACCAGCGACCGCCGTATCATGCCGTTCTCCGTCGGGACAGGGAGCTTGGACCCAGATCCACTGGCTCATCGGGTGTTCTACAAATGAGGTGGTTGACAAATAACCAAAATATTCAAATACTACTAGGTACAATGGGTGGAATCGGCTGCCAACCAATGTTGGATAATGAACTAAAGGATTTCACTGGACGTGCTTGTGTGAGGCACGAGCGACACAGGTAAGTCTTACACAGGTGCAGAGCTACCGGAACCCTGAATGGGCTTTGACAATTATTACTAAATACTACACAATTGCCTGTACCCCGGAACCCACTTTATCGCTCGGTTTGCCCGCGAAGTCCGCAACTTTGGCATGGGAGTCCCGGCTCCTAATTGCCTGAAAAAGCACCATCTCCGGATCAGCCATGCAACGCTAATTACCGGTACGCAAGAACCAACCAGCTCGGCCGAGACTCTAATCAACGTCGTCACAGCTAGCAGGCCCCTGCCAAAGTGCCTGACTCTCGTTGCGCGCTTATACGATAGTGGCGCTTCTCGCATAGATGTGCATTCACATGGCGAAAGGAGATTCTCAGGTCCTGTCTAATTTATTATCCAGGCGCTCTAGGCACGCAATTTTGGCTGCTTCATATTACGTGTAATATGAATGTTGAACACTGGCCGTCGACCCGGTCGTGCTTTGACTTTTTGGGGCGTCTCGCCGTCGGCAGCATAGGCTACCCATCCATAGCGGTGGCGGTGGGATTTCATCAACTAGCACCATTCGGGGATGATGTACGAGAATCAACCACTGCTAACAAAGTAGCAGTACTAATTCTACTGTACATACAGTATGTATCCAGGGTCCAGCATAGATGCGAATCTGGATAGCTTGATGGAACTTAGGGACCCATCTTATATCATGGATACGTAGTAAGACCGGCCGAAAACCATGACACTCAGATCTGACTACCACCCAAGTACATTGTACTAGTACTACAAAGCACCAGTCCAGCCCCTCTCGTACCTTTTCTCGAACTGAAATTTAGTGTCGACAGGGCCAGATAAGCAAGAAATACTGTCTCAATCCATTCATTTTTAGTGCGTCTCACGGCGTACTTTCGTACTATGAATATACGAATACTACTAGTATGAGCGCTATCTCTGTTGCTTATTTTGAATGGAAACATGAAGAGAAGCGAAAGAGATGGATTAGAAAACTAGGAGAAGGGAAGAAAAATACCACCTCTTTATTCAAACACCGGCATACAAGATCATCTTCTTAGTACCCGCCCCCACGGCGTATGGATCAGACCGCAGCATGGCAGCTTTCTCACGCAGGTCTATGAGTGTAACGTGCCTTCGGTTGTATTTTTCTTTTTCTTTTTTTTCCCTTCGCCGCTAATATCCCGGCATGATTTATTCAAGCACAAGTATCCTACAAGACAGCACGAAGAGCTGCTAGGTCTTCCAGTTCCGACAAACGAGCGAGCCCCCGTTTAACCAAAACCTTGACGCTAATTCATTTGGGACAGCGTATGACTTGGCCAGTTAAAGCAGTAATTCAAGATTTCAAGGGATAGTTATTATGGTACGCTTTTCTGAGATGTTACTAAACATATACGCAGCGCGCGCTTGATCTATGTCAGTGCAAATAAGAGTTTCCTCAAAGTACTGATGTTCATCTGCCGGCATCCCCATCAGCGCTTGGACTCTTGACATATATGCCGAGACAGGTAAAGTATGACACACACTTTCATGATTGGCGAGTCGAATGATACGAAGAAATCTACCGGCATAGCACTGAGTCATTAGCCACTCAGCTGTTACGTACAGAGGGCCGACTGGTCATTTTCAACCACTGCCGACATCTTCCCCAGAGCACTACCAGCAAGAATATGGGGTATCATCTACTTGACTGGTACAGCGATCTATCCTTCCTTTGTTGGAGGATACCCGGAGACCCTTCTACTACTATTAGTCGGAGCTTTAGAATAACCTACCTTCTGCAGCCTTTCTAATAGCACTACTAATGCTAAACGTTGCAACCTTAATTCTCAGCCTAACTAAAGCAGCAACACTGGTTATGCTACTATGTCTGCGGGATTTCGATGCATGCTCCAATGCCTGCCACGATTGAACTAAACGTATACAATATACTTCATATAAGCACTCTACGAGAGCATATAGTGTTGCATGTATGGCGCATCTCAGCCAGGCAGCATAACCCCCTTTCTAAGGATCCCCACTCACTAGCAAGAAGGTAATATTTTCTGGCCGTCAACTCAAATGCGTGCGTATCCCTTGCCTTGTACACGGCAACAAGAGCCTATCCGAGCCGCTTTCACAGGGTGGATAGTCGAGCCTAGTGCCAATGACCAAGGTACATCGTATTATATACGAGCAGCTCGGCAGGCTGCTGTAACAAATAGGGGAAACGTCACATTCCCAGGCTCGATATCGACGTCAACGCAATCTTACACTCGGATGCCGGCTCTGGGAACCGCATATAGCTAAAATCGGCCACCAGGAGAGATGTCTCTTTGACAATTTTTTTCCACACCCCAGGAGCGAGAGTACTTTTGCTCCGCTAACTACCGAGAATTGACAGGGGTATTACAGGACAAGTGTTGAAAAGTGGATTGAACAGGCACAGAGGTATCAGAATTTTGTTCGCCATCAATCCAACAACAAACGAGTCCCGGAGGCGGAGTCCAACTATGCATCCGCAAAGTTCTGGCAATCGGCAGAGTGCTATCTCTTAGCTACCGAGGCAAATCCCAAATGGAATAGTTTGCGGTGTTCGTGACTTTTCATATACCCCAATCTCGGATCAGGATCCAATTGCTCAGGCGAGTCTGTTATGGACAATCACTCTACCTTGCTATTTCAGCAATCCTTCCCGAGGCCGACAGCTCATGTACAAACTACGAAGAGTTGCCTAAATGAGTAATATTCACTTACTCCGTGCAGTATACGGAGCAATACGGAACCAGGCACCTAAATAAGGCATGTATGGATGATACGCTGCCCGTTTACAACTTGGTATACCATATGAAATGGGAAATAAGCTCTCCGAGCCCGATCCCCTAGGAAAGCAAGGCCCAAAACGCCAAGCGCACTAGGCTATCCTTTAAAAATACCTTTTGTCTCAGAAAAATGACGTTTTGAAGCTATGGAGCTTGCTCTGTGCGTTAACGATCCCAGCTAAACATCGCACCAGTCATACCTGAGATCCTGCCGAGTGGTAGGCATTAGCCTCCAGCCGCCGATCCAGCTCAGACAGCTGAAATGCCTCTACTTTACTTACGTACGTGCAGAGAACAGTGGCTACGCTACTGCGCACTTATAGCCGCGGAATTTTGCTTTCATAGACGGGTTTCCCCTTTGGTCAACACCTGCATTACTGCGCCCACCGTCAGAGATACTATACCCCCGCGGACAGTCATTAGTAGTACTTGTATGTACCGAGCGAACCGCGCAGCTGGTGTCTTCATGCTCCGGGATTCGGGGAAATCACAAGCTAATATGAGCAGCCCTGGGTGATACACAATCAGCTAGCTCCCTGAATCATGCCAGAATGTAGCGGAACATGCATCCGGCCCAGCTGGAAGCTGACGCAAGGGGAAATTTGGAGATAAGAGACCAAAGGCATCCACATATTTGTGAGCGGCAGAACGAGGCAAGGTAGGACAAAACAGTATGTAATGGGAATTACAGGCTGTGCTTGGCTTCGGACCATACCTAAAAAGCTGCTACCCCAGTCCGAAACAGGCGTTTCTTTCGGCACTTTCTAGTGCAAGTGCCGTTCTACCTATTACAGGTATGGGATGGTGGGAGTTATGCCTGGGTTAGCCGATAGATGATGTGCCGCAATGCTTTCTACAAAAAGCAAGGCCTCTCAGCCAGCGGCGTTCTCTACTCCATCCAGGGGAACTATACTATCGTTGGTCTTCCAAATTGCCGAGCCGAGATCATACGTTTTAGAGGAACAGAAGCGCTTGGGCTTCTCTCGCAAGGGGTAATCAGTGCTAGGCTTGCGCCTCTTTTCTGGTCCCAAGTTCTAGAGCCAGCTTGGAGTCAGCGCTTCCAGAGACCCCGACTCATAACAACGCCGCGGACCCCCATTCAGTACGAGGACGGAATACAAACCGCACTTCCAAGCCTCTCCAAGTCGTGTGCATGCTTGAATTTGGCATGGCCTCTTACACCCCTAGCACGCGCCGTCTTACTAGCACAGCTTCTTTTTCTTCCTGGCTCTGTTCCCTCTCTCACCCCCACAGCTTGGCTGCCAAGGCCTTATCCGGAAAAAGCAAAATAATGCGCGCCCATGCTGCTCCCCCAAAGCTCTCTCTGATACCATGATCCCTGGAGTCCCACGTGCATGTCACTAGGTTCACGTAAACAGCCGGAATTTGGGATGATGGCGCCAGGAGAATCCCTCGTGGCATCCCGGCCACGCTGCAGAACGCGCCTGTTCGCGGGAAGAAGCCCAGAGGCAGGTTCTAGCAGCGAAGCGGCGGCCCGCGGCACCCATTAAAGACAGATGGGCGGCATCATTTAGCCTCTGTGGTCGCACCGTCGCCGGCCCTATTCCCTATTCCTACAGAAGGGTTGCTCGCTGCTACGACGACTCGCCCTCCATGGTTCGACGGTACGCAGTTCATCTGCCGAGCACCCTGCCGCAGCGGCAGATCTTGCACAGAAGCTTTCGGTTTGTCAGGGCCAGGTTGCGACGGCGGGCTCTCCCCGATTCAAACCAAAGCTTTACAGTATAATACAGATACCGCATACATTCAAGCAGCATCTAGTTATCTGCGATACGAGCGTCGCGCTGCCCAGGCCCAACTAAACTCTCACAGCTAATTAAAGGGAAGAAAAAGAATGAGGGGAAAATACCGCGTGTTCATGGGCCGGCTTTCTCTCTAACGGCAGTAGGCGTTCTGCTAGACGGCACGAACACTTCAGCTGCCCGATCGAAGCCCACTCATCCGCCAACCATTGCTGCTCAGTGTCATCTCTCTTCGGCGATGCTATCGTAAAAAAAAAGTTGGAGTTCGGCGTCCTGGCGGCGCTTCTTCCCTGGGGCGTGGCGTTTTCCAGTTAGCGGGCGAAGGCTTTTTCTTTCGGTGTCCAGAACGAAACAGGCCCTTTTTGGGGAGGCCCACCTGTGAATGCCCCGGAAAAGGTCTTGGGGAAGGGGGAAAAAATTCATGAAACTAAAACCAGGCTTAGAAGTGCCGCCGAGTCGTACAACTACGTGGCGATAGGGACAACGGCCCCCCCCCTTTGAGCGAGATGAGCGAGATGAGGCAGACCCAGCCCCCCCCCCCTTTCCATACAAGTACTGCATGGGCCGGGCATGAAGATGCGATACCTAGAATACATCCGGAGTAACTTCAACCACGGTTGCGGAGACGTGGAGATGGTGTCACACTTTCGCAGAATTGGGGAGTCCCCGAAAAGGCTTTGCAATGACGGACAGTGGTGTGGCCTGTGATCGTGGCCCACGGCCCGCCGCGGCTGAATGGGGGTGGTAACCAGATCCTGACAGGCTCCCCCCCGTAGCGCGCGTTTTGCTTCTGGGGAGGAGCCGGAGACAGAGAGGAAGCCGAAGCACGGCGTCGCATTGGTTTGAAGAGAGGCGCCGATGCAACCTCATGACATGGCAGAGCAGGGATTGCTGGGAATGCCAATCTCATCTTTGATAACCGTGTATCTGGGAGATGCTCGTTCAGTTCCTCAAATAATAACTAGCAGCACTAACGGTCTTACTAGCCGTAGTATTATCAGGAGGATATTAGCTGCCTGTTGCGCATTCTCGGCACGCGAATTTACATGGCGAATGCCGCTCGCTTGTTGGGTGTACTGAGATTAGGCACGGAGTTGAGTTGCCCTCTCGTTTTGTCATTCTCTCTCTATCCCTCCTTCTCTTCATTTCTTCTCTCTACTACTTAGTATTTTCCCTCTCTGACAGCTAAGCTTCTTAATTCCCCTATTTCCCCGTCATGCTAAATCTCTATCCACCCTGTACGTCCCTTGAATGGTTCCATTCGGCTCTCGGGTTTTTGGCTTTGCTCCGCCAGAAGGACAAACTTGGGGATGGCTGTGATGGGACTGCCCAATGTGGTTACGACTCACTCTCGTTTTTTTACCACGCGTAGCTCTAGCTACAGCTACAGTACAGTACAGTACCTGTACGTTTTTAATGGTTTTTTTTGGTAAATCTCTTTAGTACCGGCATGGTTTATGGGGAGGTGTGGCAGAATGGAGCTCTTATTTCGTATACCCTTGCTGCCACCGATATTACTTGTCATATGCAGGCTTCACCAGCAGCGACGAATCGACGCCGGTCAAAATGCTCTAGGCTTCTTCCCAAACACTAAGGAGCCTAAGGAGCACAGGGAGAGCTCATGGCTGTGCGTCTACGTCTACTAGCAGCAGCATGCATTTCCGTTTTTGTTTTCACCTACATGGGGCTTAGGACCTGGGAATCATAGCTTCGTCGATGAGGGGTAGCATAGCGGCACCCATGCGTTTCTAGCCTGACCAAGCATGCAAAGAAGCAAAAATGCGGCAGTGATCTCACTCAGACTCGGGTTGCATCACCGAATATCATTCTACGGGTTGTGGGGTTGACCAGTGCCGTGTTACTGGATTCGGGAACTTACGCATACTCGTGCTGCTATGTGTCTGTAAGAGGTGAGAAAATCCCCGGGGTATTGGCTTACTATACCTACTTGTTTGTGACCCTTTTGCGACCCCGTTCCCTTCTCCCGGTTTCCAAGGCTCGGCAGCTTGTTCGCCCTGAGAGGCTGCCGGCGCGTTAAAGGCGGTGATGAAGTTCGCCGAAACTCCTACGGCGTGATGCTATCTTGCAGTCCGTGATTGGGCGTCGACTGACGGGGGCACTCGTACTTGATTGTCACCACCAACACGAAATGGCACATTAGTCAGATGCTGCCAGCTCAGAAGAGGCGGGAAAAAGACTGAAGAATACGAAACAACAGAAGGATTGCTTTTGTCGGCTGATTCCTACCTGCCGAGAGTATGTCCGTGGAGGCGGTATGATAATATAGGTTCCTCGAGAAAGATGCCGGAATAACCCCCCCCCCCCCCTTTTGAGTCTTGAGCGGTTTCAGGTGATCTACCTGAACACTGTGGTTTGAACTCTTGGTTTCGATGCTCTCTGCCTAGTTATGGTAATATTGGTTCTTACAGGGGTGAATACGCAAGCCTGCGGGAATGCGTTTGCCCAGGCACGAATAGCATCTGCCGTCACCAGGCATTTTGCCTCCGCAGTGTGCCCATGGTCGTCTGCTTAGTGGTTCGACCTGGACCGCCACCGCAGAGGGCTTACGGTATGTATGTTATGTATGACTGGAGCATTTTATCTGTTGTAAACCCTTACCTATGTGCCATTGGTGCCTGTGCATATACAGGAATACGACCGACGGGGGATGGAATCTATTCCCTGCTAGGGGGCTGTTTTTGTACTTCCCAGATTCGTCCAATCGTCAAGAAGTGACCATCAGCCGACGGTATGGAATTACACTACATGGGAATAGCGTCAGTTTCCCGAATCGGATGCTTGTCCGGGATGTGGAGGTGTCTTTATAATTTGTCTTTCATAGGAGTTACCCTGGATTTTCTTTGGATATATCGTTTGTGATGAGGCTGACTTGTGCTTCAACAAGAACCTTTCGGAGAAATAGGACGTATTGAATGAGTATGACTGTATGGCAATGTCGTATCCAAATCTAGATTCTTGATTTCCGGTGAGATCAAAGAGGCAAAGAGGCAACGATGGCATTTCTCAATCGGGCAGATGTTCACATGCTAGACAGGGGCATTAGAAATAGCCAAGGCAATTACGTTATAAGGCTATCAAAAGATCCCGTGTAGGAGCTACTATTATGTGACTTGTTTTATTTTGAAGAAGAACAATCAGCATTATTGGTCTTGACCCTTGCAACTTGGCGTATTCATGAGTAGCTCAGGTGAGTCGGTTTTGCCATTCCTTTGATGGTGTAGGTAGCGAACTGCCATGGGCGAATGCCCAACTATTGATTACATATTGCCTTTATATATTAAGTCATATGTATATATTAATTTGCGTGTATGTATAGCTTTGTTCCCCTTGAAACTTACCTCCCGAAAAGTCCCTAGCCGGCAATATAGACAAGCATTCACATAGGTTAGTAGATTTGAAGTTGCCGAGTATATATTTTTGTAAAGCCCGAATATATTCTATAGAGCTTGGGCGTATTCACACCAACTACTCTTATTTCGTCCATGACTAGCTGAAGGATGCTTGCATGGGACTGTAATCTCGGATTTCCTCTATAGACGGGCTACCTCAAGGATGCTGTCAGTCTCGTTCCCGGTATAGGATAATGGGAGGATCGTGTATGCATGGAATATACCACGTTGGGAGAAAGGATTCTCTACGGAAATTTGTACTTTTACAAGTACTCTGACGGAGAGTGAAGGAAGTAGAGGTGTGGTGATCCTGCTGTAAGAGCTTCGCGTGCCCCTTTACTTTCACTGATCGGCCATACTGGCGAACTGGATGGCAGCATGGTAGATACACCGTTTCAGCGTAGAGAAGCTGTATTTGTATTGTGAAGTGATGACTCAATGTGATATAATGACATGTCATGCTGCCTGTTTCCCCAGAGGCATATTGTATACGTAGTCTTGAGGCCAGTAGAAGAGATGTTTGTAATTTGTGAGACTGATATTTATCCGATACGTTATTTTCACCATAGCAAAAGAGTCACTGTCCAAGAGGATGGCATCTGCAATTCCATTCTGTCTACACTATTACTACATTTGACTACTCGTTTTCTTTTACGTGTACCTATACAACAAGCGTCTGACTTTCTAGCAGATCTAAGACGGAGACTTGTTCACCACTTGTCTCGTAGAGTATCAAAACTTTGAGAAGGATGTTTAAACTTTGCTCCTTTTTACGGTGGTGTGGCTGAGCTCGGCCAACATTATTCTCGCATATCAGAGAAAGAAAACAAGAGTAGAAGTGAATACGAGTACGACTGTTACCGCCCTTGGACGAGGTAGTTGGAAGAATCTACTTGCAATATCCATTGAAAGATTGCAGAATACGCTACCCCCAAGATGAAATGCTGGTGAATACTACACCTTTCAGAAGGTATAGCCAAAATTACGAGAGTGTTTGAAGAAACAAAAGGTCCATAGGGGGGGTAATGGTATATCCGTAGAACTAGGCTTCCTACAATACTCAATCTTCCGTCACGAATACAATTCGTCTGTCTCACAATTATTGCCCTGCATATATATATACATGATAGATTAAAGGACAGATAGTACTTCTTGTTCAGCTGTAGTCGATTGGGGGCCGGCACGTCGATGCAGACGTCGAGTTTGACAACATAGTTTGACATTGACTCGTGCGGCTGAAGTCGCAGGGGCTAGCGCTGCTCGTTTCATCTATGCGTTACACACGACGTACGGCTTTGGGCATTCGTATATTTTCAGCCACTGGAGGCACTTCTCCCTGCAGTTGTGATGGAGATGTGATGGAGATTCTACGGCGATGCCCGGTTTCGACGATGCTGGCGTGCTTGGTGGCGACAGCCTGGGCAGCAGCGGTATACCTACATGCACCATGTCAGTCACATACCTATGCTACTATACGGGCATACGACATGTATAGCAACGTTCCATCAGAGCGTCGTTTATACGAAGAAACACTTCTTCAAAGCTTCGGTGAGGCAATGCCTCGGGTCTTGGATCAAGTTTCTCATCATGCCCGGCCTGCATGTCACAGCTGCATGTCAAGCAAACAGACGATGATTTGGGCCGCGGGAAAACATCACCGTCGATCTGGAGAGACCAAACTGCATGCTCGAACCGCGCGCTTTAGATGCTCCATACAGAATAAGACAGTCTACACATTGCTCCGTGCACGAGCGCAGCTGATGCGACGGATGCGCTTCGGTGTAGCAGCGCTGGAGGCTGGAGCTGTCCCCTTTCGCCCGACAGAGCTGTGATTGGGCTTTTTTTTCCACAGCACGAGGTGTGCGCAGCCACGTAGATTAAAAATTGGCAAATTAGAGAATCACAATCAAAAGAAATAAAGTACATCGAAAGAAAGGGAAAAGAAAAAAAAAGCCACAGAAGCGCGGAATATTTGCCGCGCGTGCAATGTAACGTCATTAACGCAGCTTCGATTTTTCAGCTCTTCCTGTCCATTATCGTGAGCCACCCACATAGGCATAGACAAACACACGCCCCCTCCTCCGCTCGCTCAAAAGAACAGCAAAACGAGAGGCCTGGATCTTTTGTCGGGCTTGGGATGTGCCTTGGCTGCATCCAGAATTCATGTCGGCGCAATCCTTCAGGCTCCAATTGGCTGTGTGGTGTGGCACGTTTTGTGTTTCTTTTATTTTCCCTGCTTAGTGGTGCAGGCAACAATTTTTTGTGTGGCAGCCCCGAATTAGACACGACACGGAACGTCCCAGCCGCCTCATGATCTTGCGATGGGGCCAGATTCACCAGAGGGTGGCGATTCAAGAAGCTCATCCTTGCCCGGGCGTCTAAGCGGGTGGCGGAGCGATGCTCTGTTTTTGTGCACTGCGTTTTTGTCTTCTCTTGGCAAGGGCTTGTTATTGCCTCTCTGCTTGGTTCTTGTTGCTCGTTCCATTGCTGCTGCTGCTGCTGCTACGTATACCTACTACTCCTACTACTACTACTACTACTACTACTACTACTACTACTACTACTACTACTACTACCACTACTCCTACTACTACCACTACTCCTACTACTACTACTACTGCTATTAGGCTGCAGCAGCGGTGTTGATACATCACAACGGGCTGGTTGCTGATCCGCCGCCTGTACGGGTCGCGTGATGCTGATGCTTCGCTAAATATACATGTACCTGCTCGTAGAGCCTTCTACAAGCACTCCTAGTCTACAATAAAAGAAGCGCAGCTTTAAAAATAACGGCATTTTCTGCTCAAAGGAGATATCCAAGCCGGGGCCAGTGCGCAGCTGATGGGGGCCCGGAAATAAATAAAAATAAAAATAAAATAAAATAAAATAAAATAAAAAATGGTGAGATTTCGTGCATCGAGCGACTGCCGGCTCGTGATGGATGGACCAGCAGCCGGCATGAGATGCTACTTATGCATCTCGATGGATCCGCTCCGTCAGGTTATTATTTTGGGGGGGCGTTTGTTCACAGGCTGATGCTTTGAGCGGCTAAAAATAAGAGCAATAAATAGTATATCCCATCGGTAGCTGTCCAAGGTCGTGTCGTGTCTTGTGACGCTGGCGATGAGTTGTTTTTTTGTATCTGTACTCCAAGGGTCTGGCTAGCCCAGCCTTGGGCCCTCGCTTCTATGTACGCCGCTATCAAGGTAAAGAGATTCGCCGACGATGGATCGTCATATGATGTGCCGGGCTTCATCTGAATCGCCGATCAAACAGAAGAGTTTGAAGACAAGGTTTTCACGTGGATACTTGGAATAACTCTACAAGATCAAGCTGCTCTGTGACAGTTGACAACTGTACAAGGTTCGACAACTCCAAAGATGAACGAGTCTACCTGAAGGTATCATTTGGTGGATTGATTTGATTTTCTGGAGCTGTGGAATTCTCTCGAGTTATCTGAATCTCCCACATGTATCATGTCTTCCAGAGCTGTCTGATATCCCAAAGGCCTCAACGTAGATCTGACATTGTAAGAGAACACACAGAGATCAAATTTGGCAAAGGGGGAAAAGCCTTTTCTAGATGCTGGTATTAGGCTGCTAGTATGCTTTTCGTAACAAGTCTGCCTTTATGGCAATATACCTTGTTGCAGTTCTGACAAGATTTGGTTGCTGTACCGACAACTACCAAAATATCATCTCAAGTGAGATATGCATGATGCGCTTTATCCACTTTCCAGTGCATCTTGGCCAAGGCCATGAACTATATTTACAGCATAAGAGATTGGAAATATGTCTGGTGCCCAGCATCTCTGCAAATACAAGAGAGAGTGAGCATACCTGCATCTTGGTATTGTCTGAACCACGAGAGTGTCTCCATGATAGCCACGATTGAGAATCTCTGTCGTGCCATGTGGGATTCTCTGTCCATTTGCTTGCATACAGTGATCTCAAACTTATTGCTTTACCTTTAAACTGCCTACGAGAAGCACATTGATTAACTGAAATGTAGCCAAAAGGGTTTTGGTGTTTTCATCGTTGAGATATGGTGTCTCGTTTGGCAGCCGAGATGAGGCCCTCAAGAGTCTCAGACAAGTCTCTTCTGGTTTGACTCGAGAATCTGAATCAAAGTAGAATTCGTGATTCACCAAAGAAATAACTTGGTCAATTATTTACGGATTATGTTAGGATGGAGACGATACTGGTCATTTTCATACTGCCACGCGCAGTTTTGATTCCATTTGCAGTCCCCAAAGCCCGAGTTGCCGTCGGATATTCACGACCCTTTATGCAACAACTACGGCTCGAGATACCAATGGATGCTGAACCCTTCATCTGAGCGAAGAGAAGTTGTTTGCACCATTTCCCGGTTCATATTGCTCTTGTTCAGCCATCTCTGGTCGAAAGCAGAGGAAAAGACGATACGGTGTAATCAGACAGCGGATCACTCGCAGAAGATGGTGCTCTTGGCTTCTTATACTTCCTCCTTGCTGTAACCGTGCACCGCTTTAACCATGTGTCAACTGCTGCTGTAAATATTGCAGAGAATATTGTGGCGCTATGGAATGAGCCTGCTTTCGCGGCTCATTCCATCATGACCACCATTATCCTAGGATCCCAGTGGGGAGATGAAGGCAAGGGCAAACTGACGGATATTGTTTGCTCTGAAGCTCAAATTTGTGCTCGCGCTGCCGTAAGTATTTTGCTTTTTTTTTTTTTTTTTTTTTTTTTTTTTTTTTCTGGTCCCTCGCATGCCTCTTTCAACATTTGCTAATTCCTCACGACGTAAAGGGAGGCCATAATGCAGGTCTCCATCAAGGCCAATGGAGTCTCGTACGACTTCCATCTTCTCCCATCTGGCCTCGTCGTGCCCAATTGCATCAATTTGATTGGGTCTGCGGTCGTCTTCCACGCCCCTGCCTTCTTCAAGGAACTCGCCGATATCGAGGCCAAGGGCATCAAGGACGCCCGCCAGCGCATCTTCGTCAGTGATCGATGCCACCTCAACCTGAATGTCCACGCAGCTGTCGATGGTCTTGAGGAAGTAGAACTCGGTGCCAATGCTGTTGGCACCACAAAGAGGGGTGTCGGCCCAAGTTATGCCACCAAGGCTGCCCGTAGCGGCATTCGTATTGCTGAGATGTTCGACGAAGAGCTGTTTGAGCGCAAGCTTCGACAATTGGCATCTGGATTCAAGAAGCGCTATGGCGACCTCTTGCAGTACGATGTGGAGGAAGAGCTTGCTCTTTTCAAGGAATACCGAGTGACTCTTGCACCTTTTCGTTATCGATGCTGTAGAGTGCATGAGGGATGCGCAAGAAAAGCAGGCCAAGATCCTCGTTGAGGGAAGCCAAGCTCTGATGCTGGACATCGATTTTGGCACATACCCTTATGTCACCAGCTCCAACACTGGCCTGGGTGGCATTGTCACAGGCCTTGCTCTTAGACGAAGAAACATCAAGGAAGTCATTGGTGTCGTCAAGGCGTAAGTCATTTATGCTTCGCAATTGATAGATCTACGAGCAACCCAACCAACTCAAAGCAGTTACACTACCAGAGTTGGCTCTGGATGCTTCCCTACCGAGGACACTGGCGAGATTGGAACAATGCTGCAGGACATTGGTGGCGAGATTGGCGTGTCTACCGGCCGCAGACGAAGAGTAAGTAGCTACCCGCTACACACACATCCGACCTAAGGAAAAAAGAAGAAAAGAAAAGAAAAAACTTGATGGGCTGACATGGAACTGTAGTGCGGATGGTTGGACCTTGTCGTCCTGCGATACTCTTGCGCTGTCAACGACTACGACTCCCTCCAGCTGAGCAAGCTTGATGTTCTTGATACATTCAAGACGATCAAGATTGCAATTGCTTACAGGAACCGGGAAACCGGAGAAGAGCTGCCTGCTTTCCCAGCCGACCACTCTCTCCTGGCGCGCGTGGATGTTGTGTACCACGAAATGCCAGGCTGGATGACCAGCACCGCCAACGTGCGCGAGTGGTCTGCCCTGCCCAAGGAGGCCCGCGACTATGTTGAGTACATCGAAAAGTTCGTTCAGACCAAGGTCAAGTGGATTAGCACTGGTCCTGATCGCTTGGATATGATTCAGCGCTTCTAAAGCAAGCGCTGATCGAGAAACACGCTGCGCATATTTTTAGAAGCAGCCGTGCTCTTTGTGCTCTTCGTTCTTCTGTTCTTAATTCATGTTTGGGATTTATATTATATCGATAAAATCGTGATAGATGGAGCTGATTTGACCATTGAATCGGTTAAATGTTATTGACTCTCATCTGGTCGGATGCGAAAGCACCGCCGTCGCCTGTCAGGACGCGGGATAGAAACAGGAAAAGAAAAAAAGGAGGGAGAAAAAAAAGAGGATAGAAGATCTATAGTGCAGACACGGGAATACAGTCAGTGGTGATTTGAAGAAAGACAATGTCTCGAAGCCAATTGGGAAATGCAACTGGAGCGCTCTGCTCTCCGCGTTGTAAGACCGGAGAACTCCGTCTGATGCTATTCGTATAAGAGTCGTATAAGAGTAACAGAAGCCCACCAGATGTGGGTTAAAGATGTGGGGGGGCCTGCCAAGGGCAAGGCTGGTTAAGGGCGGCGCAAGGCTAGCGAATCAGGGACTGCAGCTGCTAATGAATGCCGGTAGAAGGGTACATGTGCCGCCCAGCTTGGCACACGCTAGGCGCCCAGCAGCGCCAAGGTACCACCCTAACGTCGATCAGATCCGGCCTAATCTGGGCCATCCCCTGCCCGCGTCTCCCCCGAATCCATCTTGCCAGCAATTTTAAACATCGTCAGCCCGCTTTCGTCTTTTTTTTTACCGCTTCTGCGTTCATTCCTCAGTCCTGCGGCTCTCTGTCTCTTTCTTTGCTCCTGGCCTGCGATTTGCTTACATCTCTAATGACCGTTTCAATTGCCTATTCGATCCCTCTCTAAGAATCCCGGGAACGCGGCCTCTCTCTTCTTTACTGAGGCTAAAGACTGGTTCTTGGTTCTCTCTTTCTTGGATATCCAGCGGCTCCGAACACGATACAGCAGTATATACAACCTCCTCGAGACCTTGTCGCTCCAAAAATCCGAAATCCGCAACAATGGGCTGGCTTGCGACATGCACGGGCTACCTGGCGCCAATGTTCATCATCCTCTCGCCCATCCTCTCCTATGGCGACCAGGCCGTCTCGATGCACCGCAAGAAGACCAGCGCGGGCTTCTCTCTCGACATCCCCCTGATTATGCTGGTCGCATCCCTATTCAGGTGTGTTCCTTTCTGCATTCTGTCGCAGTGCCGGTTGAGCCCTTTGGCTGTCCGGCGGATCCGGCGCATTCTGCTAACATGGAAATGGTGGACAATAGGATCTTCTACTGGCCCGGCGCAAGATTCGACTCGAGCTTGCTGATACAGTCCCTAATCATGGTAGGGGTGCAGGTGCTGCTCCTCAAGATTGCGCTCGACCACCGACCTGCCCCTTCGAATAAAGGCGGAGAGTCCGGGCTACCATTCGCTACTGCCGAGGGTCTCTTTTCTCAGAGACCGTATAATTTCTGGCAATGGAGATCGCCGAAGCCGTTGAGTCTCACCAATTGAAGGCATTGATAGTGATTGAACCGAAGGATGGGAAGGCTAACCGTATAATTAGATACTGGCAATTCATTGTCTACCTCTTCGGAGGCCTGCTCGTCTGCGAAGCTGTCTTCTCTAGCTTTCCTTCTGCCTATTCCATGTACTCGGTCCTCATCGGCTACATTGGCCTCTCCGTCGAAGCCACGCTCCCGATCCCGCAAATCCTCGCCAATGCGCAGTCCAAGTCGTGCAAGGGTTTCCGGCTGTCCGTGCTCGCCAGCTGGATCGGAGGCGACGCCATGAAGATCTTCTGGTTCTTCACCGCCACGTCTGAGATTCCCCTGGCCTTCAAAATCTGCGGCATCTTCCAGGCTTGTTGCGACTGCTTCCTCGGTATCCAGTACTTCTTCTACGGAGAAGGCGAGAGCACCGTCAAGGGCCACCCGCTGCAAGAGTTCTCGACTCAGGAGATGGGAGCGCAGCAGCAGGGCAGGAGTACGACGCCCACACGGCGGTCGGCGCCATTCAGCGACTACGAGAGGAATTAGACGAGAAGAGGCGTCTGCTGGCACGAGAGTGGTTGAGATTTTTGGATACGCGTATATTTTAGACTAATGTTAACGAGCCTCATGGTTATCAGTGATAGATTTGGTAGAATACCTAACTAATAGTGTTATGCTTCTGTGTACGAAATATATAAGTAGATATATATATACACATATACGTACATGTATATATCGAATTGAAAGCTAGATATTTCTTTTTTCAGGCTCTTCTCATTCCCCATCTATGATACGGCCCATCTGTTGGTTGCTGCTCTTGGTATGAAAACTTACCGGTCGCTGAATCTTAGGCGCGAGGCGTGAGGTTGTGATAGTGCGGTACCGCCAAGTAGAAAGTAGACCCAGTACCGCGACGGCGCGGTGGTTACAAGGGAAAAAAAGTCCAGTAAATTCAATGAATAAATTACACGAAATTTTAAATTAATATCAGATTGTGATTTAGCTATCCCTTTGTGCCTTGGCCTCGACACTCATATCCCGCCTCCAAAGTCACTCCTTATGCGTTCTTCACGAAAGTATTAGGAGAGACCCCAGCCACCCGACTTTCGCATCGCAAATGGCAAGGGAAAACCTGCCGCACACACCGAGATGCGAGATAGCCTGTACGGAGTACATCTACGGCGAGTACCTAGACGGGCTGGATCTTAGTCAAGCTTTCAATTCCATTCAACTGGCGCGACAAGAGGCTCGATTTTTTTTTTAGAGGGACAACATTGGCATTTCGTTCTCATATAGAGCACGATTGAGACGGAATATCGCGTGAGATTTTGAAGAAGCGAAACGTATTGGCCGATTATGTTTGTTAATCCCCCATCATTCGCTCTTTAATCAGTATTTGCCATTTCAGATTCAGATTCATACAGTTGGTATGCCTTGTTTCCAAAAGGTTGAACTTGGGAGTAAACAAACATCTGACACGCTAATAGATTATACCGCGGTTGCCATCAGCTATATAAGCCATTCCGCGGGTTGCTGCTTTCTTCTTGCTATCAAGGATTTATTCAAAGAAATCCAAGCTTGATATCCGGATCACACGCCATCATTCATCAATTACTGGCCAGTGTTAGAGGTATATCCTGCTCCCATTATTTTATTCTAGTTGTATACCACTAACGTAGCATGCAGTCTCGCATAAATCTTTACCATTCATTTTCATCCAGCTTTTAAATAGTCTCTTTTACGAGACTTGGGCGCTTGCATAGTCTTGATAAGCCCATCCAGGTAGGTGGTCAAACGAAGTCTTGCTTCTACCAGGCCCCAATTCCCTGGATACCTTCCTCTCATCCACCATCTCAAATTTGCATGTCATTCACTGCATCTATTTTTCGTTCGTCTTATTCGTTTTCCTTACCACGCCAATGCTTTATCTTATCTTTCCAAGCCCGGATTTCTATTATTTGTCTGGCAATTGTTAGTTCCGCTTCAATTTACACCATCCCACCATCCCATCATCCCATCACCTGCTCACATTGGGTTGCCAGCCCCCGTTGCCAGCCGGCAACCTTCTTGGCCCAGGCCAGATTCACTTGCCAGTCACTTTGGCCTCTTTCTTCCCTTCACCTCCTTTTCAGACTTTGGCTCAAGTCAGGTGACCCTGCTGCCTCTCGTTCTCTCTGCACAATAAACATCTCTTCGGTTCTGCCGCTTCCCAACTCTTCTCCCTCTTCATACCTCTGCCCGCAACATTCTCTTTTTTTCAGCAGGATATTCACTTGGCCATCGGAATTGCTCACAGAATCTCACTCGCACTCTCTACTCTAATCAACTGCTCGACTGTGTGTTGATTCAATCGCACCATCGCTTGCTCTCCCCTCGCTAATACTCGATTTCCACAGCAAAGACTCGAGGAAATGCCTCCCGCAAGCACCAAAGCCAATTATAAAACCTACGAGGCGCAAGCCCGTATGGTGAGAGCCATTGTCGCCGCCCATCCAGATGTCAAGTGGAATTACAAGGGTAAGCAGTTTTTTTTTTTCCATTATGTTGCCGCACATCCTTTACCATCTTCACTGTTCCATTGTCGGCATCTTTTGCGGACTTGGAATCTCTAATTTCGTTTGCCTGCGCTCTGCTGTTCTTGACATCTTTTTATTTTTATCGGGGCGAAGGTTGACTCTTCGTCCCAGAAATCGCCGCTTGCTATGGATCCGACATGACTGAACACGCTCTGAACCATCGATTCCGCCGTCTCAAAGCGCAAGTGGTGATCGTTCGCGAAGGCCGCAGCAAGGGGCTTGACCCAAAGAATATATTTGACGGGGAACTCCCGGCTACCATAGACGCTGTGGATACGAAGAGTATGCCCAGTCCTTGACTCTTGACTCTTGATCCTGCACAACTGCCTCTCCCCGTCCAAAACATTTCTGTTCAAACATGTACCCAGCATCAAACACACCACACTCTTCCTAGGTCTGGTCACAGCGGAGCTGCATTGTTGTTACTATTTTCCTAGTAAAGAGCTAACGAGTTGTCCCTATAGATATTGCCAAGTACTTTGGCCAGTCCACCGCGGACGGCATTCAGTTTCAGTTTCGTGGCATCAAGAAAGATGCCGATGTCCTTCGCAAGGTTGAGAGTGAAGGAGGCGATGTCGCCAACTGCCTCAACCTAAGCTCAGGCGGCGCCAGCGTCACTTCTACTCCATCCAAGCCAACTCCTGCTCGCAGCATGGGAAGCCGTACCGGCACTGGCACAGGTCGCAAACGAGCTCGCAAGAGTGATATAATCGATATGATCAAACGATCTTCATCTGACGAAGAGGAAGATGAGGTTGTGGACTGGAGTGACCATGAGAACACGCCTACCAAGAAGCCTAAGAAGACTGGAGCCTTCCCGGGCCAGAGGAACGGGACTCCTTCTCGCAGAGCTGCTGCCATGGCCAACGTTACTATCGCTGAAGCCGCCACGCAGCTTGATGCGAGCGACTCCCAGCCCGAAGCTGAGGCTCCAACCGACCACACAACATCTCCTTTTGCCCCTGCACCCATAACCATCACTCAACCCGTCTACTCCAGAGTGGCCGTTGGTCTTGATCCCGGACCAGCCTTGGGAGACACGCCGCGTTCAGGTTATGCAGGCTCCCAGTACGCTCCGCGACAAATGGATCTCGGCGAGATCTAAACGGAGATTTTTTTTTTTTTTCTCCTTTTCTATTCCATCATGTAATTGCAAAAGAGTGCGATTTGAGATACAACTTTTACTCTTTCTCCCCGTCTCTCTTGGCATTTCTCTTTCAACTTCCCTCGTACGGATGGTTGGCTGTTTAGCACCGAACAGGGTTGTATATGAAGAAATAAGCTATGCGACTCTCATGCGCATGCGTGGCGTTGAGGAGAGAAAGACTTTGCTTTTGACACTTTCTCTTCAGGGATTTTGCCATTCTTTTTTTTTTTTCCTTTTCTTTAATTTATGGCTTTGTATTTTCTTTGCCCCCTCTTCTTTTCTTTCTTCCATCTGGGCGGCACATCGCAACTTTGCTTTTCCTCACATTCTATTTTCATATGTTTCATTTCATTTCTCATCTAAAAGGCAAAAAGAGTGAACGAAGGGAGAACAAAGGTGGTTGATCTGACTCATGATTTTTTTCTTCTTTTTCTTTTTTTTTTATAATACATTGCTCTCTAGCTATTTTCCAAGCATTGTGAGCATTGCAGGAAAAGGACAATGAGGGAGACGATAAGGCAAGGATTTATAGGGATTTGAGCTTCATGCGCGGTAACTAAGGCTAGTGTCGGTATGGTAAAAAAGAATTTGTGCTTTGAACTTTGCTATTGTGTGATATTTGATAAAGGTTTATTGAAAACAACAAAAGTTTCGAAACCGACGGAATAGTTTCGCCTTTTGGTACCTCTGGAATATGTCTTGATATATTGTAATTGTACATGCTTGTCTTGTGCCAGAGTTGAGTCTGGGGGGATGAAAGAGAAAATAAATCCTCCACCTCTCGTTTTGTCGGTAAACAAGTTGATTAAACCCTTCCTACTTTTCTTTTCAATTTTTGATTCTAAAATGATGCATTTTCGTGGTATTTTGTCTTTCTTTTCAGCCCTATCGGCTCCCCATATCCAATACTCCTCCCCTAATTCAAAAACATGAACCGTGAAGATGACGGCCGACATCTCAGTTCGTCAATAGTCTCCACAGAGCATCTGTGTCTACGTAATCGTGGTGAATAATGTTCACCAGCCAACGGTCCTGTCCGATTTCTTTCAACAACTTCTCGCTGTCTGAACCTCGCCCGTAGACCTTTGCCCACTCGGCCCAGATGTCGAACGCCTCTTCGCTCCAGGCGCGGAAGCTGACCTCTTCGATGATGGTCGGCGTGACAATCTCCTTGCCGGGGAATACACCCCAGGTTACGGCGTTTGTGCTTGCATTCACGGCGGCTCTGCCCGTGCCGCCGGTTGCATCGGATGAGACAAAGTCGCCGTTGGCATTGCTGGCATAGAAGCAGACCAGCTCCTCGTGCTCTTCAGAAGTGAGCTTGTCGTAGAGAATCTTCCAGTCTGCTGAAGGAATGAAGAACTCTACAAACGATTTCTGGAATACAAATCCTGAAGCAGGTCCCCATCCAAATGTGGCATGGTTAGAGGGCAGACCATTTACTGCGGGTTGGGAAGCTACAGTCCACCAGCCCTTTCTGTTCATCGCCTCGAGGCTGGTTTTGATGATGAGCGACTCGGGGAGAAGGTCTTCCTCGCTCCAAGGGATGGCAGAAATCTCTCCCCTGATGTGTCGCACAAAGATGTCGTTAATGTCGCTGGGCGTCTTAGGGTGGCCCCAGAGAGAGACGGCCTGTGTGACGGACATGTGGATGCTTACGCCATATCCGTCAATCTCACCGTAAGCAGGTGAGCGGGCGTCACCAAATCTGCCGTTGGGGAAGTCATCCCAGGTCGCCTCACGGCCAAGAGCTCCCTCGCCCTCGGAAATGGCCAGCGTGTTCGCACGCGTGTTGATGCTTTCGGCCGGGACGCCGGCCTCTGTGCTGGTTGCTTCCCACTCAGGGTGCGTAGCGGCTCTACCGACAATGACTCGGTTGTGGGGGTCGGAACCAACAGATGATTGTCTCCTGGCTGTGCGAGAGTGGCTGCGGCTCTGGCGAGGCGGGACATTTCCATTGACACTAATTCTTGGAATCGATCTCTGACCCGTCACTGCCGCCGGCACAGGTTCATCCACGATGGCTTCTTCGTCTTCTGGGACGTCGGGAATCAGTTTGGTTCTCTCGAGGATGAAGGAGATTGATTTCTCGAGGTTGAGAGTGTAGAAGTGAAAGCCTTTGGGGCCGGGAATCCTGCTCTTGATTTCTCTGATCTGTTCTATCAGCTCACTGAGGATATCAACGCCAACCATCTTGACCTTCTCGTCGTCTCCCTTGACAGCGTTTAGTCGGGCCATAATTTCTTCCGGCATCTCAGCATGGCTCAACTTGGCAGTCCGCTTGATCATTGCATAGCTTTGAATTGGCATCAAGCCAGGCAGGATGGGTATCGTCTTGAACGCGCCGCTAGGGTGGGCTCTCAGGGTCGTCTCAAACTTTTCATAGGCCTTGATATCGAAGAAGAGCTGTGTCATGATAAAATCCGCTCCAGCTTGGACCTTGTCGACGAGATATGGGAGATCGTGCTCGAAGCTCTGTCCTTCGGGGTGGCTTCCGTCGCCATGGCCCTCTGGATATGCGGCAACACCAATACAAAAGTAGCTGCCATATTTCTTGCGGATATACTTGACAAGATCAATTGCCCATGTAAACTCCTCTGAGCCCGTCGGTTCGTCGGCGTCTCGGTACTCGGCGCGGGGCGGATCTCCTCGCAGAGCCAAAATGTTGCGAATGCCCAGCGCTCTAGCATCTTGCAGGGCCTGGTCAATCATTGCCTGGCTCATGTTTGTGCATGTAAGATGGAGGCAGGTGGTGAGGCCGAGCTCTCGTTGACACAGCTCGGCAAGCTCAATTGACTTCTGGGCTGTTGAACCGCCGGCTCCCCAGGTGACGTTGACAAAGAGAGGTCGCAGGGCTCGCTCCATTCGCTGAAGACGAACACGCAGGTTGGAGAATCCCATCTGCGTCTTGGGAGGGAAAAACTCCAGAGAGAAGTACTCTCCGTCGGCCGGCAGCGCCGCGATTTTGTCTGTGATTTTGTCCATGATTGACTAGCAACGCAGATATCTTTCAAAGACGGTTGCGCGAGCAAGATTATGCTCTTGGGAGTGCGATCTATGTCGATGTAGAACAGCAAAGATCGAGGTTCGAGGAAAAAAGAATTGGTTGATTCGCTGTTGCGTTGGGCCGGCGCGTGACCCCTTCGCTAGCTGATGATACGCTCGATAGCACGGATAGATGCGGGTTTGGCTGTGTTCAACTTCGCAGCCGGTTTTCCAAAGGGGCTGTGAGATGACAGGGATTGAATCAATTTAAAAAAGTCAAAAGGCTTCGTCAGTGTATCCTTAAAAACGATCCAAGATCAATGGTTGAAGACCAAAGCGAAGAGTCAATCGACTCGGCAATGAGGTGGTTGGAAGTCTCTGGACAAGACAAGATCAGAAACTTTTGCGATGCCGCTGTCGCATTGTGGCGGGGCACCTGTACATGGAGATCACTTTGGCGGGGTTGCGTCCGTTGTCGCTGGATCCAGAGTTGCGCTATCGCTATCGCTCTGCCGGGCGCTATGACGCAGCAGATAATACAGTTACAGGGGCCTTTTCCCGGGTTGCAAGACCCCACAGGAGGTCGCCAGTGGCCTGTATATGGCGCTGTAGGAGCTCCGATAGCAGCCGTGGGCGAAAAAAAAGTCCGGCGACTTGAATATCAACATCGAACCATCCACCCGTGCTATTGCAACATCCTTCTCTTCTCCTGCACATCGCCTCTACTCCCACCACAAGGAATTGCTGCGGGGATTTTATACCGCAATATGAAAGTACGATAATGCATATGCTTCATGGAAGCCGCATTGGCCTCACAAGGGCCAGCTCGGCAGTATGCCGCCGGTATACAGCGGCCGGTACCAATGGGGCGATAAATCGAACATCTGCCCTCGCGCGACAAGACCCGCGATACCTGACTCGGAGAGGATATGCAGTGGATCTTGTTGCTTTGGACAAGAAATGGCGTCAAGTCTGGGACCAGAAGCCTGCGATTGGTGAGCATCAGGCTCCGGACAGCCAGAAGCACAGCTACATCTTGCCCATGTTCCCGTACCCAAGTGGCTCTCTCCACCTTGGCCACCTTCGAGTCTATACCATTGCCGATGTGGTTGCTCGATATCACACCCTCAAGGGAGACAAGGTTATGCTGCCGATGGGCTGGGATGCCTTTGGTTTGCCCGCAGAGAATGCTGCCCTAGAGAGGGGCGTTCCACCTGGGGGTTGGACCAAAACCAACATTGCCAAAATGAAGAGTCAGCTGGATGTAATGAATGGAAGCTGGGATTGGTCACGGGTAAGATGCTCCATGGCTCCTCTGCAATTATTATATGAGGTAGCTAGGATTTGTCTAAACTGATGTTACAGGAATTGGCCACGTGCGACCCTGAATTCTATAAACATACGCAAAAGCTCTTTTTGATGCTCCACGAGGCTGGCCTAGCATATCAAGCTGAAGCCGAAGCCAATTATGATCCGATAGACAAGACAGTATTGGCTAATGAACAGGTTGATGCAAACGGCTTTTCATGGAGATCGGGCGCCAAGGTTGAAAAGAAGAAGCTAAAGCAATGGTTCTTTCGCATATCCGAGTATAGCGAAGATCTCCTGAAGGACCTCGACAGCTTGGCCAAAGATGGTGCTTGGCCCGAGCATGTTATCACTCAGCAGAAAAATTGGCTAGGAAAGTCAACCGGTGCCTTGGTCAAATTCCCCATCATGGCTATCGGCCATGAAGTCGGTGCCGCCATTGAAGTGTTTACTACTCGACCGGACACCCTGTTCGGAGTTCAGTATATAGCACTCGCTTCTAACCATCCTGTGGTGGCTCAGCTGGCAAAGAAAGATCCGGAGCTGCAAGCGTTTCTTGACACCCTTCCCGGCCTACCTCCGGACTCCAAAGTCGGGTATTTACTGCCACATATCCGCGGTATCAATCCTCTAGCCTATCATGACGATACCCCCGAAGCCACCAAGGAATCGTTGCCCATCTATGTAGCTTCATACGTATTAGGTGACTACGGTGAAGGAGCCGTTATGGGAGTTCCTGGCCATGATACGCGGGATCATGCTTTCTGGCAAAAGCATAACGTTGAGCAGCCCGTGCGAATTGTGCTGGCTGCTTCTGAAGATGAGTCAACGACGACATTCGACAATAAACCAGAACCATTTGTCCACCATGGCTACATGACGGAGCACAGTGGCGTCTTCAAGGGCAAGCACTCTAAAGAAGCAGGCGAGATTATGATTCGTATGCTCGAGGCAGCTGGTCTTGCCACTCCTACCACGAAATGGCGATTGAGAGACTGGCTTATCAGCCGCCAGCGATACTGGGGTGCTCCCATACCCATCGTTCACTGCGATTCCTGCGGCTCAGTGCCAGTGCCAGACGAGCAGCTCCCCGTTCTGTTGCCCGAGGTGGATAACCATTGGGCACAAGGTAAGGCAGGCAACCCACTGGAATCGTCTTCCGACTTTGTCAAGACCGAGTGTCCCAAATGTAATGGTCCCGCCCGGAGAGATACCGATACTATGGATACGTTTGTCGACTCCAGCTGGTATTACGCTCGTTTTGCCGACCCTCACAACACAAATGAGCTCTTCTCCCCCGAAGCTGCCAAATCACTCCCCGTGGATATCTACATTGGAGGCGTTGAACATGCCATACTTCATCTTCTATACGCCCGATTCATTTACAAATTCTTGGCCACCACTTCGCTTCTCCCCCAGTATTCCGAATCGGAAGCCATGTCTGCTGAGCCATTCAAGCGCCTCATCACCCAAGGCATGGTCCATGGGAAGACTTATATCGACCCAGAGAATGGCAAATTCCTCAAGCCAGACGAGGTAGACCTATCAAACCCTTCCGAGCCTCGAGTCGTAGCCACTGGTGCCCCCGCGACGATAGCTTTCGAGAAGATGTCCAAGTCGAAATACAATGGAGTAGACCCCACTGAGTTTACATCAAAATACGGCGTTGACCCTACCCGGGCTCACATGCTCTTCCAAGCCCCTGTCGCCGATGTCCTTAACTGGGACGAATCCAAGATATCCGGCGTCACGCGTTGGCTACAGAAGCTTCACGATCAGGTAGTGGCGCTGGCAAAATCGTCTGAGGAATCGCTGCCGGCAAAAGAATATTTTGCCGCGCGACCCCCTCTGAGCGCCAGTAAGTCAAATAAGCTGACTGCGGCAGAGAAAGAGGAAGTGTTGAAACGAGATTCCGAGACTGCTCTTTGGCGCGAGACACAGAAGAAGATTGAATCCATCACCCGGAGCTATGAAAAGATTTATCCGCTCAACGTTGTCGTATCAGATCTAATGACTCTTACAAACGAGCTGGTTCAGTATAAGACAGCAGATGAGGGCATCCGGCGACAGGCCGTAGACACCATTATCCGCCTCATGGCCCCCATCACGCCTGCCTTTGCGGAGGAATGCTGGAGTCTTCTCCACCCATCCAAGGGCTCCATCTTCAAATCCACCAGCTTCCCCGTACCAGACGGCAGTCTGTCGATGCTCAAGGCGGAATACATCAACTGCGCTGTGCAAGTCAACGGCAAGCTTCGTGGCACAGTGAATATCCCGCGCCCATCGAGCGACCTGAAGGGCGACGCTCTACGAGACTGTATAGTGAATGCGATTTTGGAGACGGAGGATGGAAAGACTCGATTCGGTGAAGGCGGGTACAACGTGCGGTCAGCTAGGAGGACGATCCCGGTGGACGGGGGAAAAGTTATCAACTTTGTAATATAGAATAGCGTTCATGATAGAACGGATACCCAGCTCCGTAAATTCTTATAGACATATTTTCTCTTCATTCTTTCTGGTATAGCAATTTTGCTATATATTTCTTACTCCTACCAGTATTTATTTGTAATGAGAGTTTTAGAAAAGATGGGCGGCTATGCAAAATCATATCAAAATCTAGCTGGCAATCAAGGTGATCTGAAATCTAATCTAGTCGCGATGTCTCCTGTTCTCTTCTGGAAGGAGGCTCTGTTCCTCGTCGCTGGTACCCTTACCACGGTAAAGCACATAGTGCTGAGTGATGAAAATGGAGTCAAATACCAAGCTGCAGTTGCCGAGCGCAAGCTTTATGGGGTTGCCCGTAACGCCACTCCAATCATGCTCCAGGTAGCTGTCGATTCCAAGCTGAGCCAGGCTCAAGATGCCTCCAACAACGTCGAGGAGGATCTGCCAGATGCTCCAACCATGCGTGCTCTTGTTACGGTAGTTGACAAGGATCTGGGGCGTGAATTTGACTAGAGTCACCAAGAGCTTGACATAGCCGACGGCGTATACAATGTCCAGCTCACACCAGTCGGTCGCGGGGTTCACAGACGGAGTCGCCCAGACAATGAAGCAAGTGATGAGTACACCCACCCCAGAGCCGACAATGATACCAGTGATGAAGCGGCTGGGGCGAGTACTGGAATTGGGTTCAAAGCCCCAGAGCGGGCGGAGGAGATACTGTGAGGCGGTGATGATGCTGATGATGAGGGCGTGCAACGCAAAGACGATGTCGTTGAAGGCGACGGTCGGGGTCAGACCGTTGTTACGAGCGGCATACTGGCTGCGCACGACGGGGGAGTATCTCAAGGCGACGTTGGAAACAAAGTACGCGGCGAAACCTAGAAGAACACAGACGGCGTGAGTGAGGCGCAAGAGAGAGGCATCGTCTACAGTGATCGTAGCATGTAATATGGAACCTTAAACAGCATGGGGCCTGAGACAGTCGGGGACCGAGTATACACATGGGTCCCCCGAGAAAGCATAAGACGGACATACCGATCACGTTAATGGTAGGGAAGTCGGCCGTGGTGCCGGATGTTGACCGGCGCTTCCAGTTGAGCAGCAGCTGGGGATAAAAGGAGAGACTCCAGGCAAAGGTGTAGACCCAGCCGAAGACGGCGGAGATGAAGGGCAAGAATGCAACCATTGTCGGGAAGCGAAATGCCCGACGACGACGGGTCAGAACGACGTTCCTTGGCAGAGGAAGGGCACGGAGAGAGTGAAGAGCAGCGAAGCCACTTTGCAGCTCCGTCACCGGATCGGCCCGAGAGGAGGCGAAAGCTCGAGCTGCGCGCGCAGCGGTGGATTCTCGGTATCGAATTCCGGGATTTTGTATTCCGGGGATGGGAAGCAAGAGAAGCTAGAGAGGAGACTGTGTGTTTACTCTTGGTTGGAGGTAATGACGAGATGGACTGTGAGAGAGAGAAAGAATAGCTGATAAAAGTCACAGGTCTCGTGATGCTCGTGGAGGGTTAGGTGAGAATTTCTACAGAGGTACCCATAGCAGCTGGGGAGTATGGAGAGCTACTTTGCGCGATGCGATGCGCTGCGATGGCAGGCGCGACATGAGAAATTGCATCATTCATTTGGTTGCTTCAATCGCAAAGTATAAGTACTCAGGTACCTCCTGACCTGCCTGGGGCTGCCTTATGTAAGACTCCATGCGGTGCTGGCGCAACTTGCGCAAGTACTTTGTACTACTGTCTAAGATGCAGCCGCACATCAGCTGGACCCTTATGACCCTTATTCCATAGCTGAGTATGAATGAATGACGAACAGCGTTCCGCGGTTGTTTATTAAGAGAGCATAATTGTTTTGATCAATTCTTTTCCCCTCATGTTCCGTATAAATCGCCAACATCTCCTCGCCTAGCTCGCTTTACATCCGATTCGGATCTTCAAGGTTTCTTGCTATAAGATTATCGCGGATCATAAGTTGAGAGCGTTTGATGCTACGAAGCTGGAACTTTTGGAATATTGGGCCATCGTATATATCAAATGCCCCAATTGGTATAATTGGCATTTTGGCTGATTCTGGTTTGATGGATCAGCTTGAAAATCTTGTAATTCTCCAGCAACAGGGTTAAAGCAGGCCACCATCATGGCAATGCCTATATATATGACACCTCGCCGCTAACCAATATTGGAGAGTCAACCTGAAAGCCCACTTGCTGTATTATAACTAGGCTAGATTGGCCTCCATAGCTTCAAGCTAGTATGAAATCGCTTCCATCTCAATATGGCATAACAGCGGTTTGTCATTAAGCTTAATCACGCATGCCGTGCATGTGGTATTGTTACTGTTAGTATGTAGTTGGAATTCATGGCGTAGCTCCAAAACGATGTGACAGGCTGTTCAATACCTATTCAATAGAGGCCGAAGCAGGTCTTATGGCTCTCAAGGGTAGGCAGACCGCGACGAGGGGCAACAACTGCTTCATCGCTGGAAAAGGATATCCGTATTCATATTAGCAGTAGCAGAATACTAGATACTACTACTAGTATCTTTATGGTCTTATGTTTCAAGCGTGTCAGAGCCAATCTTGCATTTGACTCGTTTGGCACGTATCCATTGGGCTGCGTTGGCCATCCTTCGGCCTGTTTGCTCATACGCGTATACTGCTCGAGGAGTGGCAGCATGCTAAGACTAAGACGAAAGGGAGACTCAGCCATCCATCTTGCCGATCCCTGCACAGCCTTCATCCTCGGAACTCGATTCTAGATGAAAATTTTCCTTCCTACTGCTTGTATGTATGTATGCCGCATCACAGCTCCTTGCCCCTTTGAGCAGTACATACTCAACCGGTAAGCCAGAGGTACTCGCTACACCGACAGCACGGCGAAATGCTGTAGATCATGTCGTAAGCACTACGAGTATCTGCCAGGTACATGCTACCCAGCCTTGAAAGTACGTTGCATTCCGGTGCCCCTTTTCTGATTTGTTTGCTATCCTCGGTATTCTGGCGCAGCACCATCGATCAGCATCATCCATCACCATCTCACGTTTCCTTTGCTTTCCTTTCCTTTTGCCTGCATGCCCTTGCTGCATGAATACGACGGCAGCTGTATGCAACGTGCACCGTCATTTCCGAGATATTCGCTATCAGCCAAAGTGCCATGGCCTGATCGCGCCACGGCTGTTGTGAGCAAGACGTCTGGCGCTAGCATGCTTTGGTCCACCTGCAGAACGCCCCAAATGCGCCGGCTGCCTATCCGTCGACGATTGCAGGGGCATATGTAGGGCTAAACGGTGGGCGATAACCGAACTGTCACGCTATGGTGGAAAAACAAAAGGAAGAGGGAAACATTCTGCAGCACGGCGATGGAATGCTGGTTTTGGTGTTTTGGTGTTTTTCCACAGAGCTGAAGAGGATGGGCCGAACTGCTAGATATGAGCTGAAGGGGATGGGCTGCACTGGCTAGATGCGAGCTGAATTGAGCTGACAGCTGAAGGCCCAATTGTGATGTATCATTCCCAGCATCAAAGTGGTTGGCATACAGTAGCTATCATACAGCCAATTCGCCGAGCACGAATCAACCAATCCATACGTACTGGGGTTTACCTGTGATGCAAGAAGGAAACGGTACTCAATCTGCTTTACTGTAGAACTCCAACAGCTTTAACACGGAGCCATCTTCTCACTCAGATGTCGGTATATAAATACTAGTAGGTATCTCCTAGTGCAATAAGCTTAGCAGGCAGCAATCATACTGCTAGCAATCACCGTGTCTTACTTGTCCAAGCATGGCAGCACTCTGCACCAGTAGCAGCGTGCAAAACGGCCATCCAATTTCTCTGCCGGGCAGCAACATCACACAACCGAACCTTTCATCTGCTGACGATGTGGCTGCATATCAATGAAAACGCCCTGCCAGTGACGGGCCGCTAACCAACACCCACCCTATCAAACTACAGCTCGTGCGTTGTGCTGCGCCCTGATAAGACGCCCCAAAATTGCGTAGCCTCAGATATCAAAAAAAACAGCTTCGAATCAGAACGAATAGATCCACGACACCGCGCAGAAACCAGCGGATGCATCGATCCCGTCATCGTCGCAAATCGGGCCAAGCGCCGCTGTGCGTCGTGCCGCATGGCGCTAGAAACGACAACATTCGAGGGACCCCTACCGACAACGCCACTATCTACAAAATCGACCTAGGGCCGAATACCGAAACCATGCAACCATTAGTTCTATCTGGTGCCTCTTTTTCTTCCTCGGGCGACGCCGGACAGCACCAACAAGGTTTGCTTTACTCTCCGGCCGGCGTGCGGCCATGACGTGCCCATGTCCATTGTCTTATTCCCATCCCAATCAGCGGCTTGGACCAAGCATGAGGGTTTCCTCATTGGTGGGACAGCCCCTCCTTAGTGCCGTCTGCCGATTGCATGGTGTGGCATCCCCTATTTTTTTTGGGATTCCTCGGATGAGGGATCTCGGTCAGTACGACGCCGTTGTGTTTTACAGTGGGGGTTGAGTTTTCCGATGTACGGACAGGGATTTGACTCTGTTGTGCTAGAGGAGTCGAGTTTGATGTCAGAGGTCAGAGGTGTTGTGAGAAGGGAGTCATTTAAATAAGCTTGGCCGCCCTGTTTGATATCCTTCATGTTAGTCTGTATGCCATACTATTTTATAAGTGCCAAAGAATACCACTTACATACCATTATCATAACTACCACTTCATTCTACAAGCATACATTATATACAAGTGACGGTTATAAAAACATCATCATCGTATACTTGCCATCACACCATACGCCACCACTTATACCATCACTTGCAGAGCAACGCAACAAAGCCACCACTGCTATTTACAAATACACTGCTATATATCAATACTGCTTCAAACCATCTTGAACAAGGCCATAACCACTCCATCTAAACCAGCAACAACAAACCCGGCAAAAATGACAAAACCATCATCATCAACAACAACAACAACAACAATGCCAACATCATCACCACCACAGCCCAAAGTCGGCTTCATGTCCCTCCCCCTCGAGCTCCGCTTCAAAATCTACTCCCTCCTCCTCACCATCCCCCCCCGCCCCCACTCGCAAACAACCTCCCACGACATGGCCGCCTGCACCTCCGAGGCCCCCGTCTACGTCTACCCAGCCATCCTCCTCGCCAGCCGCCAGATCAACTGGGAGGCCACCCCCTTCCTCTACTCGGAGAACATGTTCGTCGCCCACCCGACCCTGCTGGCCTCGTTCCCGCGCCTGCGCACCTGGTACCCGCCCATGAGGGAGGCCAACGCCCTCGTGCCGCTCATCCACCGCTTCCACGTCCAGGTGGCCCTCGACATGGAGCTGCCCTACGATCGCGAGGCCGTGGCAAAGTCCTTTACCGGCGTGGACGAGCTCTCCATTGACCTCAGGCAGTCCATGTTTCTGAGCGTCAGCTGCAACAACCTGACTGTCTTTGATGCTGTTCGTGGCGTCAAAAAGGTCTACATTAGCGGGAGCACGACTGGCTTCGAGGACTACATTGCCTGGCTCAAAGACGCCATGACGAGTCCCATCGGAGCAGAGGTTGCCCCCTTTGAGGCACAGTCACAATCGCCGTGGGCGTACATCTGGAGCAAACACTCCAATCTCTGGAGTCCCTCGGCAGCACCTGTTGTTAAACTAGAAGCATAAAAGAGATGCCTAGGTATGTAAATATCCAAGCCCCAAACACTTACATCACAAATGGCAAGATGGCTGACATATCGGACGTAGATAAAAAGAAAATCACTTTTACATTGCGCTGAAAACTAGGTATCTCTACACCCACTTACACCATCATCAACAACCTCTCAAGAACCTCCAGACTCTAAATTCTTCCGGAGCCCTCCGCCTCCCAAAAGGGGCTTCTAATACTCTTTTTTTTCTTTCTCTTTTCTTCATCATCTTGAGCCATACCAAATAAACCCCCTCTAGTCCCACATTTCCCAGTCTAGGTCTAAGGGTCATCTCATACATTTCGACAAAAGAACAACAAAAGAAAAAAAAAGCCTGCATGGGCAAAACCAAAAGAAAAAAAAAAGAATCGCAAAGAAAGCGTCATGTTTCCCTCCCTTTTTGTTTTCTCCGAAAGATATCCTCCATGTCCATAGCTCTTTTTTCTCTATATCCCTCTTTGGTTTTGGCCTTTTTCTTTTTTCTTTTCTGTTTTGGGTACACGGATTTTGTGTAGATAGATACACACAAGGGAATGAAAGAGGAACGGGAAAACAGGGTAAAAAGGAGAACAAGGTAGATAAAAATAGAAGCAAGTATACAAAATAACTCGCCCATCGTGATGCATAATTCCACCCAAACGCCTGTTCTGATGCATCGTATCTTGGAGAGAAATCTTACATCACTCCCCTCCATCTGTAATTTCGACGATGCACGTCAATTGTTTCTTTTTCTTTTCTTTCTGTCTTCTTCTTTACTGCGCAGCCACTTGGCCGCCACCTCCAATCATCTTGGGCAGCGATCTCCAGCCCCTCTCATTGGGCAGCTTGACCTTGCCAAAGTCCTCGTCAAGGTCCAGGATAATCTTCAGTGCGTTCCTGCTGCGAGCAAACGGGCTGGAGTCGAGCTGCTTAGACCTGAGGGTAGACAGAGCATCCGACATACCAACATGCGGCTTGTCCTTGGGTGCGGTTCCAGGCATGGGCAGCAGGCTCTGCAGCACTTCGTATGCGGCTAGGGTGAAACCGAACTGGGGTGATGATCGGAAGATACGAGCGGGGCCACCCTTGAAAAAGGCTGTGAATCCCTCCTCCTTCCAGATGGTCTTTGCGCAGTGTCGCAGGCCGTTGTATGTCGCTTCGCCCTTGCGAGCTTCAACCTGGAGACGAGTCTTGATGACATCGCAAGGCGTTGTCAGGTAGGCCGCAGGCATACCGGCAATGGCACCGGCGGTCAGGAGCTGCAACACACCGAGCTTCTTGGTCGGTGATTCGCCGAAAAAGTCCTTCTTGAGATGGCTGTAAGTGGGGAAGTAAATGGCCGAGAAAGGCACATCTCGCAGCAGACAGGCAGATGCACCCTTGTACAGACCCATCAGACCGAGGTTGCGGACAATCCACATGGCTGATCGCTTGGGCGTGCCCTCAACAGTCTTGGCGACCTCACCCTGAATCTGCAGACGAATCTTGACAATTTCAAGAGGGTTTGTGAAGACCTACAAAAGAAGAGGAGTGTTAGTTTGGACGAAGCATGGTGCAAAAATAATGAAGAGCCAACTTACCACTTGACATCCACCGGCAGTACCACCAGCAACAATCTCAGCCCACAGGGGAATGCCTCCTTGCTTGTCGCTCAAGCGGCCTCGCACCAAGTCGTTGACCGTCAGCTTGATGGCCTTCTCAGGCGCAACACCAACAAGCTGGGGCAAAACACCAGAGTAAAGGCCACGGAAGCCTTCGTTGCGGATGACCTTTTGGAAGCAGTCAATCGAGTTCTTGTACAGGCGCTGTCCGGGCTGCGCTCCACGCTGGTTCTGCAGACGGGTCTTGACAAGATCAATAGGATACACCATGAAAGCACCAAAGGCACCGGCCACACTGCCCAGACCGAAGTTGTATGCAGACTCGAGGACTTGATGCAACACTGCGCTACCTTTGGAAGCGACCTTGTCAACCGCATGGCTAGCGGTATCCAAGGCGTCGTATATGGGGCTTCGCCAAGAGGGATCCAAGACCTTGGCAAAGTCACGAAGGCCCAGACGTCCGGACGGCTCGTCTAAGCTGGCAAAGTGGAAGAGAATGTCAGCCTCCATGGGCGTGAAGAGCGCGAATCGCGTGATGCCGGCTGCCTCGTTCATGAACTCTGATCTGGTAATCTTGCCATCCTTGGTTTTTGAGACGGCTCGGCGCAGAATAAACTCGACCATGTCCATCTCCATGATGATGTTCTGGAACGCTCGCACGTTGGCATAGGACACCTTGCTGCTAGCCGAGATGTTGCACAAAGTGTGCAGGTTTTCCAGCAGATGGTCCGACAGCTTGTGCCGTGCCGTCTCGCGAATAATGCGCTCAAAGTCCTCGGGGTTGATGTAGCCATCGCCGTCCTTGTCGAAGCGGTGGAAGGCCTGTCGAATGCGCTCGCCCTGAAGGCCTCGCAGCAACTGGGAGAACTGCGCATAGTTCAAGTTGTGGCGGTTCTTGTTGGTGCCAATGTACAGCTTGGCCCATTCGCAGTCCCAGTCGAAGGGAATGTTGTCAGGTCCCTTGTTGAGCTCGTACAGGCGCTTGAAGTCGTCGTACTTGACGATGCCGGTCCGGTCGACGTCGAACAGTCGGAAGGCGATTTCGTACTCGGCATCGGGCTTGAGGAGGAGGTTCTCGAAGACGCTCCAATCAGTCAGGGAAACTCTGCCGGTGCCCTTGCTGTCGGCGACTCCAAAGAGGATCGAGTACTGCTCCCGCTTGATCTTGTGCTGTTTGCGTTGGATGCCATGTTAGTCACTGGTCCCGCAAGTGCCCCGATATGGCTCCGATGCTGAAAAGAGAGACGAAAAGGGGGCCAAAAGGAAATAGGGGTGAGAGAATTGGCAAACAACAAAGGCGAAAATCAACTCAATGGCAACTCACATAGTCCTCGTCCTTGGGCGCAATGGCGCTGATGAACTGCTCGGGCCCCAGGTACAACTCGCCAGTCTCAGGGTCCTTGATCGCATGACTGCTAAAGCGAGCCTTGGTTTGCGCCGAGAGCTGCGCAGGCTCTTCGGCGCCAACCAGGCTCTCCTTGACAGCTTCCTTGACCGTCGAAACGCTCGTCATCTTTGCCGCGGGGGGATAGCAAACTCGACTCTCTGGTCAACAACAAAGGGCTTGGAGAGTTGGAAAAATGTCGGCGGGGAGAGAAGACGGGGTAAAGATTGTTGGCCTCTTGTGGAGGAAGCGGCGAGGCTGTGGAGCTCGACAAAGTGGATTTTGGCACAACGGGGAAGCGCCAAAAAAGCAGGCGCCAAAGGATCTAGAGAAGAAAAAATATCGGAAACAAGCCCCTCTATGATTCTAAGTCTATCAAGCAACGCAAAGGAAAATGGAGAACAAAAAGAAAGAGGAAAATAGGACCAGTGTCGCGAAAAAAGCGAAGAGCAAAGGAGGGATTTTGTCTTTTCGAGTTGAGGCAGAAGAAAAGGCGACCGCCGAAAAAAAAAAAAAAATTATATTACTCCGTATCTGCTCCGGTACGAATCAATTGACGGCAAGATGGCTGCAAGGTTTGGCCAAGTGCTAGGTACCAGGTACCGTCAGTGTCCCTGCCGCCACGCCGCTAGCCCGGATCTACAGCGGTCAGAAGACGCCGAGGCCTGTTATTCGCGGCCTAAAATTGGGGGCTCACTTAGGGGTCCTCCGAAAAGTCTTCCAAAGTCTAGCTACACTGCCACGTGAGCAGCAAAGAGCGGCAGGCGCACATTTACAAGTATCCGTAACAAAGCCCGTCGTACCACCCAGCTCTAGCCTCACCAAGCGGCACTGACACAAGCAAGTGCTCGAACCAGCTGATGGTCGCGCGTGCATCGCATTTAGACACGATCCGCATGACTCAGTCTCGTTTTTTTATTTCACCGTGGAAATATGTATTTCCCATTAGGAGAAGCAAAAAAGGAAAGGAGAAAAATTAAATGGTTAATAATAGAAAACATAAAAACTGTAAGACGTGGTGCTTTGTAAATTAAGGTATGCCACTTCGCGCAGGCTGGTACCTCCCTCCTCTAGTAGCTGCAAGTATCTGTACCGCGCTCATACTCGTTTTTTTTTATTAATTTGCAGCAATGCACACCCAGCTGACATCAGATCCTGCATCGAGCCTCCAGCCAATGTCTCTACCCAAAACGTCAGAACCCGAGAGCGGCCAGGCTCGACGTGCATTTCCCCCTTCATCTAGACACCGAGGAACCCGCACAGTCACGCCGTACTCATTCTGTAGCGGTTGGGGTGGTTATAATCGTTCTTTACGAGTGGGTACTGCAAAAGCCGAGGTGATCACCTGGATCTACCTACTATGCAAGACAGTACCTAATAGCAAAGAGATAGACACGAAACACGGCGCATACGGCGGTGGAAAGACGGCGTGGCAGGATCTCCCTGAACTAACAATCGCCGTCTACTGCCCTAAGGGTGCTCCATACTCAAATGGACGTAATAGCTGGCCACCAAATCCGGGGTCGGGGCCAGTCGGACGCGACTTCGGCCAGCCCGGACAGTAAATCTGAATTCTATGCCAGCAGAACACGAAATCTCCCCAATTTAGTCGGATACTTACTGTGTGGAAGCACGGGAGCGTATACAGGTTACTCCGCAGAACAGGAAGAGAAAAAAGCCAGCCCCAAAAAATGCTGTTCTAGAAAACCAGCTGCCAACTCGGCGCCACCCGGAGCCGGTCCGGAACCTGAGTCTGGGCCTGCCCAGCAAGTACGTACTTTTTATCTTTGTACTACTCGTCAACTTCATCATACGTAGATTAAGACCCCCAATTCTGCTGTACGCCCAACGTAATATCACTGGGACAATTAGTCTTTACGATTACAAACCAGCTGCACCCAACAAAATATCTACCAGCTGCGTCATTATATACAACGTATCTTGCATTAACCAGACCACCTTTGCAGTTCCGTAGGGCCGGGGCTAACCCGGAATCCCGGAGAGGCCCTGCATGCATACAGCAAAGCAGTCAATCCGGCGGTCAGCAACGATGGACAGCATTGTGCGAGTATGGGGCACATAGCTGCGCTACTCTAGCAACTTCCAATGGGAATTCAAGAGGCCATCTCACTTGCGATTCTTGTTCGTTTCTTCTTGTATTATTCAGGCTGTAACACAGAATCCGTAATGTAATGCCCAAAATAAATAACAGGGCGGTATTAATCCATACAGCTTTCTTCAAAGTGGTATTATCAAAGTCAGAGCCAATCCATTTCCCCTGCTTGGGCGCAGCGCGTGCCATGCCGAAGCTTCCTTTCGCCTAATTTCACACACCCTTTTGTTTTCCCTCGTCCCGCCTTCCCTTCCACCCCTCCAGCGCCTGCGTGGTATATATAAATCCATTTCATTACCGTCAGTTCCGGAGCAAGCCACCAACGCCAGACAGTACAATAACAGAGCTAAAGAAAAGAAGATAATAAAAAAAAAAGGAGATAGTAGAAGAAGAGAATAAAAGAAAAACAAAAGGCATCGTCGCAGGTGTGTAGTGGGTCATCGTCGTCGTAAGATCGCCTGCAATCCCCCCGGGGGAAAAGGAGGGAATCGCATTTAGCAGTGTTGAGGTAGCGGGTTCAGAGTATTAAAGAAACGCATCTTAGAATGCGGCAGTGGTATCAAACAATTGATCTCATAGACTTCCAAATGGGAGGTCATAAGAGGCAGCATCAAAACAAGCATCACAGTAGATCAAAGGTAAGCTCTCATCCTTCTATAGGGATGAGAAGGCTGCCGTACTGCAGCTCAGAGACACTCGGAATTCGAGCCGGGCGTAATCGACGAACAGGGGTGGAGTGGTTCGGAAGCGTGAATCCGGCATCAAGGGCATGCTGAACCTGAATAGACGCCTCCTTGAACCTCTTCTCTCGGTATTTTTCATATACAGCTCCGTGATGCTTGAGAGGGTTTTCACAGCACTCAATCATCATGGTCACCAGTGGTTTGAGCTGACTCCATGTGTAGCCTGAGTAGTGGACGTGGCGCTTAGTCTATTTAATGTTGGTCAGTGATTCATTGCTCATGATTTGCGTAAAACCGATAAAAGGGAGAGAAACTTACCCATTCGCCCTTGTCCAGAATAAGCCTGGATAAGCACTGCGCACCGGCAGCCAGAAAGCTCGGAGGTGAGGCCACAAAGCGCTCATCCATAATAGTAAGCTCCAAAAAGTATTTAGCCAAAGTTCGGGTATCGATATCGTAGTCGTCAGCCTTGCTAACACGCCGCAAGAAGCTCATCGGGCCCGGCCATCCCAATTCAAACCCGAGCATGCTGAGCATAAAACGCTCCGCCTTCAAGATGTCTTCTCCCGTGTAACCACCGTCTACCATGTAGACAATCTCCTCTAGTGAAGGGCAGTTGATCTCTTCATATTTGGATGCGACCAAGATCGCCGTAGCTCCTACTAACTGAAGCTTTCCGATAGACACAATCTTGCTGGATAGGAAACGGTCGATGTAGTTGACGGTAAGGAAGAGGGTCTCTGGTAATAGGTTGAATCGGTGGTGCACCTGTACCAGCCAGTCCATGAGAACAGTCCGCATAGACCAATGAATTTCGGTTTGCATCTCCATATAATGAGGATTAGGGAGCATCTTAATCTGCAAAGGAGTAAAGGTTTTCGTGTTAGCATAGGCCAATGGCACATAAAAAGTACAGATGGTGCTTCATTCCGATTGCTCACCTCCAATTCTCTCAAATACTCAAAAATCTCTTCCCCATACTCGGCAACCATGCTGACATCCCACAACTCTTCGTCGACCTCTTCCGGGGTGATGGTCTGCTCAACCTCAATTCTAGCCTCTTCCAGCTCCCGCTGCACGCGGCTAGATACTCGTGGCGCGAGCATGGTTGTGGCGTTTGCTAATGTCATATCGCGAGATCGAGTCGAGTGAGCCGTCGTATATCCCTGATCGTGGTCGTCATATTCATCGTCTTCGTCTTCGTCTTCGTCCCAGTACTCGTCGGCTTCGGAGAATGCAAGAGTGAGACCTTCTTTATAGGTTTGAACGACCCCGATGGCGGGCTCCTCAGATATGTTTGGAAGTTTAGATAATGCATCAATATAATCTTTATCGTGATTCACGTCTGCGCGTGAGGGTTCTTCGAATGAAAAGTTGAGCGGGTCCAGAGATGATTCGTGACCGGTCAAGAAATCTTCGATCAGCGCCGGCATCACTAATGGCTCGATATCGATCGCGGCGAGGCTATCTCTAATGCTGCCGTTGCTAGAGGCTCGATCGGCCTTGTCCGCTTTGCTCTGAGTTTGAGTTCTTCGTAAGCTTGGCAATTCCTGCTTTAGCTGCGGCTGGCTCTTGTGGTGACGAGGTTGCAGCGCATGCATGGCGGAGGGGGCTTGAGAAGGAGTCTTTTTATGCATTGCAGCACTGCTCTTGGTGCTGTGTGGTTGCTGCGGAATATCAACGTCGAGTTTGTGAACGGATTGTTGCGTAGTAGCTGCTGCAGCTAGAGTGGTTGTGATGCCTGCGCTTGTGGGCTTCCTCTGCAGCGTCTCCGCACGGGATTCGGTCGTCGTGGCCTTGGATTTGCTGATTGCCATTGCTGCGGGTCGCTGTGCAGGTCGAGAGAAGGAATCTTTGCTAGGCCTGACCACGCTTTCCTTATTCAGAAAAGACGCAGGTACCTGATTCGATGACACCCCAAGAGGCTTCTTTACGGCTTTGGCCTCCTCACCACGACCTCCGAAACCCTTGGACACATTTGTCACGTCGCCAAAGGCAGCACGTTTGGCAGGGCCTTTGAATCCGGCCGTGGGAGCAGACGGGGCGCTGCTGACATTTCCCATTGATTTCTGACGCTGGTGAAGAAATTGTTGGGCATTCTCGCCGCCGCGCGGGCGAAAAGGCTAGATAAGAGTTTGTTAGGGTAGTTTCACCACGATTCAAACAAAGAATAAAGAAGATGGAACCCAAGGGGAAAGGAGGGGGTTCATGTTTTGAACAGCAAGGGAACATCAAGCAGAAAAGGCCGCTTTCTCATCATCCAACATACCCGTGCGTCCATTATGATGGATTTCCGGCTTAGCCTTGCTTCAGATCCTTAAGAATAATAAACACTGCTTCGGTAAAATGTGCGAATAAAGCTTATGCAAATCAAGCCTCGAGCAGTGCAGCCTCCCACTGATCTGATTTCGGAGGAGTCCGCGTCGAGATATCATACAATAGAGGTTTGCGTTGCGTTGCGCGGCGTCGAGCACAGTCCGTATCTCCGGGGTCGCTATTCGGGGACGATGGAGTCTCGAAGATTATCAAAAAAATAAATTAGGTGGCGCCGCCAAATCACGTCTAATGGGGATGGGGACCCTGGGACCACAGCCGTGGCTATTTTTGACCGTACAGCGACGGGGGACGAACGATGAGAGAAAGGGGGCGGGTTGATGAGTACTTCGTACAAATGGAGACAAAAAAGACAATGTGGATTTGGCGAAGAAGAAGCGCCCCTCCCAGCCGGAAAGATGTTGCTCTCGCCTTTGGCCCCGGTCTGGCGGATTTCCAATTCCCCTCAGCTTGCGGAAGCAGGCGCAAGGTGGAAATTGAAATTGGCGATGGTGACAAGGACAGGGAACATGCGCCGGTCAAGCTGCAAAAAGGTTGCGCCGCCAGCAAGAAGTCGTCGGTCGGGCTACCGCAGAGGTGGAGGTTGGGAAGCTGCCTGGGGTTTTGGACTTCGGTGGACTGACTTTAACCAGATGGCGGCCTGTCATGAGCCGACCTGGACGCTGTATTTTCCAATGTTTATTTGTTTATACCCCAAGCGCCGCAGACGCTTTAGCGCAGGAAGCCGTTAGCGGGAGCTGCGCAGAGCTGCCGCGGGCTTTGGGGCCACGGTATGCGCGCACGGGCCATCATGCGAACAGGCCGCGCAATTTACTCTGTCGTCCCGGAGATGACGATATTCCGGGGGTTGCCCATAGCAGAGGGAGACATGCCGCCACTCCGCTAGTCTGCTTTCGGGCGCTAGATGCTCTCGTCGCGTCTCACTTGCGACAGCGAAAGATCGCAGAGTTTCACGTTTGCGCATCGACAGCAGCACAACGAGGCGATGGCGGCATCTGGACGGCGTTAATACCTGCAGGATGGTGTTGCGATACGGTCTTCGACTTGCTCTCGGCCAATGCACCTCGCAGGCGTGATATTGCAGCCGGCGCATTCTGGCGCCTTGGACGCGTTAGGGCTCTCGTGGAAGACTGCGCCAGACCGACACGTCTTCACGTGACAGTGCGCTGCCACTTAAAGCTGCCCTTTGCTCCCCCACACTGAACCGAATCGAAACCGGCACACATGGCGAAGGGAGAAGAGTTGAATGCGAGGAAGAAATGAATGGACGCCTGCGTTGGGACTTGGCCCCAACAACCGAGACACACTGTCTTGGGGCAATGCGGTCGGTCTTTCGATTTGGTCAATTGCGACGAACCAGTGCCCTGTAAGCTCGGGCAGTTAAAGTGCAAGCTACTGGCTACTAATAGGCGATAGTCGCTCCGGTCAGGCCGCTTTGTCGTCTGGATGTCGCAAACCCCATGCGAGCGACCTGCTCCAGAGTGTGCCCTGAAGAGCGATGAAACAGCATCAGACGCGGTGGACTGTGATGAGCAGGGAGAGGCGATGGTGTTTTTGGATGAAGCGATTGTCTTGGGGAAATCGTCAAGGCCATGGAATCGGCATTGTCAAGATGCCCTCACACAAGCCCCCTTCTTTCCAAAACAGCACTAGCAAGCCTAGCTGAGCATCGCTATCCCGCCTCAGCCACGATTTCTTTGTTCAGAGTTCTTGGCGATTACGAAGTCGCGTGTTGCGGGCTTTGAATCGAGCTGTGTGTCGATACGTGTGTCGATGCGCCCGGCGCTACGCCCTCCAGACAGCCAGACTTGGACTTGATGGCCAGATGCGGACAAAGACCATGTCTCTTCTTGTGAATCAGCTAGTCGCATCGCAATCAGGATCAGGAACGTCAAGAGGCCTATGCTAAGATCTTCCTCTACCGCTGCTGCGCAGATTCCAAGCCCGCGGTCGCTCAAGTGAGCGAATTTGTGCGGGTTTTTATAATATGATATCATAATCTTACTCGTTAAATACAGCATCGCCACCGCAAAGAATATCCTGTTCCGTGCTCCATACTTTGTACAACAATTCCGAGAAAAGCAGCGGCACCAGCACTGACCGTTTTATATTTTACGGCCATACAGCAGCTTTTGATTTCCATCGCGCACATGTCACCGTCAATTACCTATCCTCTACGTTTCGATTGAGTCACTTGGTCAATTTTCCATGCAGCGGAATCCAGGCAAGCCAGCCCTGAGGCGACGAGCGCAATTGCGCGTTGTGCGTGCCGATCCGGCCGCATATGGCTGGGCCTTTTAACTCGTTTCAAAGTGATTCTAGCGTCAGCTAGCAACACAGTGTTCTCTCGATTCTGCATTCTGGCAGGTCATGTTGGGGTATGATCGTGTAGATGTCGAAACGGTTCTACTGTGCATTGGACAAACGGCAAACTCTGCTACAGCACTTAGCCCAGACAGCGCATATTGCGGCAGCACAGGAGGCTCGCCGGTGCCACGCCGCATGTGTGCTCCGTATAGACGAAGTAGAATCAGGAGATTGAAGAAGGTTGCCTCGTAAAAGCCGGCTGCGAAAAGTGAGTGAGTGCATGGCAGCGACAAGATCCGCAATTCGTTGGGCCTACAGTAAAAGCACCAAGCAGAAGCCCCTCGTCTCATCATCACTTGCATGGCCAAAACGATAACAACGCACACTCGAGTCCACACACCGCACTTGTTGTTTTGCAGGGCAGCATTTCATTGGGAGGCTGGATTGCGTCTACCGTCCAGTCTGGGGCCCAAATGCAGGCGATCATAAACTTTGGCCACTTGCCGCAAGGCACACACACAGGAGAGGAGAACGGGGCCCTATGAGCCGTCGATGGCTGGGCGGTCCTATCGCCATGGCCATTGTTGATCCTTGGGAGCCACAGTTCTGGCGCTGATTCGGCACGCATCTTGTCCACCCAACCGGTGTATCCACAAAGCCTCTCAGCACATGCATCAAAGCTCGCGCGGGGGGGGACAAAGCGGTGACGAGCTGCGACTCAGAAAATGCTTTAAGAGCGACTCTCGCTTGTCGTATACCGTGCAAGTTTTATGCGGCGCTCGCCCTAGACCAAGCCAGGCGCTGCTAGTTCTATGGAAGTGCACTCGACCCCTGCTTACCTCGACATATCTACCGGTGCATGTTATACGTTGCCCCTTTAGCCCTATGGCTGAGAGAAAGTAGACGAAGAAAAAGAGAGGCAAACTGAAGGTGGAAGCAAAAATAGCACAAGTAAACCTTGGTGAGATAAGCATGCGCCGGATGCAGAATGCTACCAACGCAGACACCCGCGTGCTGCCCGACTTCAATGTCTACCCAACGAGTAGCCTCTGCATACGCGGACGCCTCACAGACCAGTGAAGCATTAGAATCCTCTTCTGACTGGACATTGAAACCGGGGGACCCATACAATGGAACATGGTCTGCGACTTAGCGGGAAGCACAGCTCGTGCAACAGGAACGGCTGGATTGGACGTCGTTGTCCAACCTTTTCGTTTCTTTTTCTACTAGAGAAGCCAGAAAAAAACAAAGAAAAAAAAGAGTCTCAAAGCAGTAAGAGCCGAGGAGGGGAAATGGGGCGACAAGAAGGAGAAAGAATTGAAGAATTAAAAAATTAAAAAACCTGAATTAAAAGGGATACAATCAATTATTAGCGGCCTAGCAGTAGCCAAGCCACGCATAAACAGTGTCGCGACTTGCGCTTTTCCCAGCAGCCGTAGCTCCAACCAGAGGCTGACGATTAACAGCCCATGACGGTGGGATAAAGCAAACATTGGATTACTACTCGACTTCCCCTCCTCTGCCCACATGAGAGAGTTTGGGCCGATCTTGCAACAACGGGAGAGGGGCTGTCAGGCACACCCTCAGTGTCGAATCTCGGGATACTGAGAATGGATTCCAGCATGAACGACATGCGTTGACGGGCGAGCTTTCACAAGCAGTAAGTGGGTTTGCAATCCCGGCGCAGCACGGAGCAATAGCTGTGCTCTTTCAAAGGTAGTTCGATGCTCAGCTTTGCAAAAGACTGAAGCCCGGTGCCTTGACTCACCGAGCGTCGTTCTCGATCTTTCTGTTGCTAGTAGGATCGAAGCGGTGCCGAGCCCCCGGCAGAGCACTAATCAAGGCCACGACCCTAGTCCAGATTCAATGGACACGCAGCAGGCAGTCATGCTGGTATGAATCGCCCACCAGGGCATCATGAGCTCCGCCTTGGTTCTCGTCCTCTCGATAACCTTCCCGCCATGGGTTGCTGATGGTCCTCGCCCAGTCACTCACCTCACTGGCTGTTGACGGTTTCGTCCTGCGACCCTCTGCCTGGCCCTTTGCCGCTACCGCCTCAGAGTTGCGATCCCCACCTCCTCTGCCTGCTTAGCCCACACACCTGCGCTTCTTCTTGTTTCTCAGGATCCCTGCAGGAGGAAAACGGGCGCCTCTGCGCCGGCCCTCTGATGCGGCGCCATTGGCTCTCAGCAGTCCTCGGGAATTAATAAGAAGCACAAAGCATTACGGGAGCAGCGCAGACACATTCAGTGCCCCTTTCGCCTGCCGGAGCCGCCATAGAAGAATGCTTAGAGACCATGCCCGAGTCGACAATCCAGCTTGCGATCTCTCAATAACTTCCTTTTTTTACCAGATCAAGCACGTGCGCCTTTTTTCATCCTTTTTTCCTTTTTTCCTTTCCTTTTCATCAATAGCGGCCGGCAAGGGGGGACTTGCAGCCCAAGACTGCTGCATCGAACCAAAAGCTTTGATTCTGGGGTGCCACCTAGCAGCAGCCCACGGTCGTCGGAATGTGCTTCGCGGAGCCTGGGTCCCCTGGCTCATTTTCCTGTATGTTTGTTTGTCTGCCAGCGTGTGGTGCGGAGAGGGTGGCGGATCAATCAATCAATCGCAATCAATCAGCGCCAGGCCGCATGGACGCACGTCCGCACGCCCAGCGAGCGTCCTGCTTGCTGGCTGCAGCTTGATGGCGCATGCCATCCATGGCCATCCACGTCCCATATACGGAGTACGACGTACAGACACAAGACACACAGACGACTGATACTCCGTATGAAGCCGTAGGATTGCTGCTAGTCGCGTGTACTAAGGCAATAGACTACATGTACTCCGTAGCGCCCACAGTCCTTCGTAACCCATTGCTCCTCGCGCTCAACGCTCACTCGCCAGCCCAGGCTCTCCTCTGCATGTCAGTTGCCGGCCACATCTTGGGATCGCAGGCGAGGAGGGGCTGGTGGCGTCGCCTTCGCTGGCAGACTGGCCGGTCCGGGTGGGCCCCTCTGGTTGAGTTTGACAACGAACAACTCCATAATTATAGATGATGCTACTACGGAGTCGTCGTAGCGAAAATGGCCGACGGGGTCACCAGACTAGGGACTGATGAGTTGGTGACGGGTCAAACGGGCCAAACGAGCGGTCTCTGCACCCTATGCCTGTTCTGGCCCTCTTTGCCATCGCCTCAGCGCCGTCTTCTCTCCTTGAATTGAGGGACCCTCTCGCGGCATGGGACAGCTGCAGTCTGTATGTGCGTCTAGGCATGTACGGGTACATGTAGGCTTGTCTCGTAACAGCAATGGCAATGGCGAGCCTGCGCCCACATCTGTGCGTACTGTGCAGCAGAGGACAGCAACAAAAAGTGACCGTCGATATGTATGCTGCCCTATTTATCTGCTGTGGTGCCTGACGCAGGATGAGGGCTTGAAGATGCTGTCGTACCATAGGTCGATTGACAGGCTGGACCTTGTGCCCGCAGGAGATGAAGGCATTGATATTGTCTAATTTCTGTCCAGAGAAGCTCGGCGCCATTAATTGCGACTAGACATCCAGCTCCAGACGATCAATCCAGTGCCGGAGCGACCAGTCAGTAAAATTCTTGACAGTCCCTGTAGAATGTAACCTTTGTAGTGTAATCTTGTAGAGTGTGCAACGTGGAGGCCAAGCCGAGTCGTCTCTGGGCTTTGATTTACTGTAGTGAAGCAGCTGTCTGTCTATCATTAGCTGACCCTATAGATGTTCAAACGTTTGCGCCGTAGGGCGCAGCATGGCCAGGCATGGCGACTGCAGCCCAAACTGCCTGCCGCCTTCCCTTTTTCTCGTCTGAGGGGCCATTTCTGGGCAATTAAATAGCAATCGGTCGTCAGATCATCGTAAATTCCGAAAGGGAGAGAAACGAAGCGTCAAAATCCGTCAAGGCGCAACGGTTGAAACAAGAAGCTGGATGAATCAAATGCGATTCGAGGCGGCTACCGGTCTCATCTACCACCTGCGACAGCTAGACGCCGGAATTCAGGGCCCTAACAGCGCTACTCAGGCCGACGCAGCCTTGTACAGCGCCACCGCAATAGGCCCTTCCGCGACCCATCAAACCCAGCTCCAGCGCTCGTCTCGGCACGCTACAGGCGCTGTAGAGCCAGTTCCAGGAAGCGACGACAGCCTGAGCCGCCTGGACGTTAGACGTTCGGGAGCATTCGTGTTAGTGAACCCAGCCGGCAGCGACAAAATCGTTCGACCTCGCCTAGCAGCTCCTCTTTTCTCCATGCACACATTCTACCAACTTCGCCTTCAGCAACAGCTTTGCAGACCACTCCTGATCCCTCTGGTGAGTTTCATCGACTCTATCATCAAGCGCGATCAAGCTTTTGCCTTGAACTTGGCCTCCCCATCCGCCCCGTCCCTTGGACTCGCGCCCAGCCTGCCCCCCCGTCTGCCTCTGTCCAGCGCCTTTGTTCACACAAGCTTTTTCCAACCCGCCCCGTTTGGAGGCTTCGCGACGCTCATCAAATCCCATTTGCAACCTTTTTCGAAGCCCATCGAGGCCGTTCACGGCTAATCTCCCTGAATCGTCTTTCAGATAGCATACAAAGCGCGGCCCTTGCCAAACCTCGTCGCCGCCGCCGAACCCGCCGCCGCGCCAGCCAGGAGCTGAACCAAGAAGCAGGCGCTTACCGCACAGCCTGGATGGTGATGAACTCTTGAGATTGCCTCATCATTCATCGTCATCTGGAAGCGGAAGAGCCCATTTCGAGACCTGGCTGTCGGCCAGTGATGAAATTGTCGGGCATCCCGCAAAGCGATACTTTTGTCTGAAGCTGCTGGCTTTGTCCACCCACGCAAAATCCGCACCCGAGGTCCCCAACCCTCAAAGCCCTCCCCCCCAAAGCTCTCTTCACGAGTTCGATCGCTATCCTCCTCCCATCCGATCCGACATCAAATTACACATCAAGACATACAGAAAAAATGAATTCATTATCCCCTATAAACACTTCAGGCGGTATGTCCGCAGCGTCGTCAAATGGCGGTAGTGTCTCGCCCCGTCAGGCGCCCACCCCCAAGAACGTCGCATTTGAGCTGCTGTTCCTTGAATCGCCTCAATACCGTGCGCGCTTGCCCATGCGAGTGCAAATTTATCCTCATGATACCACGGACTCGATTGTTACAACCGTCAAGAACTTCTACGGCTTGTATTCGGGTCCGACCGGGTCAAAAGGCGTCAGCTTTGAGGACGAACTCGGCAACACCCTGATTGCGCGATATGAAAATTTCCGCAACAACATGATTGTCTATGTTCGAGTGATTGAGGAAGCGCCTCTGTCTGCCCTAGAACCACATCACTATCGCAGCCTTCATATGGGTGCCGATTCCTACTATGGGGGTGAAGGATACGCTCTCCCCCAGCGCTTCGGCCCTGAGACGGGCCAGTCACCGCAAAGACGAAGTCCCTCGCCTTATGCGTCGCGGGGACGAAGAAGTGACTCTACCAGCACCAAGGGCCGCTCTCGATCTGCCAAGAGTCGAGCTCTTCACAATCATGCCGATGCCTACGCTGACAGCATGAACGGCTATAGCAGCGGCGATGGCGGCGCCCCGAGCACTACGTCCGCCAGGACTAAGGAGCAGCTTGGGACAACCGACATTAGTGTTGAGAACATTGTAGAGGGTGGTCGACGAAAGAGGGCCAAATTTGAGAGCTCTGTAAGCGCGGCGCATCATCATTTCGACGTTTTGTTCACTATTTGCTAATTTTTCTCTCTTTTACTTGCAGGAACTGCCATTATTCGCACCGCCTCAGATGCCTGCCGCTACTTCGAACCCATCCGTATCGCCCGCCCGTCGAGCCGATCATCACAGACATTCTATTTCTTATATACAAACTGGCCAGAACCCATTTATAAACCCACGCCCGCTTCACTCTCCGCAAAGTTACGGTAGTGGGCATAGACCGATGGGCATGTACTCTACCCCTGTTGCCAGCGACCGCCGCGGTCGGGCTAGCATCTCCTACAGCAGCCACGGCATGGCTCATGGCATGGGCATCCTCCCAACTCCCGACCCCACTGTCGGAAGCTGCATGTCTGAAGAAGACAAGGATGTCGCCATTCAGCTCATGCGACTTGGCGAGATGTCCAACATTTCTCACGGTCGGACATCTGCATCAACTTTGGACGATACATTTAGCGGTCGAGCCGACGCTGCATCCTCCACTGGCGCCACTAGTGAAGGCGAAAGCGAAAGCGATGTTGAGCTCCCTCTATCTCGCCGCCAAAAGTTGAATCTGAATGGCATATCCAAGCAGATCTACCAGACCACCGAATCGCACTTCATGCCGCCCATTGATAGTGCCGAGGCTAGCGGTGAAGACGCCGACTACGAAGATGGGTCAGACGTCCGGGCCAAGCCGGCTCAGAACAAATCGACGAAGAACAAGTCCACCCCGACTTCCACACCCAAGGCGGTGCCTTCAAAAGCCAAGGCACCCCGTGCTGCCAATGGCAATAAAACCAAGAAGCCGGTTGTTGTCCCTGTGCCCAATGGCCCAATTTCCCCGGCAGCTTCCAGCACTCATTCTAGGAAGCAGTCGGTGGTGTCTATTGGACATGTGGCTCAAGCTGGTGAGGACGATCAGCCCGACCTTTCCACCAAGCCGCGCTGCCAGCGCTGCAGAAAAAGCAAGAAGGGCTGTGACCGCCAACGACCTTGTGGTCGCTGCCGTGACGCTGGTCTCTCAGCAGATCAATGCATCAGCGAGGATGAAGGCAACGGCCGGAAAGGCCGCTATGGGCGCCACATGGGAGTTCCACTGAAGAAGGACGAGATTGCTCTTGCATCCCAGCCTGCTCTTTTGCCCGCCGCGCTCATTGCTGCCAACACAATGACCACTGACAAGGCTAAGAAGCGCAAGCGGTAGAGAACAATTCGCTTTGTTTTCCTGCGCGCTAGATGCTGTATGATGTATCAGTTTAGACGCAAAAAGAAGGGGAGCTCTCTTTTTTTCTTTTTTTCCAACTCTGGTCTTCAACGTTTGTGTATCATTGTCGCTGGGGTTACTACAGTCCCTACAGACTTATCCCACATGCACATACCTGGATAAGAGACAGGTATGCAGTCTTGTTTTGATTTTTCCAGAGCAATCTTCATTTTCTCTCTTGATGCTATTATGAAGACGTAATTACGACGGCCAATGCAGGGCCATTACACTCCTTCGATGGCGTTTGGGCTGTGTATCATCAGGTGCCACTTGTTTGTTTTCTACTCTCTTCCTTTTCCTTTTCCTTTTCCTTACATTATTCCGTTTATCTCCTTTTTCATTCCATACGCTTTTCTTGTTATCTTGGTCATCGTCAGCTGCACAAGGAGACAGCGACATCAACAACAGAAGGGCAACACACATCCGCAACCAACTCTGCAGCTTGTGTGTATAATTCATACCATCACTGATGGAGTCAAAAGGTTGACAATGGATGAGATGGGGTGATACAAAAAAAGGCGGCCGCGGCTAGCGAGCTTTGGAAATTGCCTCGCTGGCAAAAAAGGGTTAGAACTGAGAGGGGCGGTGGGAAGAGCGCGTTCAATATTTTCCTTTCTTGTTTCTCATTTTCTTCATTTTCTCATACTCTGTCTAAAGAAAGAAGGCTTGGTCGGGTTCATGGTGGCACAAAAAAAATATTTGCCGGTTGGAGCGCTCGTCTTTGGTGTTATTACAACTGTCTAGTTTCTTGACAAAGGGACGGGTGGAGTGGGAAGGGGAGGTGGTCTCTTTTTGTTTTTCCTCTGCTCTTTTTTTTTTTTTTCATATTCTTTTTCTTTTCTTTTCCCTCTTCATTGTTTGCAAAATTTCCTATTTTTGTTGCGCCGAATTTCAGCGATTCGTGGTTGGTAGTTTGCGGTTCTTTTCCTATCTTTGGCTGTTTATTCGTCGTTGAGATTCTGGCACAGCTCAAGTTATTCCTGTTTCTGGAAGGAGGGGTGGTGGTGGGCCTTTGGAAGGGACAAAGTGGTCATAGGAGACAAAGAAAAGAGGCGCCATTGCGCGTTAAATATACGTCAATATTGTTTTTTAAACGTTTGCGATTCAACATTGTAGAGCGATGGAGTGGAAATCGCATGCGATGGTGTATGCGCCTTGACAGTGAAGACATATATAGAGAAGCGCGACAGCTTGGGACAGCTTCTCTGTCCATTCCCGCACCAAAAGAGGCGATCCCCGAGCGCTAGGAGCGTTTCGCCCGATGTTAGCTTCATCGAAGCGTCGCAAAGATGGAACGCTCCCGGGGCGCGCTGTCCCGCCCTGCAGCCTGCAAGTGGGAAGCCCCCGTCCCCAGCCCAAGTTTCTGGCCCTCAAGTTTTTGCTACCTCTCGCTAAGGGCATGTATCCTCTCTCAGGCACACAAAAGAGGTCCTTTTCCCACGAAAAGTGGCGGATGTAGTCAAACTTGACTCGGTACGCTAATCCCTCTTTTGCCTAGCGCCCTAGCGGGCCGGCACAAGCCGGGCGCGCAAGGATTTTAGGATCAGGGGTTCAACAGCCGATTGGTCCCGATGCTTTGCGATCATGTGACTTTGCACGAGAAAGAGGACTAATAGGGGCTGTTTTTTTGTTTTTTAACTTTTCGTCCCTTTTTCTATTTATTGGTAATAGTACTGGCGTTTTCGTGGGAAGTATGTTTTGAGGGTTTGTTTACGTCATTGGTGTTTTTCTTCTCTTTACCCCGCGGAATGGAGGGGTTGAATAGAGGCAAGGGAATGAGAAAAGGGGAGAAAAAGTCAGAGACAACAACAGAAAAGCGTACACAGGTCTATAAATAGATGCATGCTATGAAGGAATTATTCATTGCAACTAAAGCGGTGACTGAAGTTGCAGTGAATTTTCTTTTTTTTTTTCCTTCCTTTCCTTCTAGCTTAGGCTCAATATCACGGCTCAAATTAAAAGCGACGCATTACGGAGCACCCGCCCCCGTTGTCGGCTTATCTAGGTGTTTACCCGAAGTTTTCCCCCCAACGATGTTACGTACAGATTACATTTTCGTTCAGTGGTGTACCCCCGAATGCGGAACTTTAATTTTTTCCCATCGGAAGCGGTGAGAAGAGCTGATTGGAAAGAGGGGGGAAGGGATTCGAGAAAATACTAGTCTAGTTGGTAAATTAAAAATTGGTCAGTCGCCGACTTTCTCTATCGGGTGTGGGGCCCCGGGCCGGACATCGGAGCGGGGGGGAGGGGCTGGGAATAAGAGGCGAGAATAACGCCGCAGGAAGAAAACTTACCCTATATGGCATGCGGTAGGATGTGCGGTATGGGAAGAGCTGGAGTACAGCAGCTTGGTGCGGAGTAATCCGGGGTATTTATTGATTGGTTTATTTTGCTCTTGCTAACTAATTATTTTAGATGAAGAGTTTATGTGGAAAAGTAAGGTGTTGCTGAGTTTTTCCCTTGTTTATTGGTTAGGTATGTGTACTTGGATGAAGCTTCGAAGCTACAATGTGGTACACACTTACATCGGAACAATTTATCAACTTGGACAAGGATGGCCTTTCAACCACATTTGCCGGAACTTTCTTATCTCAATAGCCGATACAATTAACCAATCCCATCAAATCCCCATCACAACATTGCAACGCTGTTAGATGAAACGAGCTCATCAACCTGGCCCAAATCCTGCAAAGCACATCCTGTCAACCCCTTACATATAACACCACACAGCCATATCGGAACTTTTGCCCTGTTGGCGTCCAGCTGAGCAACCCGTGCATCCGGATTCGGTGAAAGATGCTCCGTTTTTATTTTATTTTTATTATAATTCCACTAGCCCCAGTTCCACATTACCCATTCGGCTTCTGCCCGTCTTAACAAGGGCTCCACACAAGGGCGTAAATGCACATCATGACGGCAGAACCCAAGGGCTTGCCTTTACTGTTCAACCTTGTTTGCTACTGACTTTATTAGGAAGAAAAAAGGTACGATAGTACCAAAGTAATCCTAGTGGGCTGGCGATATCGGGGCCGAATTACGGAACGATGACTGGGGGCCCTTGCGGCTTACTGACGGCAGATTGATAAAGTACTTGGCAGAAGGCAGTATAAATATGTTGGTGCTGGGAAGTGAGGAATGTGAAACTTGGTTTGGTGGGAGCTGTTTATTGAATCGTATCATGGCCTGCAATGGTCTCTACAATCTCTCTGTTCTTTGTTAAATTGACGAGCTATATAATATAATATTTTGTTTGATTAGTTGATTGATACCTCCATCTCCCCGTCTCCCCATCTCCCCACGCTCCCCCCTATTCCACCACCTTCTCTTCCCTCCTTTGTTTGAATTCATAATGACGTTACGCGATGATGAAAAGGATGTTTCATCCAATGGAGCTGTTGCTGTCCAAGAAACCGGTGTCCTGGGCAACATAACACCCAACACCATCAACTCCTCACCACCCTCCGTCTTAAACACCGCTCAAGATGTCGAACTGGGAGACGAAGAGAAAGATTATGGACCTCCACCAGACGGCGGCCTCACAGCATGGCTTCAGGTCCTTGCCACACACCTCATCAATGCCATGACATGGGGCTACGCCGCAGCTTTCGGCGTCTATCAGCTCTACTACGTTGAGACTCTTGGACTTCCCGCCTCGCAAGTTTCATGGATCGGTTCCGTCCAGATCTTCTTCACCTACGCCATTTGCGCCGTGTCCGGGCGCCTCGCCGACGCGGGCTATACTCGCACCACCGTCGCGGTGGGCACGTTTCTGGCAGTGTTTGGCACTTTCATGACGAGCCTCGCCAAGACGTACTGGCAAATCTTTCTCGCCCAAGCTGTGTGTATCGGCATTGGGCTCGGTGTGACGTTTATGCCGGCAATTTCCATCCTGAGCTCGTACTTTGAGAAAAACAGGGCCTTTGCTCTCGCCGTCTCGGCGGTTGGTACATCGGTTGGTAGCACGTCGTTTCCTGCGATGATACAGCATTTGACGGCCAAGATCGGATTCCCCTGGGCAGTGCGATGTGCGGGCTTCCTTGCCCTGGTCATGGCTGTTATTGCCAATTTGTTGCTGAAGCCTAGATTGCCGCCTCGCAAATCGGGGCCCCTGTTGGAGCTAAAGGCGTTTTCAGAGCTGCCTTACCTTTTGTTCTCCATGGCTGCGTTTGTATACTTTTATGCTCTCTACTTTGTCTTCTTCTATGTACGTAAGCGCAATAGTATCAGGCGTGTGTTCCTTTTTGTCTCGCTCTGTGAAGAAGAAAAAGTCATCGTGAAGTTGAAGAAAGCGAAAAGAGCCTTAAAAAAATATCGTCGTTAACCCCTTTTCTAGATTAACAGTTACGCCCGTAACATCATTGGCTTTTCAAACAGTGATTCCATCAATCTACTCATCATCACGAATGCCATGGGCATCCCTATGCGGCCAATTGCGGGCTACATCGCAGACAGATGGTCTGGGCCAATCAACCTCTTTATTGCCGCTCTCACGGCGGTGTTCGCTGTAATATACTCCTGGACCGCAGTCACTTCCCGAACGGGCATGTACGTCTTTAGCGTTGTCTACGGCTTATCAATCGGCGCGAACCAGGGCCTGTTTGTTGCGTCCCTGACGAGCTTGACCAAAGACCCGCAGAAGATGGGTGTTAGGTTTGGTATGGTGGAAACGCTCAGTGCGCTAGCAACGGTGGCCGGGGCTCCAACAGCAGGTGCCATTATCGACCACGACCATGGAAACTACTTTTGGGCGCAGATATGGGGAGGGACTGTGATGGCTGCGGCAACAGTCATTTTTGTAGCGTGCCGTATCTCTGTGACCGGATGGAAACTCTGGGTCAAGGTCTAGCCGGCTAGCCAGTTGGCTGAGCTGTTGGTAAGAACGGTTAACTAAAAACTAAAAGGGGGCTTTGGGGACTGGGTACGGAGTAGGAATCACAAGAGACAAAAAGCATAGATGCCGATATCGGAACATGGCTCACTAAGGAATCATGTTCTCAGGTAGTAGTAGTAATAATGACGATTTTAATCAATTCTCTTTGCCCACTTGGTGCTGTGTGATGTGATGCTCAAGGCTGTTGCAGCTTTGCCACGGCCTTGGCTACAAGAGCCGCAACTTGTGTGCCCTCTCTCCATATGTCGTCGTGTTCAAGGCTGAGGTCCCTGATGGCTATGGGTGTGATGCCGTCTCTGATGAGCCTGGCTTCCATAACGTCAAGCTCTGGCATGTCGATCAGGGTATCCTCTGCAGAATTTGCCAAGATGACGAGACGTGGAGCGTCTCCCCAGACGTCCTTGAAATTTCCAGCAAACGTTGCCGGAGACACTTCGTCCCAGACTTGCTTGTCTGGACCAAACACACCAGTCGTAAACTCTTCGTAAATGCCGCCGTGTCTGGCGACCATGCCTCTCAAATCGTGAATGCCACAGATGCTGATGAGAGCTGCAGGCAGTGGCACTGCTGGAGCCCAGCCGCAAGATGCGTCGCTGTTCATAATGACCTGCTGAACCAGCGCACCGCCGGCTGAGTGGCCAATGAGCACATAGTTATTGCCAATGCCATATTTTGCATCGAGAAACCTCATCGCGGAGATGACGTCCCGAATATGGTCCGGGTGACGGGCGTTGTGCAACTCATTCGCCGGCGTTGAAGTGGGATCCTGGGGAAACTGCGGGTGCGGAGACAGGCGGTAATCAATGCTGGCAAAGCCCCGGACGGCGGACTTGGGCAGATCCGCCAGTGAGACCATATGCTTGACGGGTGGCACAAAGTCCTCGATAGTGTTTCTGGGGTCTCGCCACGCGCCCCCATGGACGAAGCTGTCATACGCACAAGGTTAGAGTTAAGGCTCTGTGGGAGCCATGGTGAGAGTCAGAGTCGTACATTATCCAATAAGCTGACGCAGCAGCGTGCGCCTCTTGTGCGTCGTCATCGCCATCGAATTGCCAGACAGCGACGCGCTGGAGGGTATGGTCGCCGTATTGGTGACTGGCGTATTTGAGACCAGGGATGTCTGCAGAGCTCATCGTGACTTTTGCTGTTAGATGCGGGGGAACTTTGGGTGAAAGTTTCAGAGCCTAGGTCGGAATGCTACTTTGGACTTGCCAGGCTACCTACTACCCAGGGTGGTAGGCGCTGTGTGCACAAAAAATTAGGCGGGGGTGCGATACGAAGAACGTGCAGAGCGAGGATGTATGTACCTATACGAGAAACGAGAAACGAGGCCTTTTTTCTTTTCGTTTCTTCTCTTCCCTTTCTCTTGGTTGAAGCTATTGGTCCCTCGATGCTTAGAGAATATAGCCCGCGAGGAGGGGCAAAAGAGCAGGGATGAGTGCCGAGAGCGGTACTTCGCAGAGACGGCAGAAATGAGGTTATGCGCAAATGGCCATTTTCAGCTCAGCCGTCCTGGCAATTGAATCAGAGGGCATTTCCGGCGAGCGATCTATTGAGAAGAAGTACGGGGTAGCGAGTCACTAGTGGCTTCGAGAACGAGCCTAGCGAGATGCTAGTGCTTCTTAGGTAATTAAAACCACGCTGGAGCAGCTTCTGGATGTTGTTGGCAGCAGGCCGTAGGTGACACCGACAGACTCTACAGTAGGGCCCTCCAGTGGCCTTCGGCGGGGGCTCTCCCCACTATTCATTGTCGAATGCTTGGCAGAGCCAGCCCAATCGCAGAGGGGTCATGCGGGTGATTCGGAAGGTGAGAAGCGAAAGGTGCAGCAAATAAAATTAAATCAAAGTAGATTGGGAATAGGGGCGGCGCACGGCTGAATAAGGGGTCCGAACTGCCACTGCCATAATTAGTTGTAGTGTATACAGGCAGAGCAATTAGTAATACCTAATGTTGTGATTCATTCTGCGCAGACACGCTGCATTCCGCCGTCAGTCTCGCGCGTTGCGTGCGTGGCTGCTCTTTGTAATTGTGGCTGCCTTGCCACTAATCAGCACAATAGCTGGATGAATCGAGCGCTTCAGATTTAAAGAGTGGCGGATGCCGCCACCGAAGCCAGTGCCAGGGCAGCAACAGTGGCTTGACTCAGTGATGAAAATGGCGGGCCTAGTTTTTTGCGTCTCGCAATTAACTCGGGGCCAAGCTTTTTAATACAGTGCCCGCGACTCGCCAGTACTGTAGCACAGCCTGGGCTCTGAAAATAGAGAGCCAATGGGGCGCTGCGTCGCTAAATATTGCGGTACTTGTACATACATGTCATATCAGCGGGGTCATCTCTCTCTCGCTAGTAGGTTTATACCTACATCGTGAGTTGTCGATCGTTTGTTGTGCTGATGCCTACGATGCTTTGTGTCGGTGAGATCGCCATGACTATTTGTAGGTATCTGCTAATCAGCAGCGCCATTTCGCCTTGTGAGCGCTTCGAGTTCCTTGATGCCCTAGGATTCTTCGATTGAATGTGTCGTGGTGTGTGAAGAAAATCAATCAACCAAATGAGGCTCGTATTCTCTTCCTCTCCGCCTCGGTAGCATGCTGAAATCACGCAAAACAAGAAAACGTGAGACGACAAGGATGAAACACCGCGGGCTTTGTTCGCTGCATAATGTCTCAGTCTCGGCTCGGGCCCATTGCCGTTGTGCATGTCTCATTGAGACTCTACACCTGTATCTCCATCCGTTCGCACTATGCGACCGACCAGCAACAGAGTGAAAAGAGAGCATGCAAAGTCAATTGTCCACTAGTGACATGCCAGTGGTAAGCAACGTGTAAGCATGCTGCAGAAGTTTAAAATAAACACGAAGTGTGTATTCTTGGAATTTTTTGGATCCCGGGACCCGAATATGAAGCACTCGTACAGCTATTGCTACAACCAAGAGGGAGTGAGGTCGTGAAAGCTTCCTTTAAGCTTCTTCCAGCGGATGTGGCCAGTATTCTGCTGTGCTTAGCAAATCGGCGTCACCAATAGTCTCGATGGGGTTTCACTTGGCAGCAGTCTGTTTCTGTCTGCCGACTTTATCTCATGACGAGGAGGCGGATACTGTACAGGCAGCGCTCAGCGCTTATAGGAGCAGTTCCAATACGAACAAAGGAACCTCATCACTACTAGGTATGTAGGTGTTACTGTACCAATCACAATGCGCTGATCATTCCCTGACCCAACTCACTATCTTGATCCTCGGCAACTTCTCATTGTGGCAGTGATGTAGGATGTAGTAGCACTAATACATACGAGTAGGTATCATATTCACATATACATACTAGCCTTGCTAGCCTGCCACGATAGATGGAGCGTATCAAATTGCTTCAGACTGGAATACACCGCAAGGACCATGCACGTCCCTCGTACCGGTACTTTGATGCCCTGTCAGAAGGATTTGGCGCAGTAGTAGTGCACACAGTGCGAGTTATCTAAGGGGTGTATTGCTGGATACAGAGGCCCAGGCACCAAAGACTCGCTGTGCAGCAGCCTCTAGACGCTGTCCTAGGGGGCTGGCTAGGGCGGCTTATGTGGGGCAATTCTCTCTAACGGTATTGCAGGCACGCGACACTGGCTCCAGTCCATCAGCCGGGATCTGATTCAGAGGCCGCAAACCCGCTAACTGTACGGGGCACGGAGTCGAAAAAAAGAGGAAAAAGGCGTCTCCAGCTGAGTGGCGCCCAGGTAGAACTTTTGTTGCTCGCTGCCACCCGTTTCGCTCGTTCGTTCTCCTTGGTACGGCCATTGTCCGGTTTTTTGCGCACGCGACCACTCGCTTCTTTGGTTTCGTCTTTGAATTCTGTCTTTTTCTCATTTCTTACCTCTTTTGTTTGTTTGTTTGTTTGCCTTGCTTTGACCGGCGCCTCAGAGCGAGAAAGGAGACGAAGACACTCTTTTCTACCGCTTCAACAGCGGCGCGTTGGACATGAGAAGCGTCACTTGGCCATAGCCCCTGTGTCTCTCGCTCTCACTCGTCTTCGCTCTCCCTACCTCTGACTTTACCTCGACTCGACCTCGGCCTCGACCTCAACTCTTATCGAACGAACGACATCGAAAACCCCCCCTTTTCTCCCTCCTCCGCCATGGAAGCGACGCGCCGCTTCACCAGCGGCATGGCGTCTCGCATGCGGATTCCCAGCCCGACGCGGCGACAATTCTATACCGCTACCTCGAGCATCTCTCTCCTTACTGCGCCTATTCTGCGGGTACTGTCTGCCTTCTTTGCTCGGTTTGCAAATAGACGGTTTCTGTTTGCTATAGGAGTCATCGCCGTGATCAGCGCCAAGCTGGTCCACATATATGCCCACATAACAGCCATCGCATTTCGCTCCATGGCGCAATGGGGCCTCACATTCTACACACAAGATACTGCCTTCTTAATACTAATACGGCTGCTGCTCGACACGGAAATATATCCCTGGCGCTGGCTGCGGATCATCCTCACGACGCTGGCCTCGCTTCTCGTTACTTTTGTGCTGGCCCTGGCGGCTATCAACAATTCCTTCTTTATCGTTGCAGGCTCTGAGCCCCATTGGCGCAATGCTGGCCTGGCGAGCAATGCGTCTTCATGGAAACTGGCAGTTACTGGACTCTTCACATGTCTTATTCTGTTGGCCATCATCTTTGTCATTGCCTGGTTGACGCAAGACATTTTCTTCTTCTTGGCTGGGCTCGCCTTGAATCTGCTCAAATGGCCCTTTGCTTTCCTCTACAGCAAGCTTCCTGCCCGCTTCCGCCCTGCGGTGCATGCTACTAAATACTCTCACATCCCACAGCAAGATATCGAGATCGGATCCGAGCTCATGGGCAAAGAAGACGACGAGGTTGACACCGGTACCACCACCAGCGGCTCTAGCATTACCTCCGACATGCGCCAGACCTCGAAGTTGACCGTTGCCCTATATATTTTGATCGGCCTCGTCTTGTTCCTTCAAGTCGCGCTGTACATTGCCAGACCAGACGAAGGCTCCTATGCCTACATGTCGTGGACTCTGCCGTTGATACCTTTCGCAGACTTTGCGCACTCGTCGCCTATTCTGGCTACACTCATACCCGTCTTTGATACTAGCATTGGCTGGAACTGGGATAATCAAACCGCGCTGGCCGAGCCCATTCGATGGGAATGGTTGCCAAAGGATCCTCTTCCGGGCTTCCAAGATTGGTATGAGAATGAAGAGAGGCACTACCGTGCTTCCCAAGACCCCCTGAAAATCTCAAACCTCAATAATGATCTCCTCCCCGAGCTCCGCGAAAAGCTGGCAAATATCAAAATCAAGAATGTGGTGCTTATCAAGCTCGAAAGTACGAGAAAGGATGCTTTCCCTGTCAAGAAGGATGGTTTATTTTATAAACTTGCGGTCGAATCGTTTAAAAACGGCACACTGCCAGAAACTGCCGAAAAGAAGATTTCCACCCTCACTCCTACCGCCAACTTCTTGACGGGAGACTACAACGATGGCTTTGAGCACAAGGAAAAGAAGCGACGAGGAGGTCTCAACGCGAATAACTGCCACACATCCGCCACTTACACTCTCAAAAGTTTAACCGGCACTCTCTGTGGACTGTCACCTCTCGTCGCCGATTTCAACGCCGAGGTCTCGCATCACATCTACCAACCCTGCTTGCCTCACATTTTCGATGCCATGAATCTTGACTTGGGAAATTCCCCCAAGCGCGCTGACAAGAACGATTATACTACCCAGAAGTGGAAGTCATCTTTCATGATGTCTGTCACAAACACCTTCGACAAACAAGATCAACTCATGGTCAAGCTTGGATTTCCAGAGAACAATACAATCACAAAAGAGTACTTAAAGAGTGATGATGCCAAGTTTGGAAAAGTGGATGTGGAGGACATTAACTACTACGGAATGCCCGAAGATGTCATCGAAGACTATGTCCGCGATGCGTTCAAGTCGGCCAAGGAAAACAACGAGCGAGTGTTCCTGACTCATTTGACCAGCACCACCCACCATCCTTTTGGACTCCCTGAGAATATCACGCATGTGCCCATCACCAGCGAAGAATCTGGCAAGTTGGAAAACGTATCCAAATACCTCAATGCCATTGGATTCGTTGATCGCTGGCTGCAAAAGGTTCTGGATATCCTGGATGAGGAAGGTGTTGCGGACGAGACTTTGGTCATCTTTGTCGGTGACCACGGCCTCTCTGTCCCGGAAAACGATGGCATTACACCATACTACAACACCAACATTGGTAACTTCCACGTTCCGCTAGTCTTCTCTCACCCCCAACTCCCTGCTATCGACGTCAACGATGCGGTTATTTCATACCAAATTCTGCCCACAATCCTCGATTTGCTGCTGGAAACTGGCTCACTCTCCGAGTCTTCGACTGGCATTGCCAAAGATATGATTCAAAATTATGAGGGACAATCGCTTATCCGGCCGCTCATCAACTTTAACGAGAAGACTGGCCAGCCCAACTGGCAGTTCTCCGTCATGAACCCGGGCCGCGCCACCGTTGCTGTGCGCGATACCCGCCAGCCGCATTGGAGACTGACGGTACCCATCATTGAAAACACCGAATGGCGATTTACCGATCTGGACACCGAACCTCATGAGGGGAAGCACCTTGTTGCTTTTGACTTTGACGCCTTCTTGCAAAAAATCGAGGACGAGAGATCTACCGAGGCGGCTCACTGGGCTGAACAGGCAGCGTTCGTCGCTCGATGGTGGGTTGAGGAAAACAGTCTGCGCTGGCACTATGACCCATGAGGGTAGTATGGCCCGCTTGAATTGAGTTCTGCGACGAAAGAAGCTCATACGCTTTTTTTTTTGTCGCCCTTGTTTTTACTTCCTACGTCATGACATACTGACAGATATCGATATCTGCTGCATTGTTAAGAATTCCCCCCTTATCACATACACTTTTTCCCTTTCAGCTTTTTTTTTTTCCCTTGTCATATATAGGAGCATTGGGGCATCAATACTGTTTTCATCTCTTTTTTCTTTTTTTGTGTATCCAGTTCAGGTATATACAAGGCGTCTCGTATTTATGATTGTGAATTTATGGGTGGGCCCGTTTCAACACAAGCTGAAAAAAGGAAAGGAAGAGGATTTGCAGCTGCTAAGACTTGATTTTTTTTTCCTTCGGGAAGAGGAGATGTTTAAGATAGAAGACGGGTATCATGGGAAGATGTATATATAGCATATTCATTCCCTTGGGTTAGCGCTGACAATGCGGAAATATGATCGAAAACACCTGAATCTAAATGGTTTGCCCTGGATGTGAATCAAGTGATATGCGATAGATGCTAACGGTTTCGGGCTCTATGGTGCATCAACATGGTCGTGTTTATTGCATCATGCTGCTGAAACGATCGGATCTTAACTGTATACTGGGAGATGTAGAATAAGGCCTGAGGGCAATGATGGGCTGTCGCTTGGCCTCGTGCAGCACAGCTCTCCACTTAGCGGACGCGCAAAAACAAATTGTAAAGCTAAGTAAGTACTACTCATAGTCGTGGGATCGTGATACTCGTCCTGAAGCAAGCACCCGCCGGGCCGTGAAAAACGTGATTCCGCGGTTTCACGCCTCAGGCCTTTCTTTCTTTCCCCTTCTCTCTTCCCCTCCGCGAGCTTTCTTCCGCGTAATACTCCGCATTATCGACCTCTTGTAGCCCACACCACGTCCATTTCCGCCCAAGGGCCGGGGAAAAGCACGTTCTGTTGGTAGCCGTTTATGCGCAAATTCTCCGATGGCCTTCTTGATTTTTGCCTGATTGCTCGTCTGGTTATTTTCGTCTACATAGGTAGTCCTGTTGGATCTTCGTACCCGGATGCTTCAACCACGAGGAGAACAAAGAGTGAAACACCTAAAAAAAGAAGCAAAACCAGAGCAATGACGACAATGAGGCAAACAGCTGCGCTCGTGCCTTGTCCGTGGGCTTCTCTCGGTGCTACCTACTGTGGATTTCTTGCTGCTGCTACGTACAATCTAAGCTAATGGGCTCAAGCGGGCCTTCGCAATCACCCCCAATTCTGGGCTTCGATTCGCTCGTTTCGGGTACCACCATCTCATGCACCCGGCGCCAGCTTCCGACCAACCACGGCTGCCCGTCCATGGGAAGTGCCCATATGAGAGTGTCTCGGGTACGTATGGGGGCGCCCTGAGAGGGACCTTTTGGTGATCTGCTGGTTGCTACGGGGCCCAAAATTGAAAAGAGAGATAGGAAATCAGTCACAAGAGAGTTGAATCATCGTCGTCACACTCGGAAGTGATTGTGGGTGGGGAGATATCAAGGTGGTAGCAGCGGCAGCACCAGCAGCAGAAGGCTGGGGTTGGTGAATCATGTTGGGGTTCGCCGCAGGGCTGTTCTTGTTGGTAGCGGGCGCCGGGCACTGATTTGGATGCTGCTGTTCTTCTCTTCTGCGGTGTGATGAGCTGCTGCGAATCGGCAAGGGTTTGTTGGACCATTCAACGCCGCGCCCAGGGCTGTGACGGTGTTGGGACGCCGCTAGTGTTGGTCAGATCCTTTGCGGTTCACTTCCGGCTTCCTCTGCCGGGGACCTGCTTTCCCGCAAGCCTTTTCTGTTTTGTCAAACGCTGCAAGACGGTGCGTGCTGTTGAGACATGGACTGGCCCGATGCTTCACCCGCTCCTAAACTTTGAACCTGCCCTTGTCTGACAATGTCTCTCTCTGCGGCCACTGTTGTGGCTCCCGCCCCGTTATTTTCCTCCTCCCGCCGCCTAGGGACTTTCTTTTAAAATGATTCACGATATGATTCTTTCAAGATCGATTTACGAGTGTCTCAGATGTAACCCTGGCAGGGGCGTATTCGTTGCGGGTCACGGTTCGTGCAGGTCGACTTGAATGGGCCACAGCGCTCCGAGCCCCATGCCTGCATCACACATTCACATTGAGATTTGCCTATACTGCTACCACCACCAACGGCGTATCTCGAATGCTATTAGCATCCTTCGCTGCCAGTGCGGGCCGCCGTGCCCCTCATGTCGCGGCCGGCAGGGTCGAGCGGCCCACTTGATTGATACTACTAGCATGGGAAGCTATTCCCGTTACACGTTTGCTCCCAGTTCGCCGACCCGGTCGGTGCATGACATCCATGCCTGCAAGCCATGAGAGTGGACAATGTGGGATGAGATCAAAATATCCGCCTGGAAGAGGGCGCCGGTCAGTTGTCCTCATCTGGACGGGCCATGAAGTTTGGTATCCCAGCGCCGATCTGCCTGTGACTCGTATTGTCTCTCCAACAAATCAGCAAACTTACACGGTTTGTTATTGCCGGCTGTAGATATAGCACCCGCTGCGTCGTCACCATCACCTGTTCATATCTTGAAATTTCCCATTTGATTTATATCCCTCTCCATTTGCCGTTCTAGTCCTGCGTCAGCTCATTCTCTTTCGTTCTACTCCTGCCCACCCTCTACCTCTATTGCAGCTGTGGTGGTGCTATGCCCGTCGTCAGCTGTCTTATCGCAAAGGTTGGGACGTCGGAGCGCCATGGCCGATGATAATGTCGACTTGAATGCATACAATGCCGCCCCCCTAGTGGCCACGTGTGTGGTCTTCCTCAGCTTGACTTGGCTGGCCGTAGGGCTGAGGACATATACGAGAGCGGTGGTGATTAAGTGTCTCCAGGAGGATGACTGGCTCATGCTTGTGGCTCAGGTTGGTCAAACTGGTGTTTTGTGATTCTCAGTGGACAGAAACTGAAGACTCTCATGTACAGCTTATTTTCACCCTCTCGTGCATATTTATTTTCAACGGTATTCATTCTGGAATGGGCAGACATAATGCTGCTATAACTGATGGCGACGATCAAGCCACAGCTCTCATGGTAAATCTACCCTTCTTCCTCTCCCTTTCTAATGGATAGCTATTCCAAATGCCTTACACTATCATGAGTCTTTTTTTTATTCTATTTATAGTGGCAAGCATTGGCAGCAGCTTCTTATGTACTGAATATGATGTTCATTAAAATGAGCATTGGCATTTTTCTTCTACGAGTCTCCGCTCGAAGGATCTACAACTGGATCATTTGCGTCAGCTTGGGCGTGGTTATCATCTGGAGCCTCGTCACATTCTTCTACGATATCTTCCAATGCAGCCCCATTCAGAAACAATGGGATTTTCGTATTCAAACCGGAAAGTGCGTATCGACAGGCGACCTTGTTTCTGCGGCGTACGCCATCAGTGTGATGACAATCTTATCAGACTGGTTATATGTAAGGGAGCAATACATCAATACTCCAACTTTGGGATGGATTAAACTCTAACAGTTTGTTTTCCCGAACCTAGGCTCTGCTCCCCATACCGATGCTGTGGTCAGTGAAGATGACTCCTCAAGCCAAAGCAACTGTCATCATCATCCTCGGCCTTGGAATATTGTATGTAACAACTCCTCCTTTGATGAATACTGCAGCCTCGTAAACGGAAAACTAATCACCTGTTCGAAACAGCGCGAGTGTTGCTACTCTTATTAGGATTAGGTATTTGACTGTGATGCAGGACCTCGATGATTTGCTATGTACGTTTCTTGTCCACCTTTCCCCCTCTCCGTTCTGGCTCTAATACATGTGACATATAGTCGCGGCGACACAAGTAATGACATGGACCGTAATTGAACCTGGAGTAGCCATCATCGCTGCCAGCCTTGCTACAATCCGCCCTCTACTACGGGCAATGAGAGTGCACGGTTTCGGGTCTACGGGCCGCACTACGCACAGCGCACCCTCTGCCTATGCGAGACAAACTACCGAAGACCGAACCATACCTATCATTGACCAAATCTTTGGGCCTGATGACGTTTCTCTAAAAAATGTTGAGCCCAGCTACGATATAGTACCTCCTGAGTCTTCGATAAACACTATCGGCCTGACTATTGAGCAGCCCCATGCTGGCACAGCAACGGCTTCTCGACTGAACGTAGAGCAAAAGAGGAGCCATGGTAGCCAGGTCAAAGAGGTTTCTCCATCGCGCAGCGTCATTACAGAGGCATCACACACGACTAACTCGTCTACATTTGACGATATCCACGACCTCGAAGCTCAGAGCCAAGAAGGTGGATACTATGGAATCGGGAGCTCTGAACAGAGGGGACGTTAGATTTCCTTCTTGTTACATTGCCATTCCATTTCAACGCCTCTTCTTCTTCTTCTTCTACCTCTTATTTTTTTCTTCAACGAGTTATGTTGGGTTATGTTTCATTTTACGGGTCGGGTTTGCGCTACTTTAGCTGCATTAGATGGGCAAGGGCAGGCAGGGGCAAGACTAACAGCTTCACATGTTGGGCGAGCGGATAAAATCACAAGGCAGATTTAACAAAAAGGACCATATTTGATGGGTGTTTTACGAATTGGGTAACGGGTTACGGGTTTACAATGAATGCTATTTTGCTTATGTAGAACGGGAAAAACAAAGGGGATAACACCGCAAGGGTCTCGAAATGGAGGGGAGAAGAATGAGAATTGAATGTTGCATGATTCTGTGCTACCAAGTTTTGCTCCATGTATGTGATTCCTTGAGAAGGATTGTTACATGTGTTATGTGTACCTGCATGCACGTTGGGAACATGGGGTCGAGAACATGGAGGGGTGCAAATGAAACTCTTTGTAATGTGCGAGTGAGCTGATGTTGGCTGCCCGAGTGCCGGATATCTCACACGAGGGTTATAGTCAAATGAGTGAATTAAATGCAGGAATATATATCAATGAAATCTATGTATTTTAAATAAAGAAGAAGAAGAAAAACATCATACCAAACAGAGAGTAGTCACTGCGCTACCTAAACCACCATCACCAAACTTGTATTTCTACAATCTACTATGCAAGGGCAAGAAAGAGGGGAAACGCGTTAGTCTAAGTAGTGTATTTACTTTTCCAGGAACAAGTTGCATTCGACTCCACTAGCAGGGGGGGTGCGGAATGTCTTCCATCTGGCTATTTATTTTCCCTCTCTTCTTTTCAGCGTCGTCTAGCTTTTTGAGCGAACTATTGGCGTTCCTGCGTCTGACTAGCGCTGATGGCGGTTTACTTGGATTACACTTGTGCATGAGAATCGGGAGGGATCATGAAGCTGAGAGGAGGATATTCTTGAAGAGGGAAAGTGAGCAAAAGACCAATAGGATGGTTGTGAGGCGCATTATTTATGACTTGGTTATTTCCGGATATTGCAAATGCTGACTGATGGCTGTCATGAGTTTCTGTTATTGCTGGCCCCGGACCTTGGTAGTTTCAGTTGAACGCCCATACGCACCCGGTGAGGAATAGCAAGGAATAGAAGTCTTCGTATGAGAAAAAAAAAATAACAGCTTGTATATATCCAGTGCCCCCTGGCAGCATGTGCTATGTAGAAAATGCGTAGTGTAAACCATACTAAATGTACATCATCACCCCTTTCTATTGGTGGATTTTAACCCCCTTCTTTTGTTGCTCCGTAGATTATTCATTCATTGATTCGTTGATCTCGAGTTCCTCTGGGGCGACATCCCATTCCTCCTCCTCGTTCCATATCGGCGCCAGGACGAACCGGCCCATGATCTTGCCCATGCCAATACTCTCGCCCGTTGTCACACCGTTTTGCGGCTTCTCGTCCGACTCCTCGACGATGACAGCCGTCGTGAGGAAGTTCATGCCTGCGGCGGGGCTCATCTCTAGGATGCGGCCGCCCCAGTCTAGTTCGACCTTGCCGGACTTGCGGACGTTGAGCCGTCCGATGAGACCACCGTTTGAGAGCGCTTGTGACCGGAAGCCGTTTCTGCGCTCCTCTTCTTCGTCGTCTGAGTCCAATTCCTCCTCCTCCTCGCCTTGCTGGGTAAGATCAACAGGAGTAGCTGTAGACGATGCACTCACGGGAGTGTCATGTAAACTGATAGACTGTGGCTCTTCTGCTTTGACTTTGATGCGAGGCTGGGGGGCGGCAACCTGCTTGAGAGGAGGGAGTAGTGGGGGGAATTGGAATAAATACAGTCGGCCGTCCTTGTTGCCGGCCTCCTCGACCTTCTCCTCGCCGTCGCCGTTGATAGTGATGGCACCAAGCTCGCTGGCCAAGAGACTCAAGTCCGTGCGAATCATATTCTCTTCGGGATCCTGAGCAACTGCCTTCTTGGCCTTTAGTTTCGCCACAGGCATCTTGCTTTCATCCTTAACCGGCTTAGACTCGACGTCCAGGTCCATAGAATCATCTGTAGGCTCCTTCTTGACTTTAGCTGCCTTTGTGTCGCCCGTATTCCAATCGCCCTCTTCAGCCTGGTCAGCCGGGGGCAATGATCCTGGTGCTTCGTCATCAACCCAGAGGCTTTCTTCCCCGCTTTTGGCCTTCTCTGCCGCCTCCAATTCCGCAGTCGTAGCGACAATAACCGGAGCCTCCTTGTGTTCTCGTCGGAGTATACCCATTGGCATGACGCCTCCAGCTCGGGTATGAAGCGCAGCCAGCGTCGCCTCATCTTCGCTGTCCATGCCCTCCTCGTGTACCATCGTGTGAAGCTTGTCGGCGTTGATCCTGGTTTCTCGGAAACCGCCTTCGAATCCAAATCCTGGGCCACTCTTTCCTTCAAACTTGCCGGCTCCTGAAAAGCCGCCGCCACCACCTCCACCACCACCACCTCCAAACCAACCTCCGCCAGATGGGCCACCTATTTTATTGTAATGTTAGTGACATCCTTGAAACATCCTTGGCCTCTGCACCAGCCAGTTTTGTGACGTACCTGGACCTCCCACTCCTGAAGAAAAGGGCCCGCTGGCCGCGGCTACTGGTCGGCCAAAGCCGCCACCTCTGCTTCCCATGGCATCACCACGACTTCGTTTGCTACGGAATCGTGAACGGCCTCTCGCTCTCCTCTCGTCTGCGGCTCTCTCGCTGGCCTTGTGCTGCTCTTGCTGAGCCAATGCGTCTCGCTCTGACTCATCTCGTCGAATGTTCTTCGGTCGAAATCTGCCGGCCGGTGCAGCTCCGCGAGCCGCTCGTGCGGACATGGCTCCTCTTCGAACTGCTGAGGCCGCTGGCTGTGATGATGTGCTTTGTTCGGCGCCTGAATCTGTTAATGCCATGCTGGCCGTCGGCGCGGCGCTGCTCTCTTGATTGAGACTTGAATCATTGCCCTCTGTTGTTTGAGATCTTGAAGAGGCGGCGGCACCTGCTCGCCGCACGCCCCTACTGGTAGCGGTAGCCCTTCCGCGAACCATGCTGCGTGTGATGTGAGGCTGAGACGTCGATTGAGGTCATCGAAAACCAAATCGGCGCAAAGAAGGTCGACTTTTGGGTAGCTTTTGTCTAGAAAATTCAAAGTTTTGGCGGGGCTCCTTTTAGTGCTTGCAACCGCCAAGGTGGGGGACGACAAGGAATGGTTATAGAAGGGGCCCGGATCGGGCTTAGTGGACTGCTGCTGTGCTCCACCGCGGTTGAAGCCGAAGCTGGGCGCAAGTGAGATGAGATGACATGACATGACATGACATGAAGGTGGAAGGTGGAAGATTGGAGAATAAAATGAAAGCATGAATTGATATCTGAATGTGTAAAGGCTGGCTCCCGATATACATACGCAACACTGTGATATAGCATCTATACAAAGTATGCCTCGTTGGTGTCGAAGAAATTCTTTATAAATGCAACGTCTGTACAGGATATCCTTGAACGTCAGATTATATCAAGGCTGGACACACATGAGAGCAGTGTCGCCAAAGTATCTCGCTATGCTCCCCTCCTTAATCAACACCGATCCAATCCATGACCGTCCAGCCTCCACCGTAGCAGCCCCAAATTTGACAATAACACACCCTCGGATTTGAGCCGCTGACCACAGGACGCCCTGCTGATTTTCCAAGTCTATTCTTTGTGAACGCCAATGCTCAAGCTCCGACTTTTCTTCCGACTCTTTCTCTTGATCCTCTTTTGATCGAAAGTCCCTCGACCCGATTCGCGGCGATGCGGCGAACTCTGCCATGAAGAAATCTCCAAGGGACTCTACGACAGGCCCTCGAAGTATAAGTGTACCAAAGACGCTCATTTTTTGCATCGTATCCTTTAGCGGCAAACCAACTAGCTTGCTTCCATCCTGATTCAATATGATGTTGTCCCTGATGAGCAGCCTCCCCTTCTGCCCTGGCTCAGATCCCTGTGTCCAGACTTCATTGCGCCCTGTCCATGTCGTGAAGCTCCAGTCCTCTCCGCGCGCTACTCTTCCCTGTGTCACCCAGTCCAGAAGACAAAGTGATGCCCGGTGGCCCAAATTGAAAACCTGAGTCTGCTCGTATACGCTGTCTTCAAATGGCTGAACAGGGTCCGGCAAGAGGCAGATTGCGGCCTCTTCATCCACATGTACTCGCATCTTTTGACTTGTTAAGACATCAGGCGAAGGAGACTTGAATATCTTAGTGTGGCCTTGTGTAACTAGACAGAGGCTCGACCCGCGATGCACATGGACAGAGAGATTGACGCCGTCGCCTCCAACTAGACCACCTCCGTATGATAGGAGAAAGACCAGTGCACTTTTCTGGTCCACTGTAGGCGAGGGCGAGATCAACTTGAGGGGGTATTGATAGCTGATAGTTTCAAGTCCACTACCACCAGCTGGAAGAAGCCTTACGACAATGCGGCCATCGCCAGGGAGTGACGTTGAGCGGGGGAATGGCGAGGTCATGATAGTCCGATCATCTCTATCAGCTGTGCGAATGGCTCTTTTTTCTGTAATTCTTCTTTGGAGGTAATATGTGTAATATCTTATAATCTCATGTGCATTGTCGATGCTGACCGATTTATGTACCAAGAATAGCCGATCAGAGAGAAGATTGGATGTTATTAGCGCACCGAAGCCTCCTGGTTTCACTATTGACTTGTAGAGCTTTTCAAATGCGAGACAACGCTTCTTATCAGGGAAATAATAGCTGTTGCGTACAGGTATGAGATAAGAAGCTTCCGATAACGACTTACATCTGACCGAATTTATTATGGAACTAATTGCTCTTAGGAGCATCAAGGCTTGATACTGGACAATTTATTTTCACGCCGAGGCTGCTCCAGACTTTCTCATCCAGTTTAGTAGCGGGCCGACTTTACTGCCCAAATAGGACTAAGCGGAATAGATCGCCCAGCGGCTCTCCGCATTTCCAGCCATGGGTAAGGCACTGCCGACTTTCAGCCGGTGCTAAAGTGGGTTGCTCTGCCCACCTCGAAAATCAAATGGGCATCAGGTAAAGCATCGCTGCACGACACAAACGAACGCGACCAGGGCGCCATAAATTCTCCCATCGCCGCGAACTGCCCGGATCTGCTGCTGCCCGGCCTGGCATCTGAGCATGCTCATGAGGAAATAGAGACACATCCATCGCCCGAGACGCGACGAAATGGACGCCAGCGCCACCGCGTCGCCAGAGCCAGACTCTACGGCGCGTCGACGATCTGGACGCGTCGTCAAAGCACCAACGAAATACGCGCCAGAGCCGACAGCATCAGCGTCAAAGCGTAAGCGGAACGACGATGAGGGAGACGAAGGGGCAGAGAATGGAGAGGCCGAATCGGATGAGGAGATGAGCGACGCTGCGAGCGACGCTGACAGCGACGACGACCATTCTGCGCCGAAGCCGCGAAAGGCGTCGCAAACCACTCGCCCAAAGAAACCAAGCATCAAGAAGCCCAAAATCAACGGCGCACGGCCTGCCGCATCGGGGGCTATTGCGCGCATCCCTAGCAGGCCCAAGAAGACTGTCCGCATCGATCCTGGAGAGAAGGGAACTGGACTATATGGTATGTGTCTGCGTGCACAATCTCCGCAGCTTGCCCCTCCACCCCTCTCCATAGTCTCTATGCTAATGTATTGATCTTTTATTCTACAGCGGATATCTTTGCCTCCGGCGACTCTGCCCAGTTTGTTGCTCAGCAATGGCTGGAAAAGTACAAGCTTGGCGATGCGGCTGCCTTGGGCGATCTCATCAACTGCATCTTGCGATGCGCTGGCTGCGACCTAGAAGTAACGGTTGACGACATTCGGGACCCAGAGAATATTCCCAACCGACTACTGGATCTGCAGAGTGTTTACCAAGAGGTGCGTCTCAGAGCAGCAGCTGATGTTTAATTAGCTCGTTGGTGGAAGCAAAGCTAATTGGCCTTTTAGCAACAAATCGTCGACTACCCCCTGATTGCCAAGTCCAAGGCCACACGGTCGTTTCGAGACTTACTCATCTCATTCATACATGCTCTTATTTCTTTACTGCACGAAACCGATGTCATGTACAAGGATGTCGATCTTGTCGATAATCTTCATGCTTGGTTGGCTAGCATGTCGTCTTCGCCACTGCGTCCTTTCCGTCACACGGCGACCACCATTTCTTTGGCAGCGCAATCAACGCTTGTTGAAGTCGCCAGCATCCTCGATCGACGCATTGCAAACATTGAGCAGCAGGCGCAGACTGCGAAACGAGGCAAGAACAAAAGCAAGACGGACGAAATCCAACGCAGCTTAGCCGAAGCAAACGACAACCGAAAGATCTGCAACGACTCTATTCAATCCTTCTTCGACACAGTTTTCGTTCATCGTTACCGCGATATTGATCCGAGGATTCGAGTTGAGTGCGTTGAAGCTCTCGGAAATTGGATTTGGGATCTGCCAACAGTCTTCTTAGAGCCCGGCTACCTGCGCTATCTGGGCTGGATGCTGTCTGATACCAACGCTGGTACACGACAAGAGGTTCTGAAGCAGCTTGGAAGGCTTTTCAAGCGTGATGCACAACAGCTGGGTCACTTTATTGACAGATTCCGCCCTCGGCTGATTGAAATGGCAACGGGCGACGCCGACGTATCTGTTAGAGTGACTGCCATTTCTGTCATCGACTCGCTGCGGGCCGCTGCCATCCTGGAACCCAACGAGATCGATGCTATTGGGAGACTCGTCTTTGATAGTGAAATCAGGGTCCGAAAATCCGTTGTCGGATTCTTCGTTGCCTGCATTGATGATGTCATTGAGGGCAAGGTTGAAGAGATGGGCGGCTCCGAAGTCTTGGAAGAATTGGACCTTGCCGAAGAAGACAATTATGATACTCCGAGAAAAGACTGGCTCAATCTGAAATCCTTGGCTGAAACCCTCACCATCTATGACGCTCAGGTGGATGAGGCCCAGCAGGCGGAAGGGACCTCCTTGGACCTCGATGTTGACTTGTTGGGTACTGCTATGCCCGACACAAGAATCTCACTGGCTTCTCAGGTGCTCTACGATAAGATTCCAGAAATTAAGACCTGGGAAATTCTGGCCGGATATCTCTTGTACGACCACACGACAAGCACCAAATCTAAGTCGAGATCAAAGTCAAAGAGCAACTCGTCAGAAGAGGCTTTCAAGAAAGCCGTTGCGCCTACTGCCGAAGAAGAAAAGATTCTCCTCGACGTTCTAAGCTCCGCTATCAAGTCGAGCTTGCTGCTGCTTGCCGACCATGACAAAGGCAAGAAGCGTGGCCCTCGCTCCGAAGCAGCTGAAGCACAGGAAGAATTGGCGTTGGAGCTGGCCACAAACATTCCCAAGTTGCTGAGCAAGTATGGCGCGGAGCCTGAGACGGCGGCGATTGTCCTCCGGCTGGAGCGCTACCTCAAGCTGGATACTTTCCAACGATTGCGACAAGACTCCAGCATATACGAGAAGCTACTAGACGAAATTATTACACAGTTCAACAGACACGACGATAAGATTGTCTTGACTGAAGCTGCGGCTGCTCTGCTGCACGCTCGCCAATTTGAAGAGTTGGAGGAAATGGCTGACAGCAAGCTATCTGTCCTTTGGGAGGTTGTCATCAACTCACTCCGAAGCTTTGACAAAACTTGTGAGCTTTCCGCAAGAGGAAATTTGGAAGAGGCGCCGCTTCGAGAGCTGTCCACTGTCTTGATGAAAATCAGCAAACTAGCGAGTATATCGGACTGTGTCGATGTCCTTGAAATTGCCCCATCTAAAGGCGACTCAACGTCTCCGGCAATTCAGATCCTGATTAACATTGTGCACCGCGGAGAATTCGAGGCCCAAGAGGACGAGATCGATAACTTGGAAGATGACGTTGTTACTTTGGCAATCAAGGCTTGCCAATTCTATTTCATGTGGAAGACGCGCAATCTATCACAACAGCTATCTTCTGGCATCAGCATCGCAGATGAAGAGCTTGATAGCCTATCGGTACTGCGACAAACTTACCGAAAACACCTCATCGTGACATTCTCATCCCGATCTTCTATTGATCAGCTCCGCCTGTTTGCCACTGGTAGTCTCTGCGACTTGCATTTGACTTTTGCAACAATGCGTCCAGTGATTAGCAATTTCCGCCCATCGACTTCTACTTCTCAAGCAAGCGGCGGCGAAAAGTTTAAAGTCTTGGTGCAGCATATTGAATCCAACCTCGTCACTGAGCTCACATCAATATTCGACGGCGCTGAGAAGCAGTTTGCGAAGAAGGCCAAGAAAGACAGACTGTTAAACGAACCGGCGGAAGACGAAGACCCCGTCGATGATGAAGAGTCGTCCGACGATGAAGATGAAGACGAAGGTCTGTCGAAGGAGGAACGACTTGCAGCTGAGCTTAAAGCCGAAAAGGCTTTGTGTGAACTGACTGCTAAGTACGTTCTTGTCATCACGGCAAGCTTGATCGATCCCAAGGGCAATGCCAGCAATAAACTGAAGCGGCGACTACAGCGTAATGAAACCAAGCTGGGGCACAACTTCAAAGAGCTTGTCGCGTATCTTGACGAAGATAAGATGGCGAAGCGTAATAAGAAGGCCGCCGCCAAGGCGGCAGCACCAGCAGAAAAGCCGCAAAAACCAGCACTCAGTGCTGAAGTTGTTCATGATGAGGACGAAGACGATAACATATTTGAGGATAATGAACCAGAGGAGGGTTCGAAGGAAGATCTTCGTCGGAGAGAGCTAGAACTTGACGATCTTATCGACGACGAGGAGGACAATGAAGAGCATGGAGACGCTGGGGTACCAAATCACGATGCAGATGACGACGTTCTTGGAGATTAAATGAATTAACAAGGAGAAAAGAGCCAAAAATGAAAAAGGGTAGGGAACAGCTAGGAAAAGGGAGGATTACGAAAGCACTCTCGCTGTGGATATGATCAGAGAGCTTTCCTTTTTTGTTTTATTTTGCTAGGGGCAAGGTGGAATTTTTTTTAATGCCAGGGTATCAGTTATTATATCTTATTTTTTTGCGTCATGCCTTGTGGGTTGTTTTTCTTGTTTTCTTATCAAATGCGGCATTAACCATTCTTATCTCGCCGTCTTTCTTGACCTGTTATTTCGATGCCTTTGGTGCTTTTTTTTGAACAAAAGGACGTTTGAGAGAGATTTAGAGATTTATTTGGTTGAAGGTTGCGCGACTACGATTCTGGCAGCAGTGGAAGTGCTGGTAAATTAACGTGTAAAAGATATCCAACAAGTCGATAATAGTACTTTTCAAGCTTTTTCTTCTTGACATGAAAATGTCCTACCTCACTGGTTCCCATATGCTGCCATCTATTACACGATAAAATCTCATGAAAAACGCCCATTAACGTATAGTCTTCTCGCTCTTGCAGATTTCAACTCAACTAGATATAATTCTGGTTCCAAACAATCCAAACATTCGTTGCCACCTCTTGCCTTCGCCTGCATCCGCCTTCGCGGGATCTTCTTCGGAAACCTTGACTCCGTATTGGCGAATACAGCAACTAAACGCCCTGTTGCTGATTTGTGACGATCTTAGTTCTATTTCCTGCTTCTGCGGCGCAGTGCTCTCATCGTCGGAACTGTGTAACGGAGGCCGATTCGAATCTCTGTTCGCTAGAGCTGCCTGAGCTGCGCGGCGCTTGTTTTCTTCTCCGATGCTCTTCATTTCTTCCAGTTCTCCCCATAGGAGGAATAACCGTTGACGTAAAGTCTCAAGATCCTCCTCATTTTGATGCAAATCAGAGGCGTCTAGACTTAAAAGACACTGCGCAGAAGGGTTATTTACTGCGACCCAAAGGGTTTTCTTCTTTCCCCGATGGTCCTTGGGAGTATTGGCATCTTCTAATTCTAAAAAGAATCGCCATTCCCATTGTCGTACCGCAGCACGATCCACTATTGACCCCCTCTCTTCATCAGAGCCTGCATCTGACTCCTCATAATCAGAGAGCATCCTGTATTCCGAGATCTTTTTTGGCTGAGCAAAATCTCTGAGGTCGGAAGGCATGAAATTGACAACTCGCACGTCTGCGCGGTAGTTCAAGTTTACAAAGGGAAGCTGTAGTTCGACTTGCTGGTCGTTTACTTTCGTGTCAAGGTATATAGGGTCCAAAATCTCCTCGAAGGTGCTTATGGTTTTGTTTTCGTATTCGCATTTGACTGATCATGTTAGGCCGCTTTGATATTAAATAAATTGAAACAAAGCAGGGAAAAAGAAACAGGGAGAGTTACCTGATGCATTGGTATTATTATTATTAGACGAAGATACAGTCGACACTGCAGCTGACGATGTCACAGACTTGTCATGTCCCACAGACTTCTTCTTTGCTTTCCTTTTATTCCTCTTTGGCTTATCGCTTGATGTGATCCCCATTTCGGCCAAGTCACTCTTTCTCTTCTTTCCAGCCCATGATGCGTTAAATATCCGCTGCATTTCAGCCTGCTTTGCCTGGTCATAGTCACGCTTATGGCGAACAGCTTCTTTGAGGCGAGGATCAGGAGATTCTGTATCCGTAATATCCATCTGCGTGATGTTAATCTTTGGACCACCGGAGTAATTTCTATCTTCCCGCAAAAAGCCCTCGAGATTTGCGGCGTTGCGTCCATACTTTATCTGAAGATTTCGAAGCATAACCCATGAGCCTGTAGAAAGCGCTTGCTCTCTGATGAATGCGGTGTGCGGATCGAAACAAGTGACTTGCATGCTTCGTTTCCCATATGGACCTTTCCACTCCCCTCCCGGGCCTGCGCCATACGGCATGGCGGACTCATATCCATGGGGATCAGCTGGTTTGTCTGCAAGGGCAGGCCCCTTCCATGCAAAATGAAAGAAGCTGTCGTTCTCAGTGTAATCCGATATCCAGAGAGTGATTCTGTCGCCGGTGTCGTAGGGCTGTCTGACCAGTTGAACTATCACATCGACAAATGTTTCATTCTGGACATCTTTGAGTTCTTTGAACTTGTCATTGAAAGTGATAGATTTCGCTTTGATGTCCTGAAACTCTACTTCAGATGGGATGCAGCTCTTATCAATTGAGTGATAGAGGACTGAGACGTAGTCATGTATTGGCTGCCCAGGGTTGTGAGTTGTCTTTCTTGGCTGGGGGCGCAGCGCCTTCAAGGCTCCCTCTGGTGGACGCGGAATTTGACTGGCTGAATACAAGTGAATATCCGTGGTCCAGTGCGTCACGAGTGACAGCGCATCAGAGTGTGATTGAAGCTGGCATCTTACTTAGCATGGTAAGTTTACTCTCTTGGGAGGGAAAGGCGGGCGAACCTTGGCTTGGAACAACACTATCGCATCACCAGGGCCAGGATTGGGCATCTCATTTGCTGGCCGAAAAACGTTGAGTGTAATAGAATCGAAAGAGCCCTCTTCGGTATACCGATCATACAGGCGGATCTCACATTTCCAATCTAGATGTAGGCCGTAATTCAGAATATGGGCGTCAGATATGCCAGAAAGCAGCGCTTACCACTTCCCCTGGTAGAAACAGGAGATTTGAAGTCTCTGACGATCCCAATGACGTTGACCAAGTTTCCAACTCCACGCTTACGGTTTAATAAGTCCTGAATCGATATGAAGCTGCTGGGCAGCGGGTTCTGCCGCTTGCTGGGGTGAGGAGCCATGGCTGACCATGGCTTGAGTTATTTGATTCAGCTAAGCCTCATCTGAAGCATGGGTAGTGCCCAATTAGTAATTCCCAGCTCAATCCAGCGTGTATTGGCTGCAAGGCGGATTCGGTGACAGAACGACGCGTATTAGCCATGGATTCGCGTCTTGCTGAAAAGAGAACCAATTATGGACCCGAGGGGTTGATTTACATGGCGCGAGAACACGTGATGAACAACAGAACGAAAGCGGGCAGGTGGCGCAATGCACTCTACGCCACTATGTGCGCTGTATTGTAACGCCTACTTGGTGTAATTGAGGTTGAGGTTGTCATAAGCGCGATCTCATCTGTGAATAGTGAACACGTTGAAAGATCACTGGGTACATGCTCTATTGTGAATCAAGCCCCAATAGCCGGTAGAGACATCACGTAGCTTCTAGCATGTTGTACCGCAATGACCACCAGCACAAGGCGGGGTAATCAAGTACAGGCGATACTGAGCGACTGCCTGCCTGCCCTTGGACCGGCCACGCTTTGTGCCTTAGGCATCCTGTCTCAGCATCAGCGGCAAAGTGAAAGCTTTTAGCGGCGGCTCAGCGCTCCAGCAACCATAAAGTTTGCCGCAGTCAATTCTTGCCGCCTATCTAAGTTTAGTATTTGATTTTGACTTTGCCCTGTAACCCTCCGATTTCTTCCCTTTTCCCCCCAAGACCTCGTTTGTTCCCCATTCTGCACATTACTCCGAAAAAGTAGGGACGCATCCAATAGCAGCCTGAAGGAGTCAAATTCATCGTCGACGGCGCTATAGCTCGCATTGTGAACCGTCCCCGCGCAGCAACTCTACAACCCCTGCTCCCCTCTGCCCAGCCCGCCTTTCGTCGTCTTCGTCTGCCAGAAGCGCATCATCGTCAGCACCATGGCGGACCGCTATATCCCAGAGCATCGCCGAACCCAGTTCAAGGCCAAGAACACATTCAAGCCCGATGAGCTCCGACGTCGTCGTGAGGAGCAGCAGGTCGAGATCCGCAAAGCGAAGCGCGAGGAAAATCTAGCAAAGCGACGAGGCATTGGATCTGGCGATAGCCGCCCGGGTGCTGCTCTGGGCGCTGCCCCCGACAGCGACGATGAGACCGCCCCTACCGAGTCTCAGGTATGCAAAGCCCAGCTCTCTCCTCTATTCTATTCTAGCCTTCATTCCCTGCGAAGATCCCATTTTACGTTGCAGCGCTGTGTCGTGATGCTGGGCCTTTCTTTTGCTTGTGATGTGGGGGAATTATGACTGAACCCCACATCCTTTGGTGGGCGCCGCTCTGACCGACTTGGCCTGAGAGCTGCACATCAGCAGTTCTGCAGGCTCGTTCCAGCTCAGCATCGACATGGCGATTTTGAAACGACGAGAGGGTGTGAACAATGTCAAGGCACTTGCTAACATGATACCAAACAGCTGAATGAGGATCTTCCTCAGATGGTTTCTGGCGTCTTCTCCGACCAGATCGATCTCCAAATCCAAGCCACCACCAAGTTCCGAAAGCTTCTGTCCAAGGAGCGGAACCCTCCCATCGAGGAGGTCATCAAGACCGGCGTCGTCAGCCGCTTCGTCGAGTTCCTGCGATCACCCCACACCCTGGTGCAGTTCGAGGCTGCTTGGGCCCTGACCAACATTGCGTCTGGTTCAGCCACCCAAACCCAGGTCGTCATTGAGGCTGGCGCTGTCCCCATTTTCGTCGAGCTCCTTCAAAGTCCTGAGCCCGATGTGCGAGAGCAGGCCGTCTGGGCCCTTGGTAACATCGCTGGCGACAGCCCCCATTGCCGTGACTATGTTCTCAGCTGCGGAGCTCTCAAGCCTCTGCTTAGCTTGCTGGGAGATAGCCGCAAGCTCAGCATGCTTCGTAACGCTACCTGGACCTTGAGCAACTTTTGCCGTGGCAAGACTCCTCAGCCTGATTGGAACACTGTATGTATACTCGAGACTTTGCGACTCCCTTTTTTTTTTCTTTTGATGATATCTGACCCCTCTCTTTCAATAGATTGCTCCGGCCCTTCCTGTCCTTTCTAAGCTTGTTTACTCTCTCGATGACGAGGTCCTGATCGATGCCTGTTGGGCCATTTCATACCTTTCCGACGGTTCCAACGATAAGATTCAGGCCGTTATCGAGGCCGGTATCCCTCGTAGACTTGTTGAGCTTCTCCTTCACGCATCCACCTCGGTTCAGACACCCGCTCTTCGATCCGTTGGCAACATTGTTACCGGCGACGACGTCCAGACCCAGGTCATCATCAACAGCGGTGCCCTTCCATGCCTTTTGTCTCTTTTGAGCTCAACTAAGGATGGCATTCGTAAGGAAGCCTGCTGGACCATCTCCAACATTACTGCCGGAAACTCTTCCCAGATCCAGGCTGTCATCGACGCCAACATCATCCCTCCTCTGATCCACCTCCTACAGAATGGCGATCTCAAGACTCGCAAAGAGGCTTGCTGGGCTATCAGCAACGCCACTTCAGGCGGCCTTCAGAAGCCTGAGCAGATTCGATACCTCGTCGCTCAAGGTTGCATTAAGCCTCTGTGCGACCTCCTTGCTTGCCCCGACAACAAGATCATCCAGGTTGCCCTTGATGGCCTGGAGAACATTCTTAAGATTGGCGACTTGGACAGACAGGCTGCAGGCGACGGTGCCGACTCTATCAACCGCTACGCTCTGTTCATTGAGGAGTGCGGTGGCATGGAGAAGATTCACGATTGCCAGAACAACGCCAACGAAGAGATTTACATGAAGGCATACAACATCATTGAGAAGTACTTCTCTGACGAGGAAGAGAATGCAGATGAGGGCGCTTCTCAGCCCACCGGCGCCAACGGCACATTTGGTTTCGGCACCAACGGCGCTGCGCAAGCTGGAGGATTCAACTTTGCCAACGGAGGTGATTCTATGGATATGTAGGCAGATACGCGATTTTTTCCTTTGAGCTTTTAGGTTGATACTCCTATGCATCAAGCTGAAGATGCCCCGCCTCCCAAATTGATTGGCTTCCCCAAGACCATAACAACTTCCCCACGCACCTTTATTATTATTGTCATGAACAACACGAGCAAGAGAATACCCTGTGTTATATCCATGCTCATAACCCCATAACCCCTTTGGCAACACTACACTATTCCCCCGTTTAATTTGGCTTGGCAATTTGTGCGAGGAGAAGATGAAGATGAATGAGAGAAAGGGCAAGGAGCAGAGTAGCCCAATGAACAACAGGCCCTATGGTAGCTTGAAAGCTCCAGCCTGAGATGACGCTGTGATTGAGGAAAAGCAATGAGATTAGTCTGAAGAAGGAAATCTTGGGGCGAAAAATTGGTGGGTATGGGCCTGGATGGCTGTGGTCATTGAAGAGCGAGCATCGAGGCCCGCGTGACCCCCAATCAACTGCTCTGCCTGGCTATATGGTCGGGCTTGGTGGTCTGAAGGCATATACCATAGTTGACGTTGCAGATACGAAGCCGGTGCTAGTGCATTGTGCTTTTATCGGGAGAGGCGTCAACAAAGCAAGCTGCTCTTGATGCAACAATCAAGTGTTTGTGCATCTCTCGTCTACATATTCAAGTAGCAAAATAAGAAGCAGATTATCCTATTATGATACATCGGCGAAGCCGAGTCAAATTATGAATTATGCGGCTAAATACAGTTGCCCTTGATTGTAAAATTGAAGCTCAAGTAGTATTGAATCGCGTAGTCGTCCTTCTATGCGCCTTAGCAGAACCTGTTGGGCAGAATATTTTGCCATCTTCAGGTCGCTACTGCCGTTGTCACTCAGTGCGTGTCTTGTTTTATTTTGCACTGTATATAATGCGCTTTAAAATACCATTGATACAGTGCGAAGATTGATGGGGGCCTTATTTTCGCCCCATAAAATTTGTATCGCCGATACGTCTAGCATCTCAGATGAACCCCAGGCGAAAAAAATCCTGACCGTGTAGGAGTAACGGAGCAGAACACTCTGGCTTTTGTGTATCTGATTCATTTGGCTGCTTGTTTACTCACCTCTCCGGCATTCGCAATTGCAGCGTTCTGAGCTTGCCGTCTCCTTCACACGCCAAAAGCCCAGACTCTGATCCGAAGCTGAAGGACGATCCGGCTTTTGTTAGTGGCACATCCGCATCTCGGTATAGCATGGTAAAGAAAGGCAAGGTGAAGGCCCCTCCGCCTGCACCAAGCCAAGCCTCTGCAGCATCCAAGGATGGAATCGGTGGCGGTAAAGGTAAAAAGGGGCAGAAGGCGGCGGATAACGCGTCTGCTGAGGTGTTGCCGCCGGTTGCCCCTAAGCCGACGGTGAAGCAGATCATTGGAGGCTCATCCTGGACGGGCAAGCTGCCGGTGAACCTCCTCAGCGAGTACTGTCAGAAGCAGAAATGGGACAAGCCGGTGTACGATACGCGGAAGACCCCCGAGGGCTTCTCAGTCTGGGTGACACTGAGTGCCAAAGACCTCAAAACCCAGCAGACCATTACACTGGAACCTTTCAAGATCCCTTTGTCTCACAAGCATCTGCTATTGAGGGATACAGCTCTGGAGGCCAAACACACGGCTGCTACGTATGCCTTGTTCAGGGTATGCAGCATGCAGAACAAGCACATGGTCCTACCTCCGGACTACAAGTCTTTATGGAAAGACTTCCAGGCACTGAAAACTCAAGATGTCAAGGACGGCAAAGCATGGATGTATGAAGCCGACCCATTCAAGACCTTGCTTGAGCGTCAGGATTCCAAGGCTGCTGCAGAGAAGAAGCGGCAAGAGATTGAGCAAGCCAAGGCTAAAGCCAAGGAGCTACCTGGAGCGGCAGGATTGGTCCTTTTGAGCAATACAGGCGGTGGTTCTGGGTCCAATGTGATGAAAGGCTGGACGAGTGTACCCAAGGTCGAGATGGGAAAACAGACCAGAATCCAGCTGGAGTCTTTATTGAGGGATGGCGTGACATGGAACCCTCATAACGTCTCCATGACTCCAGTTGAAAAGAAGAATGTCGTTTCCGAGCTCAGCAAACTAGGCTTCCGACAGAGCCACATAGCAGAAGCCGTGGAGTATTGCAAAGATCGTCAAGAAACACTGGAATGGCTCCTGATCCACGTTCCTGAAGATGATCTCCCTAAGTGGGCTCTTCCAGAGAAATATTCAGCTGGTGTGACGATCGGAGCTACAGACCTGAAGAGAGAAGGCATAATTCAACGACTATCCCAGACTGGATACTCCCTGGAGCTATGCACTCGCGTGCTGGATGAGCATGGTGGAAATGAAGATGCGGCTGCTGAAACGTTGCAGAACATTCTTTTCCCGTCTGTTACCTCAAACCAAGAGGGCGCAGAAGAATCAGGAGATGATTTCCTTGACTTTGGGACTCCTCAAGAACAATGGGACGAGGAAGTTGCTACACTAGAGTCGATCTATGGCAATAACTTCCGTCGCGATGGCGACAACATCATACAAATCCGCCTCGAATCAGTCAAGGACGCGCAAAACGGAGATGTGGAAACATATCTACAAGTCCGAAAGGGGTCAAGCTATCCGAGGCACATCATCCTTGCCATTGTGGCTAAGCTCCCCTCGTATATTAAACTCAGTATAGTGAAGCAGATGCTAGCTCATATTGAACAAGATTTGCGAGACGAACCAGCAAAGATATACCTTTTAGTCGACTGGATTCAGCAAAACATCAACAGCATCATTGGCAACCCAGGCAAGCTTCTAGACATATCAGCAGTGTCCTCTGCTGCCTCCGAGACTCGGCCAGCGACATCTGTGGCTAAAAACAAGCGCTCACGAGGCCCACCTAGGCCTCTTAAATGGATCACAGACGCAAAGAGTAAAGATGAATGGCTCCGTCGACAAGAGAATCCGTCGCAGAAGCAAATGGTCACGAAGCGCCAGGCCTTGCCGGCTTGGCAGATGCAGGATGCCATTATCCGAACGGTGAACCAGAATCACGTTACTATTATCAGTGGTGAAACTGGATCAGGAAAGTCAACGCAATCTGTTCAATTTCTCTTGGATGACTTGTACGAAAAGGGCCTCGGCGGATGCGCAAACATGATTGTCACTCAGCCACGTCGAATTTCGGCACTGGGTCTGGCTGATCGAGTGGCTGAAGAGCGATGCTCGCGAGTGGGAGGAGAGGTAGGATACGCCATCCGTGGTGAGTCCCGACAGTCGAGGGATACCAGAATCACTTTTGTGACGACTGGTGTTCTGCTACGAAGACTCCAGACATCTGGTGGCCGAGTAGATGACGTTGTGGCCTCCTTGGCCGATGTCAGCCATATCATCATTGACGAAGTTCACGAGAGAAGTCTTGATACCGATTTCCTCTTGAACCTGCTTCGAGAGGTCATGATAAAGAAGAAAGACATGTTGAAATTAGTGCTCATGTCAGCTACGCTTGACGCCGCAACTTTCAAGACCTACTTTGAAACAGAGGGACTGAGCGTTGGGGCCGTCGAAATTTCAGGCCGGACATTCCCTGTTGAAGAATACCACCTTGACGATGTGGTTCGCATGACAGGATTTGGTGTTGATGGGCCTGACGACGGAAGCTTCATCGGTGATGAAACGATGGGAAGAGTAATCCAGAAGCTGGGTCATCGCATCAATTACAGCTTGATTGCAGAAGCTGTCAAGGCAATTGACTATGAGCTCTCGTACGATAAAAATACGGGGGGTATTCTCATCTTTTTACCTGGTGTTGGAGAGATTAATCAAGCCTGCAACAGCCTCAGGGCCATCAACTCACTCCATGTTCTCCCTCTGCATGCTTCCTTGGAGACGAGGGAGCAGAAGCGAGTGTTTTCGAGCCCCCCCCCTGGAAAGCGGAAGGTTGTTGTGGCTACAAATGTCGCGGAAACTTCCATTACGATTGACGATATCGTGGTCGTCATCGACAGCGGAAAAGTGAAAGAGACTAGCTTTGATCCGCAGAATAATATGAGGAAGCTGGAAGAAACATGGGCTTCCCGAGCGGCGTGCAAGCAGAGGCAAGGAAGAGCCGGTCGTGTCCAAGCCGGCAAATGCTACAAACTATACACCCAGAATCTCGAGCAGAACATGGCGCCTCGTCCCGAGCCCGAGATTAGACGAGTGCCGCTCGAACAGCTGTGTTTGTCGGTACGAGCCATGGGTATGAAGGATGTAGTTCGATTCTTGGGCCGATCTCCAACTCCACCGGAAACACCAGCCATTGAAGGTGCCATGACACTGCTGCGGCGCATGGGAGCTCTGGATGGAGATGAGCTCACGGCTATGGGACAACAGTTGGCCATGCTGCCGGCGGATTTGAGATGTGGCAAGCTCATGGTCTTTGGCGCCATTTTCGGTTGCTTAGATGACTGTGTCACCATTGCTGCCATTCTTAGCACCAGGAGTCCGTTCATTTCACCTCAAGAGAAGCGGGATCAAGCTCGAGAAGCTAGAATTCGCTTCTATAGAGGAGATGGCGACTTGCTCACGGACCTTGAAGCCTTTAACCAGTGGGACGAAATGATGAGAGACCGAGGAACGCCGCAGCGCCAGATTAGAGGGTTCTGCGACGAGAACTTTTTATCCTTCCAGACGTTGTCTGATATTTCAAACACGAGAACTCAGTACTACGATGCCCTGAGGGAAATCGGCTTCTCACCATCTTCGTCTTCTCAAGCAACCAGCAATACCCAAAATTCTTTACTCCTGAGAGCGCTGATAGCTTCTGCCTTTACCCCACAGATTGCGCGAATACAGTATCCAGACAAAAAGTTTGCGAGCTCCATGTCCGGAGCTGTCGAGCTGGATCCCGAGGCGAGGGCAATCAAGTACTTTTGCCAAGAGCCTGGCCGAGTGTTTATTCATCCTAGCAGCACGCTGTTTGGCAGCCAAGGGTTTTCCGGAAACGCAGCTTATATGTCGTATTTCAGCATGATATCGACGACCAAGATTTTCATCCGAGACTTGACCCGTAAGTCTTTCTTGTTTGTTCATTTTCATTTCTACTGTTACATACATTTCGAATACTAATTTTTTGTTCCTCCTAAACTAGCTCTGAATGCATACACGCTGCTCATGTTCTGCGGTCCGATCGAGCTCGACACTCTGGGACGTGGTCTCTTGGTTGACGGATGGCTGCGGCTTAGGGGCTGGGCGCGACTGGGAGTTTTGGTAGCCAGACTGAGGGCCATGGTAGACAATCTGATTGCTGAAAAGGTGGAAAATCCGGGGCTTGATCTAGCTGGAAATAAGATTATCAAACTGGTGATTAAGATGATAGAGCTTGATGGACTGGACGCTTGAGGTGAGAGCAGGACGAGACAGAAGAATCTTACTTGGAATCCCACCCTTTTGAGGAAGGGTTGGGGATAGTTTATGACCATTTGATTTTAATATTCTTTAATGAAGCTGTGAGAAAATAAGGCATGGTTTACCAGTTAAAGAAGAAGAAGAAAAGTCTCAGCAGTCTATTATATTGAGGGCATCGCTGGAGCCATTCCATTAACACCACCTAATGACGACCTTATTAGTGAGTGTGGTGGGGCTGCCAGTTCAGGCATTCCAGGCACTCCATTTGCCACTTACTCAACTCATTCAGAACCATCGAAACTTACGCTTCATTTCCTTTACTCGTCTGTTTTCTTCAATCAGTTTTTTAATTAATCGTGAACATGGCAGATTCAGACTCAGAAGAAGGATTGACAAGAGAGGAGATGCAGCAGCAGGAGGAGGTTGAGCCACCGCCAAAGCGAGCCAAGCAAGATGCCTGTACGTTCAGCTCAAGCTTCATCTCCTCATCTCTATTCTTCACTCTTCACTCATCATTTGATGTTATGGAATAATATATATAAAACTCCCTTTACGCTAAGAGAATAAGACAAGACAAAACCCAGAATAAAGTCCTCAGCTAATCAAAGAGATATATAATTTCATCACCACGCTCAGTCGCAAAACTCATGGCTCCCAAACCAAAGTCCATCCCGCCGCCCGCAAAACCTCCCGGCTCCCGGCCTCACCTCTTCAAGAACCGCATGGCGCTGGGCGCATACATTGCCGACCCAGAGTCTTATCCTGCCTCGGTCGTCATCTACCACAACGCCGACTTCGTCGTCATACACGACAAGTTCCCCAAGGCCACAGTGCACACGCTACTGCTGCCGCGGTCGCCCCGGCACAGCCTGCTGCATCCCTTTGAGGCGCTAAAGGACGAGGAGTTTCTGGGCAAAGTGAAGACCGAGGTGGAGAAGCTGAAGGTGCTTGCGGCGGGAGAGCTGCAGAGGCAGCTGGGGGCTTTTAGTCGGGCTGATGCTGCGAGGGAGGCTGTGCTGAATGGCGAGGCGGAGGTGTTGGAGCGTGCGGCTGAAGGGGATGTAGATGGCCAGGAGGAGGAGGAGGCAGAAGACGAGACAGGGCAAGGAGAAGACAAGAGTAAAGGAAAAGACAGGCAGCAAAACAAGGAGCCAGAACTGCCGTCCGGAAGAGACTGGGCCGCCGAAATCAAATGTGGCGTGCACGCAGTTCCCAGCATGGGACACCTGCACATCCACGTCTTGTCGCGAGACATGCATTCTCCTGCGATGAAGCATAGGAAACACTACAATTCGTTCAACACGCCGTTCCTGGTAGACGTCGCGGACTTTCCTCTGGAGGGCGACGACCTTAGGAGGAGCTCCAAAGAGGAGGGATTCATGAGGCGCGACCTGGCCTGCTGGCGGTGCGGGAAGAACTTTGGGAACCGGTTCAAGGAGCTCAAGGACCATTTGGAGAAGGAGTTTGAGGAGTGGAAGAGGGAGTGATGATGATATAAGTATGTAGGTATATAGATGTGTTTCCACGCATAACCCATTGATCATTAATACCTAGCAGATGACATATCTGAGAAAAACAAAAACAAAAACAAAAACATCAATTATAGAATGGTAAATTTGCTTTTATCATCAATGCGCGCAGGATACAGTTTCATATGTGATGGGTGCTGATATAAGGCTGTGCAGGCAGATAGAATAGATAGATGTAACTGGCACAGACAAGACATGCAAACATATCCCGCCGCCTCATACCAGGGCCCTCCCTCCATAACCAGCTGAAAGCAAAGGTCGTCGTCAATCCATTAATAATACAAATCGGAGCTCCCAAAAAAACGCCGCCGGTCCAAGTGTTCATCATCCCCGCTTCGCTCTCTCTCTCTCTCTCTCTCTCTCTCTCTCTTGCATATCATCCCTTAAATCCTCCTCGCGGATGCTCTCTTTTACTTCGTCATACGCACACACAAGCACACATGTCATCCAAATTACAAAAGCCCGACTCAGCTCGCGCTCCAATCGAGGCCTCATTCATCGTCATTGTCATAGTCCACCTGGTCCTCCTGTAACGAAGAAGAAAATTGCAACCAGAATCAGCCAATCATGTTCTTGAATCGTGAGAGCCACGCCCCCGGTGATGTGAATGATGATGAAGGACCGACCTCGTATTCGGGAGACTGTTGCGGCGTGAGGGCCCTAGCCCCGGTGCGAGCATCACCAGTCACGTCTACAAGGGAGAATTGGGTATCGCGTGAGTGGTCGGTCTCTTTGATTTTTGAAGTTTTATGTGCTTTTGCGTTGGCGACGGTTGGACTTACCACCGATGCCTGGCTGAGTACTGGCAGCGTCGTCCTCGGCCTCAGCCTCAACATTGGCCTCGGACTCTGCCGTCGCTGCCTGGTCGTCCTCCTCCTGGATTTCCGCAACATCCGACTTGCGCGGCCTGCCTCGGCCACGCTTCTCACCCGGTGCCAATGGAGGCAATGGCTTCTTGGGTGTCTTTGCCTTTGCATGGCCTCCCTTCTTGAAGCTGCCCTTTGGCCTTCCCCGGGGCCTGCCAGTGGGCACGTAAGGCTTTGTGGGGGATTTTGCTGCACCCTTTGGCCGGCCGCGACCGCGACCCGGGGTCTTCTTTACGCCAGCATCTTCGGTGACTTGGTGGGTGATGTCTGTGGATGCGTCGTTGCTCGCCGTCTTGGCGTCGTCCTTGGTGCGCGCCATGGAGCTGTAGATTTGCTTTTCGGCGACAGAAAAATTGGGAACAGCAGAAAAGGGGTGCAAAGGTATTCAGGTCTTGGAACCTGTTTGCCACGGAGGGAGTTGAATTGAGATGTTTGTGAGGGTGGTTGGCTGGTTGGTATGGAGAGAGGAAAAAAAAAAAGAAAAAAATTCTAGGGAAAAAAAAAACCGGGTGATGATGAGATACGCGACTTTGCGCGAGACGAGACGAGACAGGACTAGGGACAGGTGGGTTAGCTGCGGTAGACGGAGCCAAGTAGGTAGTATCTGGGGAAGGGAGACAGCTCGACGCGTGGGCGAGCTTGGAGGTAGCAACTACAGTAGGTACCTTGTTTTCTCGTATGTAATAGCCTTCTCCACGTCGTTGTGGCGACAAAATTAGCTGGGCGAGCTTGTTGTTGCGCTTGCAGAGGCGATGGACGCGATATTATGGCAAGGGAGCTGCTTTTGTTCAGCTGGGCTTACCTAAGCATATGGGTTATGTCAGCATTGATCGGCATTAGCCTCAGTCAATATATTGCACGCCACAGTTGCGCACAATGCGCCACCCGAGCCTTGTCGAGCTTGTTTACCCCGGCAACCGCCGCCTAACACCGCTTTGGGCAAGATCAGGTAAACAATCACGCACCATCCTGGAGAGAGAGAAAGGCCGACTAATGTAGCACATTCTTCGCCTCCGCCTCCACGATAGCTTCCATAGCATCTTTGAGACATTGCGCACAATGGCTCTCGACGACAGATTTATGCCCTCGCCGTCGCCGGCCCCCGAAGTCCGCTTCATGGCATCCTCGGCCTCGACTCCTTCGCTGCGGTCGCGGGATGTCGATGTCACCACAATGCCCCCGATGTCGAGAATGGATCGCGGCGGCAACGTCAAGGTTGTCGTCCGGCTGCGGGCCTTTTTAGAACGAGGTACAGATCTTGCTGTTCTTCATGCCGTTTTATTCAATAAAAAGCACAAGGATGAGATATCGACTGGACTGATTGGCTAACCGTAACAGACCTTGAACGAAATGCACAATGCCTCGTTGACATGGATCCCGTTTCCCAGATCACCACCCTCAGAGCTCCCGAACCAGAAGATGTTCGTCCTTCCAGCCCGAGCAAATCCCGCAAAATCACCGGCGACAAGAGCTTCGCCTTTGACAACTCCTTCTGGAGCCACGATCCCGAGGATAAGGACTATGCCAACCAGGAAGACATCTACAACAGCCTCGGCGAAGAGTTCCTCGACCACAACTTCGAAGGTTACCATACCTGCATCTTCGCCTACGGCCAGACCGGCTCCGGAAAGAGTTATACCATGATGGGAACGCCTGAAAGCCCTGGACTGATTCCACGAACCTGCGAGGATCTGTTTGAGCGCATCGCAGCCGCCCACAACGAGAACTCCAACGTCGCTTACAACGTCCGGGTCTCCTATTTCGAGGTCTACAACGAGCATGTCAGAGACCTCTTGGTGCCCGTCGTCCCCAACACCACCCCCAACTATCTCAAGATCCGCGAATCGCCGACCGAAGGGCCATATGTCAAGGATCTCACCGAAGTGCCTGTGCGGAACATTCACGAGATCATGCGATACATGAAGGTGGGCGACGCATCCCGCACCGTGGCCAGCACCAAGATGAACGACACCAGCAGCCGAAGCCACGCCGTCTTCACCATCATGCTGAAGCAGATCCACCACGACATGGAAACGGACGAGACCACGGAGCGCAGCTCTCGCATTCGCCTGGTTGATCTGGCGGGTAGCGAGAGGGCAAAGACAACCGAGGCCACCGGGACACGACTTCGCGAAGGTAGCAACATCAACAAGTCTCTCGCCACTCTTGGCCGGGTCATTGCGGCATTGGCAGGCCCTCCCAAGCAGCTACGATCGGGCAAGCGAAAGGACGTGGTGCCCTATCGAGATTCCATCTTGACATGGCTGCTCAAGGACTCCCTCGGCGGCAACAGCAAGACTGCCATGATTGCCTGCATTGCTCCTTCGGATTATGAGGAAACGCTCTCGACACTTCGTTACGCCGATCAAGCCAAACGTATTCGCACTCGCGCCAAGGTTAATCAAGACCACATCACATCCGCCGAGCGTGATGCTCAGATCGCCGCCATGGCGCAAGAGATTCGAATGCTGCAGCTATCTGTCTCGGACTCCCAACAGCGCGAAAAGAATGCTCAAGAGGCAGAAGAGCGCCTGGAAGAGTACCAGATCAGTGTCAGTGCCATGCAGCGCATGATGGAGGAGCGCAGCATGGTTGCTGAGAGCAAAATCAAGAAGCTGCAGACGGAGAACGAGGCTCTCAAGCTGCATCTCAAGCTGGCTATTGAGAGTCTCAAGAACCCCATCCCGGCGATTCAGCTTGACAAGGAGTCCTCAGACGATGAAGACTACGACTACGATTCGGAGAGCACAGCAGCAGATGACGAACTTCAACTAGAAATGGAGCGCTACTTGCAGGACATGGGCAATCTCCGGAAGCTTATTGGCGGCGACCTCTCAAGATTCAAAGACAATGACAGCGTGCGTATGCCACTTGGCGGCTGATGACCATAGAAAAGGATCTTACAAGGGGGATTGGCATCACAATAGTCAAGTTGACCTTGGCTTGGGTTGCTAAATTGAGTTGATGTGGGACAGGAGGTAAGGATTGTTAATTCTGCCACATACAAAGCTGTATGTATGCGTATGAGCGATGGTGTTTAAGGAAGCCTTTTTTCTTTGCTTGATTTAAATTATCGATGAACGGCTGGATAGTTTGCTTGACTAGTTGAAGGACTGGTTCGTGTTTTTTTTCTTTTCTTCTCTTAATCCTTTTACGCCTTTTACGTGTTATTTGGCGCGAAACAAATCGGTCAAACTATACCAATGATTGGAAGGGGCATTTATCTATAGCTACTACTAGGTTGTAGGAATATACGTATATCTGAATGACTCCAGATACCATGTCATGTGTGCTCTACAGGAGTTCTTCGTCTTCATCTTGGGCTGCCTGCGGTGCTCGTTTTGTTCCTCGCTTCCAAAGCCGATGCCGAGGCTCATCATTCATCTTCCCCCTTTAAGCATCGACCAAAACGACTTGATAACTTGACCAGTAGAAACATCTCATCAATCAGAAATCAACTCCGAAAGAGTTGAAACAGGCACCGCAGACATGAGACCACCCCCAAAGGCCAAGGAACCGAAACAGAACAGAACAAAACAAAGGTACACCCTCCGCAGTTGCGGCCTACGTGAAACAAAAGCACAGCCCGGAAACGACGCTGCCGAGCTGTCCAGAAGGTTTTACGGTTGAGTCCACATCCGCATCGACCAAGGGGCCCAGACAGAGGACGAAGAAGATAGCGAAGAAGATAGCGAAGAAGCAGAGAGGGATGTCGATCACACACTCCGCGGTCGGGAGGATTTCCCGTCTCACCTTGTTTGAACGGCTGCGTCAGGTGAAGCATGGAGAGGGAGAGTAAAAGCACTGGCAGAAACTGGACCCTTGTTTCCGATATATTAGTGGCTGCTAGCCCGTCCAGGGGTGCTAAACAGGAGGGACAAAAAGAAAGAAGAGTTAAAATAAGCTAAGCCAGTAGAGCCTCATAGCCAAGCGACTACCCTTTGAAGGGGTGAGGTCAATGATATCAGTTGACGGGCCAGAAAAGAACCTACAGGATCATCCGTTGTTCACTGGCGAGTCAGACGAATTGCCGCCTCAATGATGTTTCGAGAGGCGCCTGCATTAGCACAGCGCACAGCCACTAAGACTGCGCTGAACTGAAGACCCTCGCTGCAAGGCCGCTGAATAGGCCGCTATGGCCCCCTGTAGAATCCGCTCCCTTCCAAAGCTCAAGCTTCAATTGGAGGCAGTTCTCTAGGCGAGAAGCCCCCCAGTCGTGCCAGAGAGTGGATGCATTTAGTGGTTGCTTGGGGTCCAGCACCGTCCAGGCCAAGTATCACACCCCGCCACGACAAGGCTATGAGTGACACGCAGGAGGTCCTTGTCGCCTTGTTACAACCTCGACGATAGATATTTGATTTATATCCATCTGCGTTCTTTGGCATTCCGGTCACTGGATAGACAGACAGACAGACAGACAGACAGACAAAGATATCTGTAGCCAGTCTTTTGTTACCGTGCTCCATATTTCTTCTTCTCTCTCTCTCTCTCTCTCTCTCTTTCACACTCTTTCTCTTTCGCTTTTGTTGTCCCGCATCACCCCAAAGACAAAACACCATGGCCACACGACCACAGCTTTTCACCCGCGGGCTTTCTGGCCTCGCGCAGAGCTCCAGCGCCAACGAAATCAGCTCCCCGGCCGAGCAGCGCGACGATGCCAAGCGCAATCTGTTCAAGTCGATGCGACCACTGCCCACGCAGCATTACTGGGATGTTTACTTTGACGGGTTCGTGAGGGGTTACCGCTTGGAGTTTCTTCGCTCTCGATTTCTGGGGTTGCTAACTTGAGTCTTCTTCTCTCCAGACAAGCCAAAGACCCAAAGGCCGGTGCTGGCGGCGAAGGCGAATACACTGCCCAGCTCGAAAAGATTGGCACGCAGATCGAGTCGGTCCAGGACTTTTGGCGCTACAACAACAACACGCCCGTCGAGAACATCAAGATGCGCGAGTCAATATACCTCTTCAAGCAGGGCTTCAAACCCATCTGGGAGGACCGCCGCAATATCAACGGCGGCAGCTGGACTTTCCGGGTGCCCAAGGCCATTGGACCTGATTTCTGGACACGAATCCAGCTGCTGGCCATTGGCGAGAAGCTTCAGAGCGTAATTGACGAATGTGAGTTTTCATTCATGACACAAAGGAAAGAAACCAGAAAGCAAAGGGAACGTACTAATAGCCGAGTTGTTAATAGCCGATCAAATCTGCGGCGTCGGTCTATCCGTTCGCTTCAACTCCCACCTCGTCACCGTCTGGCACCGAGACTCGTCCAAGCAAAACTCCATCGACGCCCTGATAGCCTGCATCCTCGAGGACCTGCCCGCCGAGCTGCAGCCCAAGCCCGACAACTACTTTTACAAGAAGCACTCGGACCACGCTGGCTTCAAGGCCCCTCCTGAGCTCCAGGCTGTTCTCGACACTCAGAAGCGCAACGCTGCTGTCGCTGCCGCTGCTAATGCTGCCGCCGCCGCTTCGCCCTCTCCTGTTGCATCTGCTTCTGCTCCTGCAGTGAGGATTGCGTCTCCTCAGTAGAGAAGCTCCTTTTCTTTTTGCATTCTTCGACAATTTACGCCTCCTCTCTGCTTCAATAAGCAAGCGGCATGTGTGCTTGTGTGTGTTTTTTTACCTCCATTACTCATTTTTTTTAATGCGATGTAGTCTTCCACGTCACAGAGAGTCTAATCTCGACTTCATTTACAGACTCGATCATCTTGGATATGGTAATGGCGTTTGCTTCATGGGTTTTTTATACTATCTACAAGGAAAAAAAACACGGCTACTTTTTTTCCCCTCTTCTTGCCAGATCTCATATTCTGTCATAGAGAAGGTGTATTTCTGCAAGCAGCTTTTTTTCATTTCATGCATCTCTAGTTACAATTGGGCATATATACATCACTCTATCTCGATCTAGAAAGCGTTTGTCATATCTGCCGTTAGATTCCGCTCTGTTTGAATTGTAGATGATAGAGCGCAGCTCTGTTATGAAATACAATATACATGTCTGCCTGCCAAGACTGTTTATCACAAGTGTATCATGGTAAATTTAGTATTATTCCACGGGTGAAGTATAGTGCTGTGTTATATCTACTGTGGCCGTCCCTATTGTATAAAACATGGCGGTTAAGGAATATCTCTGCTCCTTCGTAAAGCCGAAATTGCTTGTCGAAGAAGAATTGAGCATACATATATATGCTCGGCCTGAACAATCCGTATACAGAAAAAAAAGGTCTAGTCAACCCCAGCGCCTCGCAAAAAGCAAATCAAATAGAGAAAAAAATCCAAAACTCGCTATCCGCCAAATCGTTGATGCCAAAAATTCCCCTCGTCCCCTTCATCAGGAGTAAAAAAAAAGAGTTGTAAAAGAAATGTCACCGCCATACTCCAGCGTTCCTCATCACGCTATCAAACTCGTCCAGCTCCACGCCCCTCGCAACGCCCACACCACCATTCGCCTCAAGTATCATGTCCTTGAGCAGCTCCTCGTCCACGTCCTCCTTGAGCACGGCGGCGACGCGGCGCAGGTGCGCCAGCGTGATGGGGCCGTCGTGGCCGTTTGTGAAGAGCTGGAAGGCCTCGATGAGCTCCTCGCGGTGGGCGTCGGTGTTGTCCTCGCGCGCGTGGAACTTCAGGGCGCAGATGGCGAAGAAGGGCTCAAAGGTGGCGTAGCCGTCGTTGTCGGGGTCGAGGATGGAGATGAATTCGTGGAGCTCGGCGGGGGAGGATGGAGGGATTCCGAGGGCTCTAGACGAGAGGATATATATGGTGAGTATTCGTTCATCTTTCTTTTATTGGCGCAAATGAAGGAAGGGTATGCGTATGATGCATGTCCAATATCTTCGAAGGGATCGGGGGAATAGGGGGCCGTTTTTACATGAGCGCAGATTTGACATCGTTAATGGGCAAGACGCCGTTCTTCTCGCCGTCCATCGGCTCCGCAAACAGGCCAAAGGCTTCCTTAATCTCGCCTTCCTCTTGCGCAGAGACATTGTGTTCCTTTGCGAGCTTCGACTGTCGCGGCTTGGGCGCGGTGGAGGGACCGCCTGCTTTGCGCTTCGGAGGCTGTTTTTTTTTTTTCCGGTGTAAGCTTCTTGGGAGACGACGATGGTGTGATACTATTGGATCGCAGATGGTACATACCATGTGATGCAGTGTATTAAATTTTTATTACGCTTTCAGGGTAATGAAGCAGTGAGTTTCTTGCAAAGATGCGATGCGGAGAGCTCTGGTATTGGGTGATTGGGCTCGATATTGCTTTGTCGATAAAATGCACGTTGATGTCACTGGCGACGATGATGCACGGCGCGAAGCTAAGGAGGGAAAAGAAACGTGAATACAGTGCTGGGTGCGGCGAAGTGTGTAATTTATACTGTAGAGCCACTTTTCGCTAGTTTAAATGCTGCGATGCTGAAAAAAATTCTTGGACCTCAAACTTGCTCTGTCTCCCAAATTGCAAGACACTCAAAAAAAACAATTGCTTGTGATGTCGAAGCCGCGACTCCTCTACAGCAATTAGAGGCCTCGAAAAACGGACCAATGCAATCATCCTCATCAATTATGAGAGAGTGCAAGTCTCGCGGGCCAGCAGGATGATATCGAGCCAAGAGAATTCTCTTCCAAAGGACCAAAAAAACGCTCCAGTCAGGAATTCCTCTGCAAACGGCCATGTCAGATACCAAAAGGTTTGTGTGTGTCGTCTTTCCACAAAGACCAACCACAGTGATGTCTCAATATGTTCTTTTTTTCTTTTCTCTTCTTTCTCTAGAATAGCCGCTTCAAAATTTGCTAGAGCTTGCCGCCTCAGATGCCCAACAGCGCGCAAGTGTGGACAGTGAAGCAAGAGTAAAAACCGCAATCGAGTCAACACTTCTAACTGACGAGATTGTTCCGTGTTAACGAGCGGCATCACGCGCATTGTGCGCTGTATGCCAAGTGAATCATGGAGACACCCCCAAAAATTACCATCAAAGTGTTTTTTATTTGTGAACAAACAAAGTAGAACGTCGTATGCATATATGCTATCGTTTCTTTCCTCTCCCCGCGTAGGTCAAAAATATTCTTCATCGAGAGTTATATCTTTGCTTCCAAAGGCCTAGGAAAGGGCGCAGCTGTTAGTCGCCAGCCCTGTTCTACTTCACATTTTTGTCTTTGTTTCCCTCTCACTTGAAGTTGTTCTTCATTTCCCTCAGCTTTCCTATAACGGAGACAGGGTCCGTCTCGCCGGTGGCCTTTTGAATCTCGGGATCCTAGAGTCCAATGGTTAGCTCATCCCCTCTTCAAGAGATATTGCCGAGACTGCTAGACTTACATTGACTCTCATAAACACATTGTGCTTCTATAATTTCATCATCAGCATGCTGCCGTCATTTCCCCCCTTTCTGCGCTGCATGGAAAACACGTACCTTCTCGTCGCCAATGGTAAACTTGCCCGTCGTAACTTCGTTGTTCTCCGCAAATGCCTGCAGTTGCTTGATAGGCTCCGTCTGGGACACAGAAATGGTGAATCGGACGTTTGACTTTGTGTACTCGTGGCCGGGCTATAATAGGTTTGCACGCTCGTTAGCCCAAAGTGTCTCTCATATATACATCTTTTCCTTCATAGGAGCAAGCAGAATTAATCATATTCAGCGACACTTACATAGACAACAGTGTCCTCTGGCAGCGCCCCAAGGCGGTTGTTCAATGCTTCATGCATCTCTGCCGCGCTACCCTCGAAAAATTTGCCGCATCCTACCATCCAGTTCGTCAGTAAACGCACACCTCTTGTAATTTTTTCAACATGGCGACGAAACGCTCAGCGCTGTGGGAATCATTTCGTACCGCTAATGAAAAGAGTGTCGCCGGTGAAAACTGCCTTGCCAGTTGAATCCTCCATGAAATAGCAGATGCTGTCTTGCGTGTGGCAAGGGGTATGGACGGCTCTGACAGAGATATCACCAATCTGGAATGTCTCTCCGTGCTGCGGCGTCTTGGTGACTCCCTCGCAATCCTTGCCGCCAATAATGGTGAGCTTCTCATTGCCCAGATCAGCAAGCTTAAAGATTGATATGTCAGCTGATTTCTTTTCGAATCATTGTAGGAGATGCAGGATAGTATATACCAGCTTCTTGTTGCCTCCGGCATGGTCCCAGTGGCTACAATTATTAATTTGCGTTAGATATCCTTCTGATGCCTGCTATGGCGGAGGATACATACTGGTGAGTATTGACAACCGCCGTCAGGTTAATCTGCCCTGATGCAGTGGCATCCTTTAGAATAGGGGTAACCCTATCATATCAGTCAGTCTGCATCATCTCATCACTCGACTCACAGGTTTTATGAGAAGCGACTTACTCTGGCGGGTTCGCGGGATCAATAATGACAGCATCCTTGGACTTGTCATCAACCACGAGATACGCATAGTTGTTGGAGCTCCCAACCCCTACCAAAGCCCATTAGCTTGAAGCCCTTGGCCATGTCCTCCTTGTTCCACCGCGAAATCATCTCCTCACAAGCTCAAACAAAGAAAAATTCATTCAGGCACTAGCCGGCGACACTTACACATGGGAATCGACTGGATATGCATCTTGCGCGAGTTGTTTATAAGCTGCGTAATGGGGTTAATCAGCAATGAGGGGCAGCTCCAAATAGGACTTATATCATCATAAAGATGGCCTATGACATATGATTTCACTCACGGAAATGCCAAATCGCTGGGTGGGAAGCTGTCTGCGAGGCAGTATCAATCTATTCATAAGTGTGTAGAGTTGTCGTATACACCAATTGTCGGTGTTTTATCCTTGGGAAAAGAAGGTGCCAGAGGGTCCAAAGTTGGTTGAAGAGGTTGCTTACGGTTCTTTGGTGAGCCGTAAATACGGAGGGTCCATTGCTGTCGTTAATAGCAGCCACGTGATTGGCTGCATTGCTCGATCCGCGAACCTAAAGAGAGCTGACAATACGCTAATGACGCAGAATTCGGAAGACGCCCGGAAACGGAAATTTGGAATCTTTTTGTCCATTGCAATGAAAATAAACAGTTTGGGGTATCTTTATTCTACGACTCTAATACAGCACTGTTACACCGTATAAATCATACTACACCAATTGGTTTAGGTCTCCAGGCGCCGCTATATCGAGACCATCCCGTGTTCGGCTCCGAGTTACGGTCCGGATCTTGACTCGGCTCCTGCTCCTGCTCTTCCTCCGGCATCCCGCCCACTTTCGGATCCGGGTTATTCGCCTCTTCAGCCGCCAGAGCTGCCATATCTTTGGACAGCTTTAAGCATTTGAGAAACACTTGATTCCCGGGCAGCGTCCGCTGCAGCTCTGCAATCGTTTTCTGCAAGTCTTTGAGGTCCCACTGACGCAGGTGTCTCATGATTTTCTGCCTCGATGCCTCATCATCCTCTCGAAGATATGAAAACACAAGCTCTCTGCACGGATCCTTGGCCTTTTCTGCCTCGCCGAGATGTTGCCAGTAGTAGTCCCAGATCCAAACGAGAGCCTTTCTCGCGGCGGACCGCAGCTTAGCCAGCGACGGCAGCTGCTCATGCGTGGCTTGGTGCCTAAGCTCTACAAAGGTTGCTGGCAGGCCAATATTCTTGGCGATAGAGTACATGCTCTGCTTGCGCAGCTTGTCTTGATGCCCGTCCAACAACCCAGTGACGAAGCTGACAGCATATCAATTAGCGTCTTTCTTTCGTGCTACAGATAACTTTGCATGGCCATGTGTGGGAAGCGAAAAGAAGAAGAAAAGCGATAACCATCACACCATCTCAATGCCGTGCTGCCTTGGACGGAACCTCCAACAAGTCGGCATCGATGACGTCCTTGGCCGCATATCATATCCATGCAGGCGATAGCTCCGTCCTCTATTCTTCTTTGGATTTGCTTATCCAATACTCTTCTCCCTCTCAAGACTCCAGACTGCAGGCCGCTCATCCCCGATGCATGCCCCAGCCCATGTCACATAAAAAGAAAACAAGAAAAGTAATTAAAAAAAAAAAAAAAAAAAAAAAAAAAAAAAAAAAAAAAAAAAAAAGGCAACGTGAAGAAAAAACAGGGACAGGCAGACCCGGACCCAGCCAAACCAAGCCAAAACTTACCGACTAAAAGCAGCTGCATATGCAGCCCTCACAGCATACGTCGATGCTCCTGCATTGCCCGCGGCCGCGGCCTCGTCGCTCAGGACCGCAGCCATGAGCAGTGCCGTCGACTCCACCATGTGCGGACAGTTGCCGCGCTGCATCCACATGGAGACGCGCCCCACGGCCTTGTGCTGCTCGTCCCGGTCTCCCTGCTCTCGTGATGAAGTCTGGTAGTCATTGGCCGCCGCCGCAGCAGCAGTAGTGCGCCGCCCTGCATCCCTCTGATTCAAGCCCTCCCCCTCCTCGCGACGCTCATCAGCATGTGCATCTCTGCCAGCTGCCTCCTCGACCCGACGACCGCTCACTCTGCTGCCCTGGATGCGACTCGACGCCGCACCACCAGCAGCAGCCTGCGTCAACGCCTCGGAGCCGTAGAATTGGTCCCGCACATGGAGCAATTCCTGGCGGTCTCGCCAGGGCGTAAAGACATACTGCACCATCGAAAGGCGGCAGGGGTGGCCCCGGGCACCAACGACGCGGGTTTAGGAAAAAGAGAAAGGGAAACGAAGTTAGTGGAAGAGAGAAACGAATGGTGTGACGGCGTAAGAGGAAAAAAGGGCGTTGTTTGTTCACAAGTGTGCAAGACAAAAAAAGATGCAAAAGCGGTGGACCAATTTAGTTTAGCCCCGTCGGTGGAGGCTGCGATCAGACACAAAAGGCGAATTGCTTATCAAAGTTACTTTTCCTAGTTTGGCAGTAATAAATCTACAACAGCCACCCCACTAAGTGAGTTCCAAGAACAAGAGCCGGGCAAATGCGTAGAGAACAGCTTTTTCTTCTCAACGTAATTTCGATCAACGTGGAAGAAAAAAAATTGAAAAATAAAAAGTTAGCTGCTGCTAGCACTGCTGGGTACAGTAGCTACTGAAACCTCTCCGCCACCACTAATTATCAAGCTGGAGGATAAACCCATGGTGATGTCGTGCCCGGTCGTTACTTTTACCCATTCCGTAGCGGACTGCATGCAATGGGTCCAGATTCAACTTCTCATTTCTCTCGCTTCAATTACCTACTGTTTGCCACTTTACAAGTGCAAGTACCTAGTACAGTACTGTATTCGCATGGGTAAACTCCCATGTCATCATCAACTCAGTCATCGGTACATGTAAATCAACTGGCCGCGGTAGAGCAATAGACCGACCAATGGGTCAGAAGCGTAAACGATGCTGCAACTCCGCATTATAAAATTCTTTTCTTCATTGCCCCGTGCAGGGCAGAATTTTGCTTTTCCCACTTGTTTCCCCTTGCCCTGTAGATTTTCTGGATAACGAATAACGAGCTTCCTCTTTCAATTAGGCAAGATCCAGAAAACAATTAAACAAGAGGAGGAGAAAAAAAGAAGAAAGGCACGGCTACTAGTGGTGTAACTAACTAGCGAGGCCCACTTGCGGCAGCCATTTCCAGCCGTCAAGAATGGGGCCTTTGTGGTTCGCAGTGCTTCATCCGAGTCCTACAGTACCTACAGTACATGGCAAAAAAAGTAGACTTGCCGTCATATCTCTCTGCAGGCCTCACTCGGGAAGCCGCTTTAGTAATACAACTGCAAGAGGAGGGTAAAGCCGCCGATGGGTCCCTCTTCTGGAGGGCGCGGCCAGATAGGTAGCATTGCCGTATGCTTGTGTGTCCTTGCAGCTGTTCATCACCAAGCCATGCTCACACTATCCAGAATCTACTCCGTGCTCTATGCTAGTACTGCTACTGCGACGTAGAACTTTTTACTTGCTCCATATATACAGCACTGGGTACTGGGTAGCTACTAGGCAGTTTCCCAGGGGATCATCACATCACTAAGCCATCACCCTCGTTTCATTCTCAGTTCGCCTGCGGCTAATTGTAGCCAGCCAGTCATGCATATCCCACCCGGTACTGGTCGTATACAAGCACCAGGAAGGAGAGGGAATCAAAGTGTCAAAGTAACGTAATAGGTAGTCCAACACCACTAGTATGGAGCAGTATGGAGCAGTGCCTTGGAAATATTCAGCAGCTAGCATCGCCGGGACGTCTCCTGCACGTAACAAATCATGTACTCCATAGGGGACCACTGCGAAGAGGCATTTTCCTTCCGGTATCCGGGGGCCGCCGAGGTTCTCAATGCTCCAGATACAAAAAACAGATGCAGGGTCGTGCTGCGGGAGCCAGGAGAACGCAAGAGCTGCAGTGTACAACTAAGTACGAAGGACTAGCAGTAGTATGATGGAGCCTTTTGGTGGGCAGGTCTAGTAATGCAACGACCAGCAGTTTGAACTTCGTCACCAGCTAGCGGACACAGCTCGGAGGTCGAAGCACTAGCAGGCAGATCAAGATGAGTGGTGCTGTGACGAAAGGCCATCAGAGCCATCACTGTTGGCTACTAAGACTAATACAGCCTCAATCACGCAGTCCATATACTGTACGTGTATAAGACAAGTCTGGGGGTTGCTAGTAGTAAATGCTAATGCGATACGCCCCGTACTTGTTAAACTCAGCTCTCAGCTCGCATCATCATCAACGCCAGCACCACTCACTTACTCGTACAGTATCCCGCCTCTAGTGCAAGAGCATACGCAAAACCCGGCAGCGTCGGGCTTGGACCCCGAGTAATACTACCTTTGGAACATCATGTCCATCAGGCAAAAAATGGAGGCGCCCCCTTGATCTCCAACCATGGCCCTTCGGCCGTCATACAATCCGATCATGGCGTTAACCCCCACTCGAGGAAAAGGGAAGAAAAAAAGGCAAAAGAGCAAAAGAGCAAAAAGACCGCTGGCTGCAGCCAGGGATGTGCCGGGTACATACATACCTGGTCCACGGAGTTAGGTTGGTACGAATCACAACTAAAAAGGGTAATGGAACAAAAAGAAATGCCACAATTACCGGCATCCAAAGTCCAGACCCAGCCCAGGTAGGGAACCGCATAATCTTAACAAGAGGGAAAACGTGTACAGGCATCATCCATCACCTTGCTGTAATGCTTTACCGCCCAAGCCGCCCCCTCGAAACAAAAACCCACTTGCAGGCGAAAAAAAAAAAAAATAGAGGGCTGGCTAGTCTTTCTCCGTAGCACTCGGCGAAACGGGGGACTGCCTATTGAACGATTTTTAGCACTTGCTCAGGTATGAGCACTTCGCGGTAAGGGTCGCCTTCAATTTTCGGCTGGCCTCCGTGCCTGCAAGTATGCCCATCTTTTCCTCCTCCCGTTTTCTAGGCATTACTTGTCTTGCCTTGGCTTTGTTCCCCGCCCAAAAGCGAGATGGCATTCAGGAGACTCGTTAAAACGCCCCCCATCCAGCTAGCAGTAGCAGCAGGAGGATTTATTAGCATCCACATGCTGTGTAAGGAATAGAGGGATGGATGGGTATTCAAGGGTTTCAAAGGAAAAGAGAAGAGTACCATTGGCAGTGACGCCGAGCTGTGGCTCAGACAGCCCCAACAAAAAATAAGACTTGACAGTATGCCGTGATGTAAGGGAGCCGAGGAAAAGGAAAAATTCACGATCATACTGTATCCGCCATTGCCGTACAGACTGCGCAGTCGGAGTGCAGATAATGGACAGCTTCTTGTCCACTTTTATCTCTTGGGCACAACAAGGCTGTGATGAGGGGCACACAGTATGTACTGTAGCAGCACTTTGCTGCTTCAACTCGTCAGGCGTTCCTTGTGAGTCCATGCAGGCGTAGAGAGCACGCTCGTAAGTACGAGTACGTAAAGCCAGTCCCCAATAAAAAAAATAAAAAAAATTGGAAATGCGTCAAGCGCTGCCGCTAACACACATAAAAAAGGAAGAGAAAAAGAAAAGGAAAAAAAAAAGGGACTAAAAAAAAAGAGGGACTAAAAGAAGAAAAGATGGGGAGTGCACATTAGCCCGGCTCGGATGAAAGGGGTGGGGTGGAGAAGAAAGAAGGAGAGGGGTGGCTGCTAAAAGGGGACCGACGGGCAGGATGTGGGGAGGAAAAGGAAAGAATGGCCCATGCCCTTGGAAAGCGAAAAAGAGAGAGAAAAAAGCAGGAGAAAACTGGAGATTTTTGGCCAGTCAGCAGGCGCCGCTACAGAGTACAGCCTTCCAGAATGCAGACGACCCCACTCCAGCCCACTGGCCGACACATGTGCGACAGGGGTCCGCTAGCGGCTCTGCTCGCCTGCTGGAGGTTTTTTGGGTTTTGGCGTGACGACAATGGGCCTCTGTTGGTACATGTCACCGACCGCATACGTGCACAGGAGCGTCAAGACTCATACGACGCCGTCGTGCTCAATGGCTGGGTTAGAGCAAGTGGCGTTGTCGGCTGCCATGCGCGGGCAGCAATCTTGCCGGTTGCAAGGCACCTAGTAGCACTGCAGCTCCTCGCACCCCTCCAGAATCGTAACCACAGCTTCCGAGTGATCAGTCTTGTTTACATGTCATACACACTGCACTTATTGCACATGGACTTCTCGTTTGTGACATTAATGCTTGTTAAGTCTGCGTAGCGTGAGCCACAGAAGAGCTACTAAGCTCCTTGGTTACTACTAATCAGGCACTTGTGTGCTCCCTTCTTCTATGTACATGTATTGCCCTCCAATATCCCATTCCCTGTCTTTGGGGTATTTTTTCCTTGATTCCAAAAAAAAAAAAAAAAAATGTCGCTGTCCCAGGACCCTTCCAATAGTACACATGCGCTTGTTTGCTCATCTAGAGAGCTTCCGCTAAAAATACAAGATTTGATAATCGTAGAAATCCCAAAAGAATCTGTGTAGATTCCCAAACACATCCCTTTCATGAATAAGGAGAAAAAAATCATTGCTCTTCCAAAACCTGCGTCAAAACCGTTGGTTGTCCATAATCCGTCATAAATCTCGTTTCGTAGTATGCTGAACTCCATGTGCATTTAATTATCATCTTCCTCTTCCTCTTCCTCTTCCTCTTCATCATCGTCATCTTCTTCATCATCAGACTTTGGAGGCTCCCAAGTCTCTTCCAGCTTCAAGCCCTTGCCGGTGGGTTCTTGATGCTTGAACGAGGACCCAAGTAGGGATGATACCGTAGAGCGATAGTTGTTCAAGTGAGGATCCTCTTCGTATTTGCCGGGCGTATCATAGAGTCCCATGCCAATAAGAATCTCGCCCTCTTCTTCAGATTCATCCAAGGCTTGAATAGCTGCCTCAGGGACATCTGCCTTGGGCTGCTGTGTGGAGGGGAGGAAAGAATCGGGTGTAGGTGGAGAGGTCTCGCTGAAGTCTTGATAGATATAGCTGTTCCAGTTAAGGGCATCGGTAGGAGACCTGTCATTGATAACACCATTCAGATACTGATTATCTACCAGAGGGGGGTAGTATGGGGCCGTTTGATTTGCTGCCTGCCACTCATCAGCTGAGGCGGTGGCCATGGCCTCGGGAGCTTGGTAGGGAAGCGGCAGTGGAGAAAAGTTTGATGATGGCGAGGTGCTATTTGAGTAAGACGCCATTGGAGGAGATGGTTGGAAGGCGGTATGGTACCCATGTTGCATGGTTGGGTACTCATAGAACGTTTGCTGTGCAAGGTAATCAACCTGGGGTGTTTGCAGGTGAGTTGACGGATGCCAGCTGACAGGCCGTGATTGCCTTCTTGGTACAAAAGATTCGGTGTTTTGTGTTGAAGAAATGTATTCCAGGACTTGCTGCTGTCTTCTCGCCGCCTGAGAGTCGTTGATAAGTGTGCGTCTTCTTGATCTAGCAGCGGACGATCGTGGGCTAGTGCTGGTGCTTGAAGGCTTAACAACTCGCAGAGCCGCGCCCGCAGATGCTCGGGATAGCCTCTGGGTAACTTGTGACAGAGCCATTTGAGTGTTGTGTGTGTTGTCGTAGAATCTATCGTACTGATACGAAGGGAAAGGCTCAGCAGCCATCACTCCCCCAAAGGATGAATGCAACATGTTGATGTGGTAGGTTTTGCTGGCTGGATATGTTGAAGACTGGACGTATAGTTGGATTAAAGTCACAGATGAGTGTCGAGTATGATATGATGATGATATAGAGTTGTGATAGAGAAGTCGAGTGGTGAAGAGTTAGGTATGATATATAAGTCGGAGATGATAATACTGCAAGCACTCCGGGTGAGAAGGAAACTATTAATACAAACCCAAACACTAATAGCCAACTCCGTATTAGTATGGGGTGGTTCCCGAGGGGGTGGGGGGTGTGGACATCTGAGGGATCAGAGTGGCACTAGCAAGCGACCCAGCTACAGTATGGTAGGGATGGCCTGAAGGATAAATCACGGCCAGGGAATAGCAATGCATGGGTTTGGCACACTGCTGCTGTCCGAACCAGATCCAACCGACTATGGATCTAGAAGTGGACCAACGAGACGGCGGTACAGAGAAGCAAATAGCCACTACCTAGTGGGCTAGTAACCTGTTCTTCAGACTGGTGCTAGCATTAGTGCTACCAGCACTAGCGCTACCTCTCCGTGGAGTAGCAGTAGGCGACATGGGACGTTTCTTTTTTGGTATGACGACGGCACGGGCAAACGTGCGGGCTGCATGGAGATTAAACCAAGACCTGCTAGTGGGCATCTAGATCCTGGATTGTCTTTTCCCTTGTACATGCGTGCATGCTTGCTAGTAGTCAAGTACCGCACAGACTTTTTAACACCCTCCAAGACATCGTCGGCCGGGATAGGAAAACAGCTTGCGAGCCGATATGCTTGCACCGTCCATCCAGACAGGCTTGCACTAGTAAGACAAACATGCCCTCTTCGTTCCTTGGCTGGTACGTCATACGGGGCGAGGCAAGGGGTGGTGTAAGGGCGTCTCATCGGACGGATCCTCAACCTCTAACCGGCAAAGCAGACAAGAAGAACAAAACAAGGGAATGGGGCGTTCCTCATTAGCCACGGATAGTCATCGCTATGGAGCGGCGGCCGTGCCGGACGCAATAACGCGAAGGCGCCTAGAGAAGAGAAAGATGGAGCATTTGCGAGTTTTGTGAGAAACTCGGCCATGTGGTGAGCAAAGGCATGTAGGTACTCTGAGGATACGGGTACATCCAAACTAGCGTATTTGCTCGTCGGCGACGGAGTATCCACCAGATTCAGGATACCTCGGTCTCGCGCGGCGGTACTCTGCGGTCACATACCGGTAAATCAGCTTGACCAAGGGATGGATGCTGGCTTTGGCGAGATTGAGAGGTCCAAAGGGTCAGGCCCTCGACAACCTCCAAATCTACTGGCATCAGTGTCAGCAAGCATCTAATGCTGATACGTGGCACAACAACAAATGCACGGACATACTCGTACAGGTACTACAAAGGAAGTCAGGTGCGACTTTGGACGGGACCTCCAGTGAGGTGTAAAAGTCGTGGCACATGCCTGTAACGCACAGGAGCCAGCAAGATCCTCAGCAGGGCTGATAGGTGACGGGATAGCAGTCATACTGTCCTCGTAGAAGTACATATAGTATTACTGCTGCTTCGTACGAGCACGATGACTAGTAGGTTAGCAGGGCGCCAACGAAAACGGCTTGAAGCAGGGATAGTCCGACGCTTGGGTCAAAACTGCCACTATTTGGGCTCCGTGCTCGCGCCGCCGTGCTGGATGCCAGGGCAGGCCGCAGAGGCTCACGAGGAGGATGCCAATCAGCTGTATGGCCCCTGCCGCCCCACGTCGAAAGCGTAAAGGTCGCAGCAGCAGAGAGGTGATGGGGAACAAGAAAAAAAAAAAAAAAAAAAAAAAAAAAAAAAAAAAGAGCCCCCGTGGGGCCACCTTTCGGTCGCCTTCGTGGAAGGGATGGCGAAGGATTCAACTTGAACCCAAGGGGTCCAAGTAATAACGGCCTGTCAGCGCAGCCAACCAGAGCCGGCTGTAAGGAGACCGGAGCGTCCGTTGCAGCTCAACTTGAGCGAAAGACCACTGTTGCCAGGGCGTGCAAAAGATCGGTCGGTGCACTCCTTGTCCCCTAGTTCGCGGGCCCTTCACAAAGCCGTCCCTTGGTCTTGGAATGCTCGCACTCCCCACTCACGACGTGGCGTGGTGGTGTTCCAAAATAGTGCGGAAGAGGCTGTCCACAAATCTCACCCACGCAGACGGAGTAGCTAGATGCACATCACGGTCCAGACAAAGTGATTGACATCCCCACATCGCCAGAACCCTTACTTGGGCTGATGCAGACACCCCGGGGCCGCCCTCGATTTTGCATCAGCAGCACGGAATGCTGCGCCGGCCGAAAGGCCGTGTGGTGTCGATCTATCCAGAAACACGAACGAGCGGGTTGGAGGGAGGAGACAGACAGATCTCATCGCTGGTTCATCGGTCGTTAACGACTGGCCAGCGTCTATGCCGGCCACATCATATTAGCGGTCCCTTCCGTCCAGCCGCTTACCATCTGTGCACCCATGGGACTGCTAGTGTGCAAAAGCATGTATTCGTAATAAAACTCGCGGTGCTTTGTCCATATCTGCCGTTTGAACAATCCGTAGATGTAAGACAAAGTCAATGACGCCAGCCCACAACAATTGTGTGGCTGCAGCAGCCAAGTGCAATCCTTGCTGGGGCCGACGGGCCTTGTCAAGCCTGCTGCTCTTGTCATTGCTGCAGCGCTGCCTGGTTGTTATGTGGACTACCTATACATGTATAGTATTCAGTATCATGTATCATGTATGTATGCAGAGATGAGGCATTCCGTAGTTGCTCAGTCTTTAAGCTCAGCCAGTGAAAAACAACCATCGACAGACAGTGAAGATTGAATCCAAAACGAAAGCATAAAGGCTAGCAGTCCACAGCGAGAGAGCCATCCAGCACTAGGCACGCAAGGAGAGAGGCAGACGCATTTCACCGTCTGATGCTCCGCGGTCGCCCTTGGCGTGGCAGGGCCGTCGGGGGCGATAACCTATACAGTACACTGAGAGGAAGAATGAGATGAGGCTTGAAGCCCCCCGCTAATTCGCGTTCGCGTATCAACGGCCGCCGTCCAGGTGCGCAAAATCTCGGAATGAGGGGGGACGCAAAAGTAAAAGCTGCGGCTGCAGCAAAGCGCCATCCCTGGTAGACTGCGCGGCGCCAAAGTCGCCACCAAGCCTTTTGGGCAGGGGCCTCCGTGCTCGTAGCGCTCGGTACTGTCCAGGTATCCTGAGGAGCACGAGCGGGGTACTGCTCACCGGTAATACCACTAGCTACCTTCTAGTACACGCCCAGCAGCTTCCGGGCTTTTCTGGCCAGCTGATACAAGGCTGTGGGCGCCTGTGCGAGAGCGCTAGATTACTCGTGCTTGGGCTAGGTAGCAGTAGCATTGATTGCGTGGTAGCGGTTCCGCGCCTCACGGGCTCTCGCCCACGGAGAAGCTCCTTGCCCACAATTTCCAGGTCCAGCCGCTACTCATTCAAGCGTCGAGTCTCATCCTGCTTTGCCATGCTCGCTAGCAAAAGCGCCGCTCAGAATCCACCGTGTGCAAGTCACTACCAGCACTATTGCTACTAGTACCTACTCCTATAGTAGTTCTGCAGCACAGTCGTTGCTCTTTCACATTTACAGAAATTGCAAGCTTTCCAGCCGATACGTCACCCTAGGCCCCGAGGCCCCCTGCCTCCCATCCATATTTCGCGATTCGCATGCGCAGGGTATAGATGTTCTATATTTGTATAACGCCATCTTCTGCGCTCCCAACGTGTAATATAGGAAGAGTACAGAGTAGGGCTTGCTTTGGGCGCCTCGTAATATACCACGCTCGTGCCATGGCATCATCTGTCTCGCCTTTATTCAAAATAGTCGCTGCCTGCCATGGTCTGGTTAGCACTTGGGTAGTATCACCGCATTGCGTGGCATGGAGCTTGTCCTCTGGATGTTCGGCGCGAGGGCGGAGAGTGAGAGCGCCACCAGTCATTGCTCATTGCTACTACCAGCACTCGTATACCTATACTACCAGTACCAAGTATGCCAAATAATAATCCAGATTGCTTGTAGGGGCCGCTCCACCTGGATTGCCCAGTGCGAGCACGTTGGTCCGCTAATGCCAGCTCGCCAAAGTTGCGAGCATCCCTGGACTTCTGGCGCTGCTGATGTGGGAGGGATGGAGGGGAGACAAATCAATGCTACAGCGTAGCACAGGCACCAAGGCCTTGCTAGCTCGGAGTACCTGATACGCTCCTTAGATCCGCTAGCACCACAAGCACTGCAGGCGCAGGTCGCCCAGACTGGCAGGCGGAGCGACTGGCCACTTTGAACCATCTTCAGGTGACTCCAGCAGGGGATGATGCTCAATGCTCGGCACAGCAATGCCACTCTCCATATGACTAGCAATGTGCTCGTACCTGTACTCCTCTAGCTACACTCAGACCTGAGTGGCACCCGGCGCAATCGCTCGCCTGATGCAGCTGTCTGGGCGCTACTGGCCCGCCACGCACTCCACCATGGCTACTCCGTGGTCGTGCTTCGCCTTGCGTTGCCAGTCTTTGTTGGCCTTGGATATACTGTACTGTACAGGCTCAGTGTCATGTACATGCCTTACACTGTGCTGAAGCAGCTCCCACGGTTGTGCGGAGTACCTACTGCAAGCACGGAGTGGCGTGGCCTGCTCCCCTGGCTCACCAAAAAAAGACAGGGCATTGTGGGAGGAATGAAATGCTTCCAGGTATACCTACTTGTATCACAGTGCTCCTAACTAGCCGTATGGCTGCGGCTCGTTGGTGAGAGGACACTTCCTTGCCGGGCCAAACAGCCAGTCCTTGTCTGCCTAGGTACTGTATGTTGTAAAGACAATAACAGTTGTATACTAGCAGCATACGGCCTTTTGGGCTACAGTCCTACATCGTGGCCAATAGCACAGGCTCAGGTTTGACTTACCTATCCGGTGGAACTTGCTATGTGTCTACCAGACCAATAGGCGTCCCGTTCGGTATAGCTACAAGCAACATTGTCCAAGCCCGCTGCTATAGGGATGGTCATGCTCCATAAGCAGAGAGATGGTGAAACTTGGTTGGATCAAGTAGGGAGTAATCCATACTGCGTACAGGCGGTCAACATCACCAAATAGCAGGGGCAACCGCATTTGCACTCAATGCTCGAAGACTAGCAATACTATTAGCACCGGTATACCCATTGGGGACACAAACCGCCGCACGCACACGAGAAAAAACCTGGAGCTTCTGCTAGCACCGTAAGGTAGCTAGTAGAGTTTGGAGTACCTACATAATACCATGTACAAGTGATAGCAGCATTGACGCCAGCCTGTGGAGCGTCCACCGCAAGCACCGCTTCTCCTCAGGCACACGATCCATCTTTCTCCCCCAAGCGTCTAATCGCCGGCCGTCTCCAAATTACTCGGCTTCCAATCATAAGACCTTGCCCGTGCCCTGCACATGCACGCTCGAGATGGGGGGATGCCTCTTTGTGCCACTACCACGCTACTACCCATCAATGGCTGAATGGCTCTCAGGCTTCAGGTTGAGAAAAATAGAACCGACTGTAGGGAGCCAGCTCCACTGTGCGTTGGCGCCTGTAGCTGAACGCCATCCCAGTGATGATGGACGGTCGGCTCACTGCGGTCGACTCATATGAGGTACTTGTACAGAACACAAAGAACGGGACGCTAGGCACTGCTTGCAGCGCTCGTCTGGCGATATTGGGGGCCTATGTTATCGCTCGTTTGCCCTTCTGCTCGCCCATCAGGTCCAATCCTTCGCCAATGCGCCACCATCAGCTCTGGGTCCTGCAAGAACCCTCATTAACAAAGGCCAGCATGTGATGAGTCTGCAATGGGACTTCGATGGAAGCAATAGCGCTCAGGCAGCCCCATTCATTCAGAAGCACAGTCCGGCTTCCCAGGACGGGCGCTGCATGTCATGTGATCGCTTGTCGCGCAAGCCAGGGAAACTCCAAAGTAGCATCTGCCCTGGGCATAATCCTCCATCGTCAATCTTCGGGGGGCCGGCTAGCCTTGCCAGGGTGTTGCGACCAGCTACTGTACGGACGTCCTCCAAAACTTTAGAACCGAACCCCTCGCCGCGATGTCCCACTCAGGCCTCCGGTGACTTGCAAAACTTCGGACGGCTCTTGATCCACTGGCGCCGTGACCTGGCGGGCCGTGTCCTTGTCGCACAGGTGGGGTTGCAGAGGGCTGGCGACAACGGCATAATGCCCCTTTTCCTTTTCCCTTTTTCTTTTTCGTCGCGCCGCAGGAAATACGATGATCGGCATCAACTCGTTCACACCCCACCCTTGGCCAAGTCGAGACTGAGCCACCCTCCAAATGGGCTGTTGGCTGGCTGGCCACCGCATAACCTTTCAACCGTGGTCCGGTGGCGCACAACAACAGAGAGGATCCTTTTCTGGGCGCTTCTCAGCGTTGCGGTTGCACCGTACGGGCTCCTCTCTTTTTACACAGAGTACCTGTTGCTAACCCATCCCTAGGCACCGCCGCTTTGTACCGCCGCGCGCCATTTTGAGCAAGGTTCGCCGGCTATGGTGATCCTGATCCCTGGAACTAATGCTGGTCCCCTTCGGCTGCCCCAATAGCCTAGTGCTTGGCATGTTTTTTAACTTATCATTACCGGCCAGCTTTGGTTGCTTTCCATCCATCACAGCCCAATGCGGGCGTCAATGTCCCACGCAGCCATGTTTCAACCATGACAACTTTATTGCTCAGAGCTCCACACCCTTTGCCTGCCTTGGAGGGCTTTCCGAACCAAGACATGCCAGACTCCATTTGTTATGCCCGTCCAACCTGGGAGCATATGCCATTACCACTAATGAACCCAATAGACAAGGCATGGCTGCCTGTAAGCCACGTTTGCGAAAATTAGACACTATCTGGTCGCTCGGTGTTCTACGCGGCGCAATTTGTTGACCTGGTGCGGAATAATAGGGATGGTTAGCATGCTCTATCCCTGGCCTCGTGGGAATACCCAATACGGGCTACGTATACACATACATGTGCAGCAGCCTCTATTTTCCTATTATCTCCGACAGTAATGCATATTCACCACAAATAGCCCTCACTTGTACACCGGCAGAAAGCAACAGCAACAGTAGTGGTATTATACCTACCACTAGCGAAGGCCGTTTGCAAGTTTGTACGTACAACCAACTGTGACGGCTGCAGTGGCGCATATCACACTCTGCAAGCCGACCCGAGTTCCGTCTTCCATTCCCCCCTACTTTATCTTCGTGAAGCCACTCGCTGACATACTGCATGCATTGCTTTAGTACCTACATGCCGCCAATTCCACTGACTCGAGCAATGATACGCCTTGTTACTACCCTACAGCCTCTGTATGTGGGTTGGATTTTTGGCTGCACGTGAGTTGTGGTGGAATGATTCGCAATAAGCAAGGAGGGTAGAAGAATATGGCAACGGTGAGCATGTATGCTGAACACGCTGATTACTCGAGTTCAACAGGCATTTTGATCCATAATACCGCCGTCTGCTAGGTATATGCAGGCGGTGGGCAACATGTTATCAGATTTTACAACTACACGATGTGCGGCAGCCATGGCACTGGGCGCTCTTAACATGGCTACCATGACGCGGCAAGCGGTTGGTTCACAGCTATCAAATGTAAGACGCCACCTTTGACTGCGTCAGTCAGCCCAGAGCACAGGCTGGCGTAGCATCTGAGCCGTCGCACTCCCCCACAGCAATAGCGCATCTCACGAACCGCAGGCACAGCGCAGGACGCGTGATGGCCTGAAAAGAAGCTGGAGGCTAAGGTTCAGCAGCCAGTCTAGGCGTCAGCGTGGAGATGCCGAGCTGGTGCCTACTGAAGACAGACGCGGCTAGTGTAACGATACAGGGCATCCTTGGTGCGCGGAGCACTTATACCTACTGGGTACTATACTAGGTGCTAGCAGTAATAGTGGTGCTACTCCGGAGATTTCGTACTGATTACAGGTATGGTATGATATCCTGGTCTTACAGGCATATAACCTTGGATCCTGGCTGAATGTGAACGCCACGCTTTCCCAACGGCTCTGTCTGAATACCTTACAAATAGCCCGGGCCAAAAATCAGAGAAGGATTAGTGCAAGTGCGTGCCTCGCCCGATACGAAACATTTTTGCGGCGCCGACTTACTTCCCCAGGCCGCCAATCTTTTCTTACCACGACGATTCTGTCGCATATGATAAAGGGCGGCGCTATCCATTGGCCCAAGCTGTGGAAACGCATCAAATCCTTCCGCGTAGAGTGGCATTTGCTATTTCGCTTTGAGACAACCTTGATACTTCCCAGCTGGCTGGCAGAGCTGGCAACGCAGGGATGCTGGTCGAAAAATCCGGCCTTGAGAAGTTGCCAGTTAGTGCCGCGCAACGTGCTTTTGTATGGAGCACTGTTGATCTACTAGCGAACAGTCACATTGCTGGCCAGCGACCCAACGCCTACCAAGGAGAAACAGCAGCATAGTTCTGGTTGTACGAAGTATGGATTGCTAGAAACACTACTGGTATTGCTCCGTACGAAGTACAGTAGACCTTTTGGCTATCATCCCGGCCACTTGCTGCTTTACGCCTACAGTATTGACCAGTGATGGGGCGTTCTTTGTCACTCAGCTACCGCCTTGGCGCCGGATGCTTTCCGACATCCCACCCGCTCTCTTCGGCCTGCGGCGATCGACGTGTATGCGATGCATGGGTACTATTATCTATTGCATCACTTTACTTTGGGCTTCGGACCTTCATCTACGAGAAACCCCTCAGTGGTTCTAGGTGTAGTGGTTGAACGTTGGGGCCTCGATCGCTACCATCTTGTTTGACTCTAATGGAGGGATGGAGAGTATGTCTCAATGTGAGTACATAACTCATAGCTGAGACAACCCCGAGAGGCTAATTCCAAAAAGAAAAAGAGAGGAGAGAGAGACAAACTACTATAGTAGTACCTAGTAGCAATCAACCCGCTGCAACACATTTCATTTCTCTGGAACAAGCTCGCATCGAGGGGGCAAACGGCGTTGGCGGCAGCAGCATTCAAATATGGAGAATGACACTCTTTAGTTGTCATCCATCGTACGAGGACCTTCCCTTGCTTTCTGTTGCAGAGCACTTTACGCGTCTGGAATGTTAGATTAAGAGCTCAGCCTAGGAACTGGTACCTGTATACCGGTGTGGCTCCCCCCCATTGATAAATCTTAGACAGACACCCCTCAGCCTTTACGGCTTGCCACCCCTTTTAAGATCTCCCTGTGGCCCTGATTTGTCTGTTTCACTTGACGCCCGCAAATGGCCACTGATCATTTTCTTTAGGACATGGCGGCGACAGCACCGCTTGTTGGGCTTTATTATGGCCCTGTACGAGGCACTTTGTACTTTACACCGGACAGCATTACACCCTTGCACGGCTTTGAAGTGTGTGCCTGCTCTTATAGGCAGCAGAGACCATGCCGAAGCATCATTGGCAAGGCATTGTCTCCCTCCTTTGCGGGAGTGATCTGGATTGGCTTACTTGGCTTTGGCTAGGCGCCTCCTCTGTTTCTCCAGTGGGTGTGGCCTTAAGATTTAGGGCAGCCACAGGCTGGTGTTCCCGATATAGCTTCTCGATCCTTCGTGTCTCATCCATCCGCTACCCTTTTTCGATACTGCTGCCCTCCAACTTGATAGCTTCCACGGCGATCTCGAGCGCCTGGTGACGGGTTTCCAGCACTCGGTTATCCGGTCCTTTGAGCTATGGTCGCACCCTTTCCTTGCATCCGCAGTCGGAAATCCTCATTTTGGAGACGCCACCATCGTGAGCGACGGAGAGCTAGTAGCCTACTTGGATGTAACTATTGCCAGTGGTGGCGTCATATTTTATTTTATTCATGTCCTTTCTGCGTGCGAGGCTGTGGGCAAATCTAGGCACTGCAACTGCAGGACTATCCCATGCATATATATGGCACGCACGCGAGAGGCCGTTGGCAGCCAGGCTCTAAGGGCGCACAGCAGTGGGGAGGAGGGGGGCACGAAAACTACAGTATCAGCGGGTTGGTGACTAGCAGCTTGTTTGTATGCATGCAACCTGGAATGATATGCACGGCCTAGCGATGTGAGAGACGGGGGAGATTTTGCCTCATCAGCCATTGCAAGCTGCCCGACGCCAGCCCCACCAAGGCCCTCAAGCCGAGACGCAGCTCCAGCTTTGATTGTCTGCCCACAGTCAATCACTACAGTAGGCTGTACAAGGACCCCTCGCTGGCACTGTCACTTTTTGCCCTTTTCTTATTTGGCGTCGGATATTGCATTGAGATAGAACCTGCGAAGCCTCGCGTAGCCAATGGTGTAGGTGTTCTCCTACATGGTGGCTTTTTTTTTTTGTTCTTCTCCTCTCATTTGGCTCCGTTTTCGCTCTCCACTACGCAGACTCTTTCGTATGGTATACACACCAGACCGTTTCACCGCCTCTTATTACCCCTTCCTTTGAGCATTACAACAGACATAAACCTTAGGTCTTGATAGGATTACCAGGCCACACCCGGGTTTGCTGGCTGTCTTGTCTAGCAAGCCACCTTGTCGATTATTGCCAAGAGCGGAATGTCCTTCTCTGTGCTGGTAGAGGCATACGAAGTACAAATATTTGTTGGTGATACTGTGCTCAAATGATCCCTGCGTGGATGAATTCATATCACCTAGCCTTGAACGAGTGCAATGGCCAGCGCTCCTGACTGCTTGTCTTCGTCCCCGCCCGCCATTTCTGGTGGCTGCTGCGAGAAGTATTGGCGCGACGCTATCTCAGGGCTGCACATTTTTAGGTACAGAGCAACATTGTCGCTTCCTTGTCCGTCAAGAGACCACTCAGACCCGCCTTCTACTGGATGAACTTTGTATAGTACGAGGTACTACCTACTAGCAGCGGTAGGAATACCTAGTACTTATTTCTCAGTGCAGGGAGGAGGCACAGGTGAGGAGGGCCTGCTACGGTGAATGCCAAATCGATGGGATCGATCAGGACGCATTGCCTACTAGCCAGTCGTGGACATCTGCGCCGAGCCCCTGAAACCCCTCCCTTTGGACCTTTGTCGTGGCCAGGTGTACGGCGAACCTCAGCCCGTGGCTGACATCCCAGGTCTTGTTTCGACAGACCAGGCTGTAGAGCATTCCCGCTATGAAAGTATCACCCGCTCCTACCGAGCTAGACGGAGACGTGTCAGCTGTGGTGCTTCAATGCTGCTCTGTGCTGCTAGAGGTGGTGGTACGCACAAAAGGCTAGCAAGGTTGAGTCGCGACAATCATGTCCAGCCAAATGGGGAGGACGGCACGGGAGAGAAAAAACGAGGGAAAAGGGAAAGGGGAAAGGGCAATAAAATGACCCTCGTCGGGTGTAACCTACTCGACGACAGTAACGGACTTTGCGCGGCTTTCCACGGGACAGTGGACAACCTGTTGTTTGGGGAGCTGGCACATGGCGGCTCCGTCTGCACCCCAAGTGCAAAAGGCAAGGGATCTATTGCGAGTAGCATGAGTCGAACGATCATCTCGCCTCAGCGGCAAAAGAAGAAGAAGAAATGAACATTAGGCAAAATAGGTTGCAGCCCGGTAGACGGGCGTTTCGTGGGAAGGGCATGCTTACGCTTTCCGCTGTTTCTCGTTCATGAGGCACGATTCAGCAGACCCATGACCAGAGTTCTATGCAGATTAATCTGTCAGCCTTTTTCTTATGCATTGTTCTCACGATCCAGAATTCTTTTCTCCTGAGTCTTCTTCCTGGAGCCCCCCCCCCCCCCCCCCAC
>KQ479142.1:0-165327 GCA_000331835.2 Trichoderma hamatum GD12
AATTTCTTATTTTGTATATATTTTAATAAATATTTAATTAATTTAATCAGAAATTCAAGTATAAATTATTCTTGCTGCTATTAAAATTGGTAAAATCTTGTACACCTGGTAGTATTTTCAACATAAACCTCAGCTCTTGGGCGGGGTTTGCACGAGGTATTTCTAATAAAACGTCCATCCACACTGATATGCTCAAGCATAAATGTTTATTCGGAGAGTGACCGACTTGGCGTCATATTTTGTATCTTGTAATACCTTTAGATCACCAATATCATGATTTATCGGCGACCGACCTCTACGCTCAGCAACAGTTTTAGGCAGCCAAGACGCAGCTCAACTTTTGACTTGGCTCACTCAACACCCCGCAGCCAAGATGCAGACCCTTCTTCCCATAATGATGTCGCATCAACAGTTCTGCAAGGCAGCGATACAAAACAAGATCAAATAGACAATCAGGGACACGGAAAACCACATTTTGCATTGGACTCATGGATGTCTAAGATAGACAAGTTGACGCCCAAACAACAGGCATTATTCCTACAGAATCGCCACGCTGAGGGCTTCCAAGACTATGTCTCCAAACTGCAGGATATCATCCAGAAAAGGGTGGACAACAGCAAACTCTTTGAACTTACCCACAAAATCAAGCCTTTCTATGACCTTGTCAACCTGGTTACTCCTATAGTATCGGAAGTTTCTCAATCTTGTCCCGTGCCTCCGTCTGCGATTTTAGGTGGCATCACTTGTATTCTTTCATTAGGAGTACGAATGGACGAATATCAGGACAGAATCATCCAAACACTTGTCTCCATGGCTAGCGAATTAAGCATCATAGAAAAATACCGCGCGGAATCTCTTTTTACCAACGACCCAAATGTTCAAACGATACATATTGATATTGCTGCTGACATATTGGACTTTTGCATTGCTGTAGCTAAAATCTTCTTTGACGACGATGGCAAAGAAAAGAAAAGCCTACTTGTGTTTTTAAAGGCACAATGGAAGAGTTTTGATGCCGTGCTAGGTAATATTAAGGCGGAGTTTCATCGACATATCATCGAACTAGATAAACTGATTATCTTGGCCAACAGTCGACGGCTTCGTGCTATCGAACGTGGCGTTGAGGCTGTTGGCGAAAAGATGCAGTTCGACAAACATGAAACAAGTCAGATGGTAGCAGAGATGAAAGATGCTGATTATCGTCAGGCTCTAGGTACGTTCTACTGTAAACTTCTGTCTTATCACCGGCTGAGGTCGGGCGGGTGAGTTGACTTGGCTTTTGTAGAAGAGAGGAGAAATCATATTTTGAAATGGCTCCCATCTTTACCCGGTGGGAGAATCCAGGAAGACACTTATGAAAGGCGAGTCGAAGGATCTGGAGAATGGCTAATGGAACATTCTTCATTCAAATCTTGGTTTGAAGAACCCGCATCTACAGTCCTTTGGGTTTACGGCAAGCCTGGGTGCGGCAAATCACATCTTGCCTCCCGAGTAATTCATGACTTGGGCGCCAGAAAACCATCATCTGACTCGGCTCTTGCATACTTATACTGCAGCTCAACACAATATACCGTTAGAATGGATCTGAATAGCCTCTTGGGGTCTATTTTAGGACAGCTTTATCTACAATTGCCGTCTTCAACAGAGATCGAATCTCTTGTCCAAAGCTTCATCTCAGGAACCAAGGAAAGCCCTTCCAGAGCCAAGATGAAGGAATGGATTTGGGCTGCTTTAGAGAAATTGCAGCTTTGCTATATTATTATCGACGGTCTCGATGAATGCAGCAACTTTGAAGACAGGCATTTTGAAGATTTCTGCAGCTTTTTAGCGTCTCTTGTAAAGCACGATTTGCCTCAACTTTGCGTCAAAATTCTCGTCTTCAGCCGACCAAATTATCAAGTAATAACTCGTACCTTTGACTGTTTCCCACAGATCCAAGTCGATAATGGTGCTAACGAAGACGACATCAAATCATACATTTCCGATAAGGTCGATGAGGTGAACCTTGACCCTTCTCCCGAAGAGCATCAAGGATTCGCTGAGATAAAGGAATTGATGCTTAACAAAGCAGGTGGAACATTCTTGTGGGTTCGCCTAAAAGTTAAAGAGTTTAGGGATATTGGAAGCGTGGATGATATTAAGGAGGCGCTACAAGAACCGATAGAAGGTCTGGATGAGCTTTATGGGCAAGCCATTGAGAGAATTTCGAAGCGCCCTAAATATAGCCGTGATCGCGCTTTGCGAACGCTTTTATGGGTGGCCAATGCGTATAGATCACTATCGAAACTCGAACTGCTAGAGGCGCTTTCTACAAAGCCTGGTCGGAAAGGTTTGAGTGCCACGCAGCGACTGTCTCGCGATTTACCACTCAGCACCGAATGCCTAGATCTCATAACCGAGGTAGACGGCCACTACCAGCTCATTCACGGTTCACTTAAAGATTTCTTGTTATCACAGGCACCAGAATCATCAGATTATGGAAAACACCAACTGAAAGCCCATGAGATCATGGCTGAAACCTGCTTGACCTATCTGACATTCGAAGTATTCCACTCGGTATCGATATCGAAACCGGATGGCTTGAGAAATTTGCTACAGGAGTACCCTTTGCTGGAATACGCCGCCTTATACTGGGGAGACCATTTTGCTTTAGCATATGAAAGAGAGGCCGAGCCGCTTAATCGGCTAGTAAGAGGGCTCTTTCGTTCGGATGCCATAATGACCCTCTGTATTGATATCCTCGAGTATGAGGAGCTCTGCCGCGGCAAACTCTCACAATTCAACGCTGCGACTCCGCTCCACCTTCTGGCCATCTTCAATCTCCGTGCGTTGGCAGAAACAATGCCCGAGTTTCTGGATCTCATTAATGAGCATGATCAATTCCTTCACCTTCCCATAGATTACGCCATTATTTACGAAGCAATGGATATGATTGCATGGCTTCTAGACGTTTATTTAAGACAGAAAGATAAGGATGAAGAGCCATTTGCCACCTGCTTAGATTGCTGCCAGATCCTTCTCCTCGACGAAGCAATAAGCTCGGATTGGGGGGACATCGTTAGGGTTCTTCTTTCGATTGGAGTCAACGTGGACTGGGTCGATTGCCCCATTGGATCGGGTAAGACCACCGTACATCCTGTATACCTGGCCGTGGACAAAGATGCATACTCCTCCTTGGATGCCCTGCTTGAGGCCAATATTAAGATAGATCCACTCCTACGCGATCCTAAAGATTCGGCGCTTCGTTTGGCAGTACGAAAAGGTAGCCTTAGGGCAGTCAAGCTGCTCCTAGCAGCTGGAGCAGATGTGGAAAATGTTGGATCAGATGGATGGACTATCCTCCAGTGCGCTGCGGCCTACGGAGACCCGGATGTCATCTTCGAACTTCTTCGAAAAAGTTCAGAAGTCATCATGTCTACCACTCCACAGCTTGGAGAGAATGCACTCCACATCGCTGCAACCACGGGTAATTTTAAAGCTGCTGAGCAGCTTCTGGCCCATTGTCAAAGTACAGAATTTGTCGATGCATTAACTTTCGATGGTAGGACACCATTGATGAAAGCATTTGAACACAGCAGCTTTGATATAGCGCGATTAATCCTCGAACACGGTGCGCGGTATGATATAAGCAACTGGGCTCAAGTGGTGCCAAAAAGCTTCTTCTCAGAACTTTGCAAAAAATATTCCAGTACATGTTCTTCCAAGAATATCGGCTCGGATACTATTATAGAGACACTGCTCGTAGTGTCCGAAGCTGAGATGAAAAAGCCTATTGAGCACACATATAACTCTCAGGAGTTAACAGGAGCCCCTACATTGCTGGAAATCAAACTAGGCAGCGAGCGTGTCTATGCACATGACATCTTATACAAGATTTGGCTAGAAGGCCTCACCAAGGACATCAAGGCACATATTTCTATGGTAGAAGAGGGAGAGGCTAAAAGAAGAGGTAAACTTGATCATCAGCCATGGGAAGCGTACAGCATGTCATGGCAACTTTCGCAGGCTATCTTGGGACAAACAATTGACCAAGATATGATAGACTCTGTTCGTATGAGCATTGAAAGCGGTATGGGGATGATATCTGAGGGCGGTGTGGCGCTGACACCGCATAGCATAAGCTTTGCGAGCGATAATGATAGCAGCCCTGGCTGTAGCCAACGGGATGAGCAATGGCTTTCGCAAGATCTTGCTAATAAAGGCCCTGACGGAGAAGAGTTGGATGCTAAGGGATTAGGAAATGATGATATGGATAATCAGCCTGATACTAACAACAGAACTAGCCAAATCCAAGAGGAAGAATTATGGACGGAAATCTCGGATAGTCTGGTCATCGAACAGGCTCTTGATAGAATGGGATATGAATATGACCGGACTGCGTACTATTTCTACGTGAAGAAGTACCTGGTATATGTAAGTATTAAATTGCCTTTCAAATTGTGAAAAACCTTCGTTTTAAAGAGTCAACTAAAAAGAGTAAATTATTTACTCAAAATATAGGATCAAGTTCTTGAATTATTCGAACTATCGGACGCTATGCGAGTGGATCAACGTAACGCTCTACATGTCCAAAAGAAGTCGTCATGGCGCCGGTTCCGGCTATACAAATATGATCGTCGAGGACCAGACTCCGTGATGTGGCCAGATTTGGAAAGCAGAGAAATAGAAAGCGAGCAAGAAAACGAGGAGCCATGGACCGAGATATGGGATCACTTGATCAGCAGAGAAGCCATAGACAAGCTAGGCTATGATTTTGAACGGACAAAATACTACTTCTACATAAAGAAGCGTTTGAGCCATGTAAGTATTGACCCTCATCGAATATTGGTGTTTGTAATAGTTGTGCAAACCAATGTTGACATTTCTAATGTTGATACAGGATCAAGTTAATGAGCTTATTAACTTATCAAACACTTTGCAATTATCTTAGAATGTTTATAAAAGAAATGCGTACACTTGTAAATATATGCAAGTTCAAGCATATGCCGACATAGATTGTTTGGGGGTTTAAAGTTGTGTCAAATTTGGGTCATGTCGAGAGTGTGGCTATTAAGGTCGATGTAGTGACGGGTTCGAGACGTAGCATATATAAAGCAATGTTGATTTGCCTATCTTGCGACAATTGGTTCATGGCAATTGGGAAAAGGATGCAGACTCGCACGCAAGTGACGCCTCAAATGACGCTTTTACGCTTCATCAACTAGAGTCTTGATATCTTGAATAAATCCTGCTATTTCTGCGATTTTGTCTTTGAAAGCAATCGACGGCCAAACGTTGCAGCCCGCGTTCAGTAATCTTTTCTGATTGCTTCTAGTTGTCAATACAGCTATATATAGTATGTATCGGACTTATTTCCGACGTTGTTTTCCATGTAACCTTGCGGATTAATTGATAAGACTTTACTAAGCATATATTTGCGAATTTCTGCCGTTCACGCCCTTAGTTTAAGGTGGACATAATGCAAAAGTATCGAGCGTTTAACTGTATGCCTAATCTAGAACTTTAAATGAACGGCGACCGGCCTGATTCTTCACCGGCTCGCTATTCCCGTAGTGGAACTCTACAATTTCCAATCTACATATAGTCTCTTTATTCCTACCACCTTCTGTATTCGATGTCCAGAAGAAGAGACTAATGCTTCTATGACGACAACTCTGGGCCCGGATATTTTGGAGTTGACGCATCAAGCTATGCATATGTAATTAGCCTATCTCCGATGCTATTTTTGATACTTGAACTATTCTATCCTGGGAATGCCTTGTCGAGCTCGTCCGGTATATTAGTGATCATGGCTTGCCTATGCAAACAGCAGCCCGCCTTTCCGAGCTTGTATAAAGCTTGGAGACTATGCTCTAGAAGCTCGCGTATTTTATATGACAGTAGATCCGAGCTTCTGCTTTGGGTCTGTTGGAACAAGTAAATTGAACGATGCGGCTGTTGATAGCTTTATACAGCAGCGCGGCCGTGGTGCTAGCAGCCTCGCCTCGAGCTATAAAAGATGCCTCAAAGGTTCAAAAGGCTGAGCCATGCGCAGAAGTCAGCAGTTTATGGGCTGCTCAGACGGGAAGCACCGGTGAGTCTTCCGAGCACACTGGATGAAGATATCAATCTCTGCTGACACCACCGCGTGCTTCCCAGCCACACCGACTGTGGCCGCTTCTCTTGCTCATGCCTGCCTAAACACGATCCCCCTCCATAAAGACGCGGGCATCGAGTTGATTGACGCTTTGGAGCCGTATCTCGAGTGGCAGTCGGACGCAGCTTACAAGGCAGATCCGCCTGCAGATTACTTCTACCCACCCCACGACATCTTCAAGGCGCTCGCTGGCGTCAGGGCAGATCTCGTGGCGGACAAATATACCAACGAATACGAGTTCCAGGCGGACCTTTATGCTCGAGTCTTTGGCCCAGCGCACGATGGACACTTTGTATTTTATCCAGATGCTCTGACTGTTGCGTTTGAGTGGACACGCCCGAAACCCATCGTGTCAATCAGCGAAAATGGAAAGGATTTGCCCGTGATCAAGCTCTATGGTGAGTCCCATGAATTCAGCTTCCCATGCCATTGATATGTCCCTCTATGCAATCTTGTGGGCAATAGCTAATCTGGAAAAAGAGGATGTCGTCAGGGACCCAAAGACGGCGCCTACAATCACAAAAATCAACGGGATTGAGGCTTCAAAATTCGTCCTTGACACCATCACAACGGCCTCTCTCAATCAGGATGGAGATGCCGCCTATAACTCCATGTTTTATTCAAAAGCTTTCGCGGCGGCAAATGGGGGCATTGAAGGATACTTTTCAAGCGGCGGCCGCGTCCGATATATTTACCAGGGCCCAGAGACGACATTCACCTTTAACAATGGAACCAGCGCAACCTTTGAGAATACTGCGTCGGTCAAGGCGAACATGGTGGGCATCGTGGACGGCCAGTCTTATTTTGATAGGCTTTGCGTTTTGAGTATCGATGGTCGGCGCAGAGACGTGCCTGCTACTATCAGCGCGAGAGCTGAGTCGAGCTCGAGCCAGAACCCCGGATATCCAGAGCCAGTTCTGGCAACCAACGACGGTATTGTGTCTGGCTACTTTCTCGACGGTGACGGCTTCGAGGATGTCGCGGTCATCTCAATCCTTACCTTTGAGCCCAGATCCCCGCCCCAATTCCAGGCTGTCGTCCAGAACTTCTTTGCGGAAGCAGTAGCCGCCGGGAAATCGAAGCTCGTTGTCGATTTCCAGGGCAATCCCGGAGGTTTCATAGCGCTGGGCTACGATTTCTACGGTCAACTCTTCCCCCATATCCGAGCGGATGGGTTTTCACGGTGGAAACTCAGCCCGCAGTTTGAGACGCTCGCCCATGTCTACAGCAACATCTCCAAGGGCGTGAATCCCCTTACTGAGGCCGATCTTGAAAAAGTCCGGGCGTATTTGTCGTCGGAGAATTGGCGCTTCGATCTGGACTTGAAGGAGCGGGGCTTTACCAGCTTTGAGGACAAGTTTGGGCCAAGGATTTTCAAGGATACAAACTACACGGCTCTCATGCGGTGGAACTGGAGCGATCCTCTCATCTCGACCAACTTTACAGTCGGATTTGGCACTGCGATTTCAGGATATGGATCCCGCGCAAATCTCACTCAACCATTTCTGCCGGAGAACATTGTCCTTCTTTATGACGGCTTCTGCAGCTCGACTTGCACACTGGCATCCGAATTCCTCAGAATCAACGGAGGCGTCAAGTCTGTTGCTTTCGGTGGCCGGCCGAAGAAAGGCCCGATGCAGGGAGTCGGCGGGATCAAGGGCTCGCAAGTATACCAGCTCGGCGATATCTACCAGCTCGCTGAGCGTGGAATATTGCTTGGCTCGAGTCCAGCGAATGCAGAGGCGTTGCAGAACATTTCAACCCTACCGATTGCGCGCAGCACGGCAGGGTCGGTGAATGTGCGAGACCAGATCCTCCGATCGAACACGCACGATGGCCTCCCGGCGCAGTTTGTCGTGGAACATGCCGACTGCCGGCTCTATTGGACGGCGCCCATGATTACGGATATCACCGAGGTCTGGAAAGCTGCTGCTGATGCAGCCTTTAACAATGCCAAGTGTGCAAACGGTGGCATTGAGTACCGAGCTCCGAATGTGAAGGCTCTTGCTCGGCCCGCTGCGAACCCCAAGCTGCCTATGGGTGGTGATTTCGACAGGACGGTGGATGAACTACGCTTGTCAGAGCTGTGGAATGCAAAGTTTCATCTCCGTATTACAGCTTGAAAGTCGGATTCCCGAGGAAGCCATTTATGTGTGCGACGGGAGGAGTAAATGGCCAAGTCAAAGTTTCAGAGGTAAAAAGATAATGAATATAAATAACTGTAGAGTGTTACTCGGGATTAATGAGCGCCCTCTTGTGTACAATGTGATATGTAAAAAGTGCGTCACGCCGTCGCCATGCCACAAAACGCCTTCTCCAATTTAGAGATAGCTCTTGGATAATAAAAGATGCAATATCCACACAGATAACAGTGGCATCGGCGGCTATTCTAGCTCTACAGTAGTAAGGTTCCAGGTAAACGGCAGTTGCAGAAAGTGTACTAATTGTATGGGTAGGATGGATGCTAATGTCGGAAAGTAGAAGATTCCCCTTTGCGTAATGATTGCTTGATCACCGAGAAGTATCTTTGGATTCTTTCCCTACCCCTTTATTTCTTTTTGAAGCCTGACACAGACACATTAAACAAAAATAACTACGACTCGATTTATCTGCGAATAAGAATCAATCTATATATTGCCACGCGGTAATTGAGTACCATAAACTGTTTCAATCAAGATTTTCCCTATTCATATATTCCTCACCTAGATACATAGCTATGCAGCCCTATCTTTTAGGGTCTCAATCGTTATAACATATTTTCGACTTGTCTGACATGGCTTTCATAAATAGTCTGGTCGAATGACTTTGCTACCTCAAAAATTACCAACTTGTCTTACGCTTATAGACTTGACTACCTTGTGAAGAGGTCCAAGTGGTGGCGCAAATGAGTTGTCTCGATATAGATGCGTGGTTACCGTATGCGCATTTTGTTTGACTATATGTATTTCTTGGTGCTTCCTAGATATGGGTTATTAAATATAATAAAATATAAATGAATGATGATAAATAGATGAAGAAGGATTTGCTGGCGGGACCAATGGTATTTGCCAGAGTTAGCGATACGCTGGCTATCGCATAGTAGACAATTAGACCAGTCTATTTCATTTAGGAGTGAGAGCTAGGCAATATACAAAGCGATACTAAGTCGTGCATCTGTCACCACATCATTTCCTCATTGCAAGTCAGCCCATGGCTAGAATCTTCAAACGTGATGGAAACAATGGCTCTTCTAGCGGTGTTGATCAAATTAAATCTCAAACCCCCCTGATTTTGCAGGCACGGGCTCAACATCCCAGAGACCGACGCAAAGAAGAACATCTTTACTTGCGCCTACTTCATTGGCAAGATACACGGCTGTGTCCTCACAGCGATCAATGTGCCGTAGATCCCTAAAGTTTCGTTTATTGGGATGCCTGCTCTGACGAAGGACATTGATAGCCTTGTCCGCTCCAACATGGTCGATCATGACCTTGAGGAAGTCTTTTTGTCCATCGAACGCTGCAGCAGCCAATGCGCTTCCATGCTCGCCTCGATCAAGCACGGCTGTCGGGTCCGCACCAGCTTCAACAAAGATGTGCCATAACGGTATGCGATCCTGGTCTCTCAACGCGAACGCCTCAAGCGCGCTACCATATTTGCCACCTCTCAAGGGCAGATTCGGATCTGCGCCGCTTTCGAGTAACAGCTTCACAGTTTCCACTTTACCTTCACTATGCATGTACAAATCCGCTACTGCTGCAACAAGAGCACTCCCGTACTTGCCACTTTTCACAGCGGCATTGACATTGGCTCCGGCCCCGAGCAGAAGTCGAACCGAATCAATGTTGCCACAATACGCTGCTGAGATTAAAACGTTACCACACTCATAGCCACTGTCATTTTCCTTCTCCAAGTCAATGCGGCCGTGATCCAACATCCACTGCAGCATCTCGGGGTAATACTGCGCTGCAAGCTGGGCGGTACATTCTCCTCTAGAGAATGGAAAATTAACGTCTGCATTCGCCTCCATTACAAGCAATTTCACGATGTCGAATTTCTCATCATCAACTGCATTGCGCAGCGCACGGGCATGTCTGTCCGCTTCCGGATGCATCACATCAATCAAGTCGATCAAATGCCTGCAGATTGGCATGCAGCTGCCTCTGCCATAAGCCGCGAGCGCAAGTGAGTTCTCGCCGTGCCTATTTTTTTGAATGGCCATCTCCTCGGTGATTTTCCCTTCCAGCCACCAGTCGCGCAAGGTATAGTAGAACCCGTATTTACACATAGCAAACAGAGCCGCATCGATTGGTCTCAAATGGTCGAAGATATACTCTTGGACCCATTTTCGGTAGCTGTCGCTGCTCTCGTCTGGCGATCCAAGAAAGCGTTTCAGTGCCGCTTCAAGGTCCGGGTCCGCTCCTTCTCCGCTCCTCAATCCAAGCCATTCCTCGTATCGGCCAACATGCTCATGCCAGTTGTTTTCAATGTAATATGCAAAAGTACGATGATCGATCATTTCTGGTCGAAAATTTTCGAGGAATCCAAGGCAAACTTTGGAGGCAAATGCATCGCACTTCCAACCCGTCCAGCCCTTTGACTCAAAATACTCGGCCACAGAGGCATGCGGCAGCATCCAGACGCCTCGTTCCTCGTCAATTGTTAAGAAATCTTGGCAGAGTGATAAAATTTGTTGCTGCGACTGTTTTTCTTTTCGCACTACTGTAGGCCCGTTGATGGTGTACTGGATTGCTTCTAGAAGGACCTCCGACTTCAGCGGCTCTATAGCACACAGCACCCACATAATAGCACGCTCAGCTAAAGCAATATCAGACTCATCGCGCTCTTGAATGTTTTCCCACAGCTGATTATATGCTCCTGTTAAATCGCGAGGCAGCTTTCGCGTCCAGTTATGAATTGCATCCTCCGAGGTGCATTTTTCAAGACTTTTGACTTGTAAATACACCCACCGAAACCTATTCCCGTATCTCTTAGTTACTTTTCATAATACATGTAATTGAGGGAGTGGATGCAGATAATCACTTACATCCCGCAGCCTTTTGTATTAAAAATATCCTTTATTTCATCTTGTATCTCTTGTTTTCGCCCTCTGAATTTCTCGGTTGAGTAGAGCTTATCTTCCAGATACTTTTGAATGTCATCGTGTTGATTGCTAGCATCCACAGTGATTAGAAACTTGTCCTTGAAAACTTCTTCCAAGTATTCCCGGTCTGGTCGGCTTGATATGTATATTTTGACGGGCCTTTCAGACTTTTCCATCATTTGAATAAGATACTTTGCTAGATTGTATGTCTCAATATCAGATTCATCTAACGCGTCAAGAACGACTGTTGTTTTTGAATAGAGATTCAAGGATTCTAAGATGAGCTCTTCGCAATCCTTATAGCTCAATTCTCTCCCCTCTCTTTTCGCTTTTGAACATTTTTGTACAAGACTGCTTTGAATTTTGCCAGAATCATCAAAGGCCTTGCCAGACAGCTGACGAACAAAGCTTTGTAAGACAACGAGCGGCTGCTGCATTGAAGGTCCAGATCGATTACAATAAAAATATGCAAATCCTTCGTCGTGAGGCGATATTTCCAAGAGCTTTCTTATATGATCAATCACTTTAGAAGTTAGATATGTCTTACCCGTACCGCCTACACAATGTCAGTTGAATGGCCTAAGCTATGTTAGACAAAGAAGCTTCAAGAGCGACGTACCGGCACCCTTGAGTAAAAAAACAGACGAGGAAGAGGGTATATCTTGCCAAGCACGGAAATCTCTGCTACCCAAAAGCCAATCTCCAGTTTTTTCTATTCTTGTATCTGTAACAGTTGCGTGACTTTTCCCAAACATCTCCGAGCTGATAAAATTCATCAACTCCTCTAGCTCTCTCTTGTTGACTTTTTCTAAGAGTTTAGACACGCTTTCATCTATCCGGGGTAGTGGCGAAGATAACTGAGCTAATTGCTTTTGCAAAGCTTTGATTTGAATCTTCATCTCTTCAGATGATATAGCAGAGCGAGATGCGTTGCAACTTCGGATTTCTCTGTCAACTTTTTCCTCTTTTTCTAACAAACTTGAGACGAGATCTTTAGCGTAATTGGGACTCAGGACAACTGCCAAGATTTCTTTAAAAGCTCCACTCCTAGCCATGGTATCAAACTTGGCCAATAGCTCAACAGCAGCAGTGTATAATTCGAGAAGGGCATTATGCAAATTCGATACGGCCGCCTCATCTGTGGTTTCTGTGGTATACAGAGACTCATAAATTTGCCCTCTGCGTGTAATGCGTGTAAACCACTCAACTGTGCCACAAAGGGCGGCTTTTTGTTCAAGAGTTTTAACTGGAACCTAGTGCTGGTCAGCTGGATGCCCTCTCAATTTGAACACAAAATTCAGTAGCTAAAGTAATGGAAATTGCTGGAATCTTCCACAGCCCTCTGATGCAAGCTATCAGACCTGTTATTTCTCGCAGCTTCATCTAGCTAGACGACATAGATCTAGCTTGTCGTCTTATTGTATCAAGGTCATCTGGCTAGATCCATGCCGTTTAACTAGAATAAAGTGCTCTACCCTGCTTGAATTATTCCAGTCTGATCAGGAATAACTTACTTTCATAATGGCTTTTGCGACAGCCCAGGGTGCACTCGCTTGAGGTGGTGCGAAAACAATAGCAGCATCGCCAGCCATGGTAACAAAGGCGATAGCATCCGCAATGTATTCGCGGAGTACAATTTTTCGATTAGCAATCTCAACCTTTAGTGGTTCGTCGCTTTGTTCCAGCAGCCGTGTGCTTTCCATAAGGTTTATAAGTTCTTTAGTTTGGTCTTGGATATGCGTTGTGTCTGACGAATTGGGATTTAGTCCTCGTTTTTCAAGCCATTCTTGGGTGGTATTATTTGTCTTGCTTAGAGCTTGATTAAAGAGGTTTGGCGATCTAGATGAAAATGGTTTAGATAAGTTGGATATAATTTATGGCTTAAGCAATGTAATATTAGGAGGTACCAACAATTGAGAGTAAATAGCAGGTGATGACAACGGTGATATGGACGATGGGAGGATTATGGATGGTCCCAGGGGTGCCTCAGAGCCCGAAGTATTGGTTGTTTGTGGACTTGCAGAAAGATTTTGACTTGCTGCCGGAGACGAAGACCTGGACCGATTCATCCAATTCAAGGGTTTTAGTAGCATGTCTCTCTTTCGACCTATATTTTTTGTGGCTATATTGTCCCCAACATGTCAGTTTTATCGATCCTAAGATTAGAAATGACTTATCAACGCTAGGTGAAACTTGCACAACCGAATTTGGGCTCAATGTATGAAAAATAGCGATGTTACATACATGTTTACGAAGTATTATATATCCAAAGTTTCTCATCTAAATTCTAATTGGTATATATATTTAGGTAGCGCAGCTGCATATAAGATAGCTTAGAGGTATCTACTTTATAATATTTATTACGCAGGCTACAAACTCGCCTAACACGGAAAGAGGGGTAGTACGAAGTACAACATATTTCATCTCAAGGGGAGAGCTGATAATAAAATAAGAAAAATCTTCAAGGAAAGGAGAGATGCTAGAAAGTTTTATATAATCATGAATTGCATGAATAGCAACTTGTTTGACCTTATAAATCTCTTTTAATCTAATTGAAGCTAGTGTGATAAGGTAAATCTTAGTAAGTAGTAAGTAATAGTAGTAGCAGTAGCAGTAAACCTTTTCCACAAGGGGATTTTACAATATGCCACGGTAAGTGGTAAGGATGTCCGTAGTAGAAGTGTTTTGTACTAGCTGGTATAAAGCCGCTATTCTTCTACTTTCTTTGATGGCTAGCGCCTTATAGCCTATCTTAGAAGACCGTAAGCACGTGTTTCCCATTTCTTAAGCGCTGTAGAAATGGTGGATTTAACCGGCCTTTAGATAATTGTTACTACTATTGTAGAGTGTGAGCGACAGGAGCGTCTGTCGATTCCAATGAGCATTGCCCAATGAGCTCTTTCTTCTGGCTGCTCTGGGTAGCCTTCCTATTGCTATTTCAATCCATGAAGTGCAGCCGGCTTCATAGCGTCCATTTGTCAACCTTTTCGCAGCTTCGTGTTAGGTACATGCTACTTGCATTGTTCCCTTTGTCCTTCTTTTCCAGTTCCCGCTCACAATTACTGAGATTTCAGAAGCACGAATCATGATATGTACTTTTATGTTATAATTATTAATACTCTACCCTGCTCGAAAATAACGGCTTCATTGCACCATACCGAACGAGCCTTTTATTGGTCTCGTTAAAGATTGGATCTTGGATATACCCACTTTGTACTGCAGAAAATGTTAAAAACGCAAAGATTTCACCCCAAACATGAGCTGAAGATGTCTTGGCCCACAATGTATTATTTAGATGTTACACCTCGGGTGATCTACCTTTCTTGGGTAGTTAACAAACTTCTGTAATGATGTAATGATTATGAATTACGCCTCCAGAAACTCGTTACACCCATGCTAGAAACTAGTAATGGGTCGATAAGACAGGTTCCCACCACCAAGCTGTTGTGTTTAGTATAAATACCAAGTAGCTGGAGCATGATATTCGATTAATTAACTCATCGTTTAGTTTCAAAGCTGGATTTGAAGAAGACCTATAGCAGGGTTAGACTTTCCATGCCAATCTTTCACGCAAAAAATTATTGGAACCTCGAACTTTTTTTATTCATTTTTATACAATACTTCACTGAGAGCATCTTTGTCTTAAAAGCAAAATGCATATAAAAAATCAGTGGTCTTTGGACCATTTATTGACTTCTCTATCTTTACATTTACAGAGAGAATTCGAAATCACTGTCCGGCTAATGCAGTCTAATCTCATGGGCTTTCTATTCATCTTTATGGGCGGCCTTGTTCTCAGGGTCACTCGTTCACCCATTTTGCTGATGGAATCTGCAATACCCACTGTTAATGTCATGATCAGTGGTCTCCTCTGCAATTATATTTTTGATATTGCAAATCAAGCCTTTTCACCTGAAGAAGATTATTTGAATAAGCCGAATCGCCCAATTCCTGCTGGCCTGATCAGTATTGGCCAGGCCAGGAACCGGTGGACGCTGGCATGGACTCTCGGGCCACTATATATGTACTTTTGTTTTGGTATTTGGGCTACATTGCATCTTTTGCATTTCCAAGTGCTCATTTTTACATGCTACGTGTGGCCACGGTGGTATCCCTGGTTTATGCGTAATTACTTTTCGGCTATTAGTTATTTTATTCTAACGCGGCTTTTGAACCAAGTGCTTGGAAGGAATATGCTCCATTGGAATATCGGATCCTCTACTGATCTCATTGTCACTATTTGGTTTCTTGGATCTATTCAAATTCAAGAATTCTACGACATCGAGGGCGATCGAAAAAGTAACAGAGCAACCCTTCCTATGTTGCTCTCCGTTCGCGGCTTGAAGATGTTACGAGCTGGCACGTCGATGTTCATATTTGCATTCAGTTCAGGTTTAAGTCTTATTGCCTTTAACTGCACAATGTGCAACAAGTTTGCCTTATCATTGTGCGTGTTGCAGCAAATATTATCTTGTGTTCTTGCATATAGAGTATTGTTGTCAAATTCTGTCTCGATGGATAGGGCTACTTATCATGTTTATTATTATCCAACTGCTTTCACAATTTTGTTATTCCTAGGTCTAATAACTAAGTAGCTGACAATAAATCTCCGGCCGCCTGAGAACTTGAAACTTGAACTAGATACTTGACATTTTCCGCAATATTGATGATGAGATTGTATCCCTTCCAATTAAACTTCGCATAGTATCGCTTTCTCTCATTTTGCACTACCATTGGTTATAATATTTTAACTATTGGCTCTAGTAGGAGATATAGATGAATGAAATTAAACTATTGCTGTTTATTCGAGAAATTGATGCCTCACAGGTGAAAAGAACACTGAGACTAATACACCATTAATGATATCTGCAAGACTTGGCTATTTCCGAGACGGCTTTAGCCGAAATAAGTAACCTATCCAGCCTTGATATCCATATAGAATTTATGAAAGAAGTACATATTTAAATAATGTAATGAAGAATATTTCTCCTCATAGTAGTTAACTTTGTAATTTATAACGATGTCTTGTCATATCAACCAATATCTCTTCGTTTCTGTTTTAAGTGATAGCGACAGCTTTTACTATGACAAGCTCAAAGGTATCATATACTTCATCTATGTTCGACAATATAGCACCCCAGTGTATAGTAGCAATCAGCTGTAATACCAAACTTTAATCTACTATCACCTATAGTGCTCCTTGGTTAAAGCAATAGAGGGCGCCATTCGCATTCCCAATAACATTATCTTTGTAATGCCGTTAATAAAACACTACAACATTATGGCATGAGTAACTTACTTGTATCTATCGATGTATTGACATTGGCGCCTGCTTGATTGCGACAACTGGCACTGAGAACTGTGCCCGTGAGTATCACATTCGTACAAGATGACCCAAATAAGCCACTATACAAATACACGTGAGTGATTGTTATAAGAGTTCGATATCAAAAGGTATTTCTTACTTTAACTGAGCAACAAGGGATCCATTCGAGTTGCTAAAACATGAGTCGATATTAATTTTGGTATTCAGATTAGTCTGCCCTGCATTATTTTTGCAGTCCGCAGCAATCTTGTAGTAGTTGGTATTGCCGTCATGAGGATATATTTGTATATTTGTGCAGCTTCCTGCGTAGCCCGAGTTTGCCAACACTCCTACCGAGAACTGGGCCAAAGTGACAAGTGCCGCTGCAGCGAAATTCTTTGTCTGCATGGTGAGCGACTACAGATAGTGTTTCACAGTTGCAACGTACGAAGAAATTGCAGAGGTCGTGGGGATCTCCTTTTCCTTAATATACCAAAGCTTTGGACAAATGAGGAAGCCAATACGCTTCGCGCCTCGCAAGTACTCGTCTGCTATTTCTATGCTAGCCTTTCCAGCCTGGTATTTTAAGCAACAGGGATTGTATTAATTTAATCTCCCTTCTTTTCTGTATTTAAATGGATATAGGGAATGAATGCAATAACCAATCGAAAATCTATAAATTTGTAGGCCAGTCCCTCCCCCAAGGTAGAACCGGGGCTTGGTGAAGTGGCTACAAAAACTATCGATGGCTTTCAGGCGCCTGGATGCGTAATCTAAACCCCAAACTTCAGTAGCATTAGGCAGCCATAATAACCCTGCTAAGTGTTCTGAAGAGAAATGTTGGCGAATAGAAGGATTCAGAGTTGCAGTGTTTAGTCTAGCCTCTGGCGATTTTGTGGGACGAAGGAATTTAGACAAACAACTACTCGTCAACACCTTCCACCTTGAGCTGGCCCAGAAAAGGAGCTGCTCAAGTCTTTTTATGCGGATATTAATTCCTAATGTATATTTAATCACTTATCCCTCATAAGCAGGTGAAAATCCGCTTTTCAATTTTGGTGGTGTGATGGCATAACATTGGGAGCTCCATTTTGATCTCCTGTCTCTATTGCTTCTCAATACGTTTTGAAATCATACGTTACAGAATGCTGATCATATATGCGTATGATATCAAAAGTAGCGCTGCAAAAAGAGCTTGGACCTCCTTACTGTCACTATTCTCCGAGACCACATCTCTATGAAGGGTGCCGTCATCTGCAAAATCGCCTAGCTGCTGGATCTCCCCCGCAAAGTGACATGGAACTTGAAAAAACTCCCGCGCCAATTAGAACACGCAGGCATTTCAATGGCCAGACCGTAGTCATGGCAGAAGCAAGTTCGAAACCGGATGCATAAATGCTACTTGTCTACACTAGGAAGGACAATCCATGTGGTAATATCTTGCGCGAATAGACAAGATTTTAGCGCCCAACGCTGCCATAGATCATGTTATTAGTGTCTACGGTACTCTTCGGTAGATGTCAATGCTCCTGCCATGGTACTTCAGTTCTCTGATACCATTTCGCAGGCTCCTAGGATATGGTATCGGTTTCAATACAGCCCGTAAATACTATATATCAACGAGTTTAAGCTTCGTGCACAAGGAGTATTTGTATAAAGACGTATTAACGGCGAGGCAGAAAATAAGGCTCAATCGAAGCCCCTGTCTTGTAAGTCAACTGTAGCCTCCGGAGATAAAATGCATATAATTCAGCCCTGGCGATCAATTCTCAATTAGATCGTTTTCCTGTTAGCTTCCTTGCTAAAAGCGCCTGAAGGTGGGCTGACGACTTCTCGTCGTAGCATCAGCATCGGGCCTTCACAAACAGGCTGAATCAATACTAGTGCCAGCCATAAGAAGACTGAAGGAATGAGATACCTGCTACTTGCTTTGTTAACTTGCCGCTTCCCCTGTCCCGTGGATTGTCTTTACTATATGGAGCTGTTGGGCTTGCTGCTTAGTACGACTAGTATCCCTCGTGACTACTGTATGTCGGAATAGGAGGCTTCTTTACAAAGTTACTCTTACATGCATGAATTGCCTTGAAGCATGGCATATGCTAGGTCCAATTCAAGGAATATCATTAACTTAATGGGTTCGCCGTGAATCCTAAAAGAAGGATGTAGGTGGGCATACATTTAGATGTCGCAGCACCCGCCTCCCCTCGTGTAGGAGACGATTCTCTGAGACCTGTCGTTGGATCGAATTATATCTTCTAGCCATTCTTTACATTCATTATGACAAGAAAGACGCTTTTTGCATTGACCGCCTTGGCAGCGGCTGGAGCCTATGCTGATAATACGTCCTACGATGTCAACGCTGGTTGCTCCAAGTAAGCTCTCTGATCTTTCCGAGTTTCCTTCATTGTTCCTCTGCCCAATGGCTGTTGTTTCTAGCCTGTACTGATTATTTCCTTTCCAAGTGATCAACTTCTCCGGTGGTACGACGTAGACATCGGACTGTTCCTCTACCCCAATGGCGCCTACTACTTCTGGCAAGCTGGTGTTATGATGACAGCAGTTGCCAGCCTCGCTGCGCTCGATAGCGGCGTCAAGAGCAGGACTGCTTCAATGTGGCAAAACACTTATCTCAGGGGAGGCCAGCCCTCTCACGGTGTCATACAATTTGACAGCATCGGCCGTAAGATGATTGTACCAAAGGGAACAGCGAAGAGCGTCCCCGACAAGTTCAGAAAGAGAGAGCAAGGCTTTTTAGCCAACGCCTAGTGAGTTTATTTCAGCAGCAAACACAGAAAGTAAATAGAGGCTGATGAAGAATGAAAATATGTAGCGATGATGAAGGTTGGTGGGGGCTGGCGTGGCAAGATATCTACGATCTCACCGGAGTCCAGGACTACCTCTCAGAATCCATTGCAATTTGGCAAGATATGAACGCTGGATGGGGCAATCTCAACTGTGGTGGTCTCCCATGGTTCAAGGGCGAGGTCAAGACCGACAATCCGCTGGCTATCCCTAATGGTAGGGTCTTTCTTCATCTCGCAGCTGGCAGCGGGGAGATATAAGAGGCTAACATGAAACAACAGAGCTATACCTAGCCATGAGCGCTGGTCTCGCCAACCGTGTCCCCAGCAGCCAAAAGCAAACCTACGTCAATGCTGCCAAAACGGTTTGGGCCTGGTTCCAAAAAGTCGGCTTCATCAATAGCCAGGGCCTTGTCAACGACGCTGTTAACGGCAACACCTGTGTGAATGATAACAACCAGCCAACCTGGACCTACAACCAGGGTGTTATTCTTGGTGGTCTTGCGGACCTCTACATTGCCACGGGAGACTCATCCTACCTCACATCTGCCAGTGTCATTGCCAATGCTACCATGGCTCATCTGGTCGACAGCAACGGCATTCTCGTCGACAGCTGCGATCTGACACATTCCTGCAGCGGCGATAACCTCCAGTTCAAGGGCATTTTTGCCAGAAACCTCCAGAAACTGTACAAAAGCCAGCCTTACCCTGCCTACAAGGCATTCTTGGAAAAGAATGCCCAGTCCATCTGGCAGAATGACCTCGCTGTCGAGGCAGGCGACTGCTTCAATGGTGCTGACTGGGGCGGTCCTTATGTTATTGGCTCTGCTACAGCCAGCAGCCAGAGCAGCGCCCTTCAATGTCTCGTTGCTGCTCTCTACGTCTCTCAGAATTAGAGCCGATGAGTATACCTTTATGTATGTAGCCAAAAGTAATGTATATAAATTCATGCTTGGGTTTTCACTACTCTGAAGATCAGCGAACGTATTTAAAACGTTTATACATGCAGCGTATTAACTCACCGATTCTTCGTCTTAATCTTTAGATGATATGCACTACTTTTGCCTTTGAAGATTAATATGGTGCTCGATCCCTTTCCGAGATGCGGTACTTGAATACATGTCCCACAATTTCATCGTTTACCAATGAGTTTTAATTTTTTGTATGTGAGCATTCGGACTCTTCTGGGTTCAATTCTCCCACTCTCTCATATCTTCATTGTGAGCATATTGCAAATGGGATGTTTAGGATATAATACTGTCATGTTGGAGAATATGGCAAGATTTAACTTTCGCATACTACCCACACGACGAACCAAAACCAAACAACTAACATCTCTAACATCTCTAGCATCTCTAGCATCTCTAGCATCTCTAGCATCTCTAGCATCTCTAGCATCTCAAAACTCTTTATCCCTATTCATGAGCTTTCACCATCCACAGCTGCACAAGATGAATGCCCAATGTGCTGGCCAAATGGTTACACCTGGGTCGCGTTGACAAACATAGTCCGCATGTTTCATATTCCACGCTTGAGCTGTCAAATTGCTCCGAAAACGCCAATGTGCGCTACAAAGAATAGACAGCCCTTCGCTCTTCTCCATGCTGAATGTTACCTTGTTCAACAATGATGGCGTGTCCGCACTTACACCACGCACCGCCTCGCCTCACTTGCCTCATCCGCTGCCTGGTTCAATGCTGCACTATCAAGCAGTGCCCTGGAGATGTAACATATAACTGCGCTACTCGTGGACTCCAGAGGCAGATTGCTCACGGTTGCCCAACCAGACATGAGGCCCGTCTGTTAAGGTTAATCACCGCCTGAATCCATTCTGCAGCAAGGCTGGCTGCAGCAAATGACCACGTCTGTGGCAGTATAAGTTTGTTGACTTTTCCATCATCTTTTGCATGAGACCAAGTAGTAGACTTTCTATATTTGTTTTACTCATCGCGGAATCTGTCGGAGAAAAATGTCTATCGCGATTACAGCTTATCACGATGGCCTCATGTGGGCACCAGGGGCGTCCTGACATGTACGGCATGGGCATCCGGCTTGGGATTTACATCCAGTGGTTCGGCGAGATATTGGTCGAGTTCTTTGACGAATCAGAGGCCTCTGATATACGGCTGCTAGGCCTTCTTCTGTCCGGGGGGATCATTCTCGGATTGCTTGTTGCAATTGCTCGCCAGGACATCCAACCTGCCGACGTTTACATCGTGCTTCAGCTGGCCGCTGGATGCTACATCTTTTTAATACCAATCTATATTTGGAAGACACTCTCCTGCTGCAATCCCAAGTGGGATCCGCTGAAATGGACGGCAGAAGTCAAGATGCCTGTGTATGGAGTCTCGAACATGATCCTTCTGATAGTCATTTCAGCCGTTGGAGTCTGGTTCTTTGCGACTTATATACCGACCAGAGGGCGCCAGTGCGAGCAGTACGGCTTCTTCTTTGCCAAGATCAAGCTTGATAGTGTCGCATTCATAGTGGTTAATGTCACCATCTACGTCATCATCATCCTCATCTGTGTAGCCATTGCGCTCTGTTGGGCGGGATTCTGGGATGGCCAGTTCCGACTGCACAGGCGGCGTCGAAGGAGAAGCCATCGAAGACAGTCAGTCTCTCTCCATCTCCCTTTGCTAAAGAAGTATTTCTTACGGAGATGGTTTAGAATCTGACATGGAGCCATCAGGCGAGACCGAGATGACCAGGAACATGCTGCAAGACGGAGACGCGCCAGGCAGGAACATAAGGATGTGCTTCGGATCATGCGTGGCATATCGAATTTGGTCGTCTATGGGCTTCACATTGCCGCCATTGAGCTGACACTACAGTGGAATCAGTTCGATAATGTCGACGGCGTAAACACCAGCGCGCAGACGATTCCGCTTCTTGTCAGCCTCGGAATCTTGCTACGCTTCATTGCATCGCACTACGCAACGAGAGTTGGCGGCAGCACCAGCGGACAATCTGCAAGCGCTGAAGACGAACCTCGACCAGTTGAACCAGAAGATCCTGGAGGCTACAGATATCAGCGAGCTTCAGCTCCAGCTCCAGCTCCAGCTTCAGGTAGAACTCCATGTCGGGCTCGTCAAGCCCGAGCAGCACCCGCAGCAGCTCCTATCCCAGAACTAGAGGTCCTCAATGAATACGTTGCCGGGATGGACATGGACGACGTGAGCGAGTATTTTGCTCATGGCTCAGACCGCTATTGGCTAGCCCGGATGGCGATTCAGAATCACGAAATGGCAGAGCGGGCCGCAGCAATGGAGAGGCAGCGAGCGCGAGGGACGATGCCCCGACCAGCGAGAGCCCATGTTCGCGGCGTGACGGTGCTGTAAGTGACAGAAGATGGTGAGAATGGCATCGAGAGCAGCAGTATGGCAATGCTTGGGATAACCTAAGGATGCATTATGGATTATGTGTTGAGCTTGCATCTACATGCTTCAATCTAGAAATAATAACATGTTATCCCTACTTCTTTCCGGCAATCAAGTGCATCGACCATCAAGGTTACCATAGCTGCCCACTAAAGGTTCCGCTGAAGCACTAAAGCTTTCCCTTCTAGCGCCTGATTTGCCGCCTCTCCCACTAAGCCCCCTGCTGCCAACCCCGCAGCCTCGCATAGCACCCAAGCAACGCCAAATGTAAACAGTTGAGAATCGGGCTGAACCACTTTTTTTCTGAATACATCATCATCACCATCCCTCCACACCAGCAGCCTCTTCTCCCTCTCCAGCAGCACCCACAGCCATGGAGGCAGAAATAAATAAGACCGCCCCAAAGATATCAGCATCCAAAGAGAAGCGGCCCAAGGACAAGGAAAGGTCAAAGGAAAAGTCCAAGAGCAAGGACAAGGACGAGTCCAAGGTGCACAAGCTGTCGCTCAAGGGCAGCTCACGGCTAGTAGCTGAATTTGTGAGCCTCCTCCCACCTTCCATGGAATGCCCTTTTGCCTGCTGGCGCAAATTTGCAACTGCTAATTGAATCGTCTTCTTTCTTCTTTTGCTAGTTCCAATACTCGATACACACAATCCTGTACGAAGACCTCCCAGAATACGAAACCATGCCCAAGACGAAGAACTGATCGCGTTATCACAGATTCCAACGAGGCGTATACCCAGCCGAAGACTTTACAGCGTACGGCGCCATCCTCCTCCCTATCCTAGAGATTATCCCGAAGTTCAATCGATCCGACCGATTAAGAGAACAAGGCACCATCAGCTAATACACATCTCATCACAGCGTCAAGAAATATGGCCTCAACATGCTGGGTACACTATACCTCTCCCTTGCTCCTGTGGCCCTCCCAATTCCGTCTACATACCGACTGACACTCCCGTTACGCGCCTCTAGTCTCGGCCGACGACCAAGTCAAAGCCTACATCAAGAAAATCATGAGCCAGCTCGACAAGTGGATGGTTGGCGGCAAAATCTCCAAGCTCGTCATCGTCATCACCGACAAAGATACCGGCGAGCACGTTGAGCGATGGCAATTCGATGTGCGTCATGCCAAATTTCCGTCGCGAATTCCCTACCAATTTCCATCGTCCTCCATCTGACAGAAAATACGACAATAGGTCCAAATCTCGGCCCCAACCAAATCAAAATCCAAACCATCAACCACAGACTCCTCCGCCCCAACCGGCGAACAAGACCAGCAACAACAAGAAAACTCCTCCTCCACGAATAACACCCTCTTCGCCGACAAAGAAAAGCCCGAATCCGAAATCCAGGCCGAAATCGCCGCCATCTTCCGCCAAATCACCGCCTCCGTCACTTTTCTCCCCCAGCTCAGCGGCGACTGCACCTTCAACGTCCTCGTCTACGCTGATGCGGATAGCGACGTCCCTGTCGAGTGGGGGGACTCGGACGCCAAGGAGATTGAGAACGGCGAGAGGGTGCAGCTGAGAGGCTTCAGCACGGCGAATCACCGCGTCGATACGATTGTCAGCTACAGACTGGGGGAGTAATGAAATCTTTTGCGATGGAGTATAACTGGATAGACAGGGGACGGGGTAAACGGTAAAGGGATTTGTAATATTACGAATATGAGGCCTTGCACGTCAGTTGGTCGTCTTTTAGACGTGGCAATGGGTTTCCTACGGCGTTGAACTGGAATGGAATATATCGGTGCATCATAAAGCTTCACGAATCTCTCGACACCTTTAGATGTGCGACTGAAGCTACGGGTTATATATTGATGAATATTCTCTTATTTGGTATCCGACTATCTTTGTGTGATATTTCATCTATTGTGTTACAATAAATACCCTCTCATTCATGTCTCCTCTGAACAAACAATCGACAAGCACTGCCATGTCCCGGCAGCGCACTAAACGCCGTCTCTCCCATGCACCATCGACTCCAAGGAGGAGAATGAAACTCCTCTTACGCTCTCTTGAAAAAGTACACATACGCAAACTTGCGCATTTCCTCAACATCGTGAGCCTCCACGACCTTTTCGTCGTTGAAAAGCACCCACGTGGGCGTATCTTTGCCTTCTACGGACTTTCGAATAAAAGCGACATAGTGGCTAGAGGAACCAATTAGTAGTTGTTCTCTATGCATGTTCAAGTTATTTAAATGATGTAGAGAAGCAAGACTTACCCTGCGTGGATACTGGTGCCCTTGTGGCACACAATGGACTGCAGTTGGAATTGTGCTGGGAGTGCTGCGCTTCCAGCAGGCTCCTTTTGAGACTTGTCAGCCGCTTCGCCCGAACTCTCGTCTTCCATGATGCCTTGGTCATCGGGGTGGCTAAACAGCCACTCAACAGCTCGCTCGACATCGCCGCCGGTTTCTTTCAGTGCCTTCTTGGCCTGAGGGGCACCAAAGCCCATAGCCCCCAGCATCTCAATCTTTTCAGGGTCAGCTGTGCTTGCGCCTCCCGATCCAGCGCCCAAGTCGAGAGGTGCGTCAATGTCGGCATCATCGAGGTGTGCAAACAGCCACTCCATGGCGGCATTGGCATCCAAGTTGCCTGTCGCATGCAACGCCTTCTCAGCGCGATTTCGGGGGAAGCCCATGGCTTCAAGCTGTGCAACTGCAGCCGCATCTGGCACAAATGCAGGAGCTTGGTTTTCAGGCTCATCTGGCAGGAGTTGTTCTGAAGGCTGAAGCCCCTTGGAGAGGTAGCTATCCAGCAGAAATGGTTCGTCTGGGACAATAACGGGGACGTCAATCTTGATGGGAACCCAGTTGACCACAGCCATCTTTCGTGCATTTACGGCCAAAACATTGGGGAAAGTCTTGAAGAGGGATTGCTTGGTGAAGCCCGCTTTGCTGCCACATGATGAGCAAGTCAATTCGACCTTCTCGGGCGCAGTAAAGTTGTCTAAGCATTCCTTCAGAGTGACCGGCTTGTAGGCATTAGCTGTCTCAGCACCTTCACTTCCAGCATCAAGCTTCACCAATGGTACGTCGAGGAAGATGTTGTCCTGTTCGTTTGAGCTGTACTTGACTTTGTGGCATCCAAGGCACTGGAGCCGCTGCTCTAGGACAAATCGGAATTCGGCGGTGGGGTCCTGTTGGCCATTGTGGGGTGACCGACTAATAAGTTTGAAAAGATGCTGGAACAGTTCAAAGGCATCTTGTTGTCTCATCGTAGAGAATTCTTCGTGCCCTCGTCCTATCAAATGCTTGAACATTGCTGGCGCCAATCCTTTCTGATAAGTAACTTCTGATCCCGATGCCACGGCATTGTCAGGCTCCGAATATCGTCCGGATAATAAACCATCGGCAATCTTCCTCAGCTGTGTCTCAAGGTCGGCTGCGGGTTCCTGGACAATCGGCAGATCCTTATTAGCACCATAATACCGCTCCTGGAATGAGGGCATATCGAATAGGCACTGGATAATGCTGGCTAGGTAGCAGCTGTTACCGAGATTCTTCAGTCCAGTGAGGCCGCGTCCAAAAACAGGCTTTAGCTCATGGCCATCTTCCGTAGTCATGCTAAAGTCCCATTTGAGATTCTGTTCAATCTGCATCTCCGTCAAGCTCTTCTCCGTCTTTTGTCGCTCGGCAAGAATGATTCCCCAATGCGCCAAGTGCTCGTCAAGCTGCTCGTCAATGCGCTCTTCGTCGCATCTGTAACAGTAGATATCGGCGGTACCTTCTGGTGTAATAGATCCAAGCTTGACAGCGACACCATGCCCAGACTCATTAGCGTGACCCAGAGCGTGGGAATTACCGTCAACACCACCCATCTGCTTTCGGCCACAGCCCAGATTGCCACATTCAAGGCAGAGCCAAAGGTTTTCTCTCAGGTCACAACCTGAGCAGTGGCCAAGGTCGCCTTGCTCGATCTTGCGGGACGGGTGCTGCTGCATGGTCAAGATGTGCTCGCATGACGTGAGCTCCTGCTCCCAAGCCTTTACTTCCTCCTTTCGAGAAAAGGTATGTGCTTTCAGGATGCCATCGACGATGGGTTCGATTTTAGGATTTTTGATATCCAGCTTTTGTTGGCATTCGATGCATTTGACAGCCAGTGCCGTGTCATATCGGTCTTCCTCTGTCTCGGCGGCGATGGCAAGCTTCGTGATCTTAGCCGGAGGCTCATCGCGGTCGATCGTCTTTCGGGTGCGGCGGATGTTGAGGGAAAGCGGGTGGCTCCAGACAGCGTTGTGAAGCAGAGAGTGTTGTCGCTCGGCAGTACAGCCGCCGTTGAAGCACTGGAGACAGACGTCGAGGCCTCCAGGGTTGTCCTATGGAGAGGAGGAAAATCATGAGGTTGGTCAAAAGTTTCGTTTGGAGGGGGAGAATCCGCTGGCCGTAGATTACATACAATAGAGTCAAAGCATTGTGTGCAGTCTTCCTTGTACACCGACTGAACGGGAGTCGGCGGCTTGAGCTCTATGACGAATAAATATGGGCTCTCATGAGCTTGACAGCGCTTGGAAACAAGCTTCGAGCTGAAAGTTGGCGGGGTAAGGCATTGACGTACCGACAGACTCGAGATGAGGACACGACATGTCGCTGGTGGTGGGGAGAAACAATAGAAGACTAGCAATAAAGCGAAAAGGCGACAAGATTTAATGGAAACAGGGCTGTTTCTGAGGCGAAGAAGAATCACGAAGCGCAGTGTTGATGGAGCTTTTGGCGGTTGCTATGACAAGGCGAAAAGCACCGTATGCGCTGGGCGAGCGCTATCGATTAGCGGCTAGTGTGGGCTGCAGCAGCTTCAGGCGCCCACAATTTAGTCCTTGGAGCTGTTAGGCTGCCCCTCGATGACGGAGTTTTGGATCTGGAGGGGCAGCTTGATGACTTCAGCGCCGACACGGGACGGGACTAGCGCCGTCATCGCCGCAAACGTGCTGTGGCCATGCTGTAGACACGCTGGAGCCATGCTGGAGCCGTGCTGGAGCGTCGGCAAATTGGAGCTTCAATGTTTTTAATTGTTATTGAAAATGAAGAGTTTCCAGATACTACTAGCGTGCCCTTAGTGCCATGCATATCTACTGGATATAGGCTTATGTGCCCTGTATCAATGAATTCTGCTTATTTGCTGTGCTCTTGCATCAGACAAGTCTGCTAAACCATGCAGTCATCAGATAGTACGGGCAAGACGGGTTACAACGCTGGCAATTTAGCGGTCGATTTGACAGATCTCGGGCTGTGGGGTTGCTCTGCTGACAGAGATTGTCCCGCTGTACTGGGACGTGGGCGAGATGACTGCCGTCTCGTTCTGAGAGCTGCTGGATAGGCATAAATCTCTCAGTCTGGTTCCAAATCCAGAACCACAGGAGCTCATCATCTCTGCCGGCACGATACATGGCATGGCTACTGAGCTGTATCACATTCATTCAAGGCCATATACAACACATGGCATAGTACATAGTAATATCGCAGCCGGCGCAAATGTTGGACCGCGTCGCCACTAAGAAAAAAGCGAGGCAGAAGCTCCTCGGAGACGTGTCGAAATCCGAGCTGCTGCCCAATTTCGCGTCCGTCTGTCGCCAGGGCACGTGACAAAATCCCGTCTCACGTGCATCTTATCAGATTGATTTCCAATCGATTTGCGGAGCGTTGACGACTCTTTACGTACCGCAAACCAATCAGATAGCTGACTACAGCGAAAGCGACGCGCCGATTGGCTGCAGGCTCCGACAAGGTCCGAGCTCCACAGCTCTGCACAGACGTAATGGCCGAGAGGGGCGCGCGCGCTGATTGGCCGGCCCGGCCATCGCTGATGAGATGCGCTGCACTGGGCCGAAATCGCCATCCCTGCTTTTTTGCGCCGCTGCTTTAAGCGACGCTTTCTTTCGCCTCTGGCACTTTTCCGTCACCACCAACCTCGAACCTTTGCCTCCACAACCCAACTCTCGCAAACCTCTGCTCGACTTCAATTTATTTGACGTCCGACTCCATCAATTCGCCTCAAGCACCCAAAGCTTTGCCATCTCTGCCTCAATCTCGAGTTATCGCATCTGAGCAGGCTCTCGATATCTCTCTCTACTTTTTTTTATTTCCGCTCCAACGCACACCTGCGGTCCCCCTTCATATATCGCTATATTTTCTTCTTTCCACACACCTAAATCTACCAAAATGTTCTCCAGAGGACTCCGCGTTGTCTCAAGGCGAGCCGCCATGGCCGCTCCCCTCGCCAGACCAACTCTCGCCGCCCGACAGCTCGCCCCCGTCGCATCTATCGAGGCCCGGCGATCATATCACGAGAAGGTCCTGGACCACTATGCGCGACCGCGCAACGTCGGCTCCATGAACAAGACCGACTCTGACGTTGGCACCGGCCTTGTGGGAGCTCCTGCTTGCGGTGATGTCATGAAGCTCCAGATCCGTGTCGACCCGGAGACGCAGAAGATCTCAGAGGTCAAGTTCAAGACTTTCGGCTGCGGCTCAGCCATTGCCTCCAGCAGCTACCTGACCGAGCTCGTCCGGGGCATGAGCCTGGACGACGCCGGCAAGGTCAAGAACACTGAGATTGCCAAGGAGCTGTGCCTCCCCCCCGTCAAGCGTACGTATTAATAATGCGATATTAGTCATGACATAGCACACAGTCCTTCACCTCCAGACACATATATCACATATTCTCATCCAGCCAATGCTAACTTTCATGTTCCCAGTGCATTGCTCCATGCTTGCTGAGGATGCCATCAAGTCGGCGATTTCCGACTACTACACCAAGAACCCCTCACGGAAACCCACCGACCTGAGCGGCACCAGCATGAAAATACCCACTGCCGAGGCTGTTGCGGCCTAGAGTGCGCCCTTGACGCCGGTGAAGACTGAGGATGGGGAAAATTAAATCGCAATGAATATTTTTATTTGTCCATGTTTGGGCATATACTCTTTTTTTTTTTTATTCTTTTTTATGCCAGTAATGGTACACGATGGGATTTGGGGTTACGAGACAATCACTGAAACAGGGCGTGGGGGTCAACCGACGAAGAGAAGAAAAAAAGAGAAAAAAGATGCAGATTGAAACGCTTCTGAAATCAAGATGCTGTTCCAGTTTACGCTCTACTTTCTTTTCTAATTCCTTTTTTATACGGTATCAGAGATGACACTGGATCGTGTCCACTTGAACAAAAGACGGAGGACGCGCTCGCTGCGGCATTGAAATCAGCCGCTAACGAGAATTTACGGTAGCGAGGATGAATAGCTGTAAAAATAGGCGGAACATGAAAACAAAAATACAACTCTTCAAAAAAAACATTTGATAATTTTTATTCATCACGGCTTTGCTCTCATCTCTCATCTCTCATCTCACTCGTCATATTGTTTGTAGTCATAAATTCAGCTGAGTTTGACTCCTCCAATCCTTCGCTCAACTGCCTGCATGCACCCCAGAACAACTGATAACGCTACCGTTTCTTCCAGCCCCCCAATTCGCTGTGCCGCGCCACGCGCATAATGCCGGCGGGGAGAAGAGAGAAAAATCTCGCAGCCACTTCCCCGAGATGTCCGACCCCGATCCCGGGAACACGCCGAATATGTCCAGGCAGGTTACGGATTATTAGGGGAGCGGCATCAACTTGCGGCGTAGGATGCCGGGATGATGCCGACGATGGGTTATCTTTTATTCATGGCTGTTTGTGTTGGTTTTATTTTCTACTGTGGAAGAAAATGTATGACTCGTAGGGTGCAAATTTTTTAATATCACAATTATTTTGGTGATTGTGTAGCGATGGTGAGGGATGCATCTTGGGTAGGTATATGCTGAGCAAAATGTAGAGACAGAATTCAATGAGGTGCAACTACGCAGCAGCAATTGTTATACGCAATGTTTATTCCATTTCAATTACAAGAGAGGCTATTTGGTATTACAACAGAAAAAAATTAAGACATACACAGTGAAATTATTATTATTATTGCCTCAAAGACGCACCTTTGCCTGATGCGCCCCATGCAACCCCATAGGAATGGCAAAATCAGCCTCCGCCCTACCCAGCTCCTCCATCGTCCTCGCATCCAAACACAGCAAATACGACTTCTCCAGTGTCCCATCCACCACCACCGATAGCAACACCCCGTCATCTTCATCCGTGCCCCCCGGGCGAGGCACGAAAATGGGCTCTCCTGGCGAGTGCCCCCTGGGTCCACTCCAGATCAAGACGCCCTTCGTGGTGACATCTGTCTTGGCGAGGGAGTCGGCGAAGATGTAGAGGCCTCTGTTGTTGGTGGTGTAGACGTATCGATATGGTTTGCCGTTGAGAGCAGGGTGGATGGTTGGCAGCTCGCCGACGTGCGGTCCGGGGATTGTCAACACTTCTTCGGCCACGGCAGAGGCCTTTTGCTCTTTTGATTGTTCTTTTGATGGGAGCCTGAAACGATACCGTGATAGACGCTGCTGCATCGTTTTATAATACTGCTTGTCAAGCATAGCCTTCTTCGCCGCATCATTTCGATCCAAGAGAACGTCATAGTAGAACACTTGCATAACGTCTGCGTTATGGTACGAGATGGCATCCATTGACACCTCCGTATGGCTATTCCCACTTTCATCCTTCACCTGCTCCTCAAAGGCATTCACCGAGTGGAAGAAGAAGCCAGCCGGGGTAGAAAATTCAGCCACCACGCCTTTTCCCTGCCTTCGATCAATCACCGCCCACTTACACCGAACAGTCTTGTCAAAGGGCTTCATGGCGTCGAGAATATTTCTCTCCCAGAGTATCTTCAAACCAGACCATGCGTAATGTGTCGACTGGACGCAAAGGACTACATAGTTTTCCGTGAGGAAGAAGCTGTGCATATATGCTGCTGGGTAGTCTTTGCCTGACATGGCGGCAAGGATATCGACGCTCCCATCTTTGGCATTAACACGGAAGACGCGATACGTCGGAAACCGACCATTCAGATCCAAGTTGTAATTGAACAAATCTCCAGTTTCAGGGTCGCGTTGTGAATGTGCACAGGAGATTGGGCCCTTTAAATCCGGATGAAGCGACTGCTGCCTGGCTTCTCCAATGGGCTCAAGGGTCTTGGGGTCAAGTTTGCTGAGACCAGCACTATCGGTAAGGACATACAAGGCCTTGTCTTTGGACTCTCCTTTCACGGTTTCGCCACCAGGCATGTCTGGGACAACAGCGACGTTGTTGTTGGACTTTCCACTAGCAAAGACAGTCATGACCTTTCCAAATATCCCCACGCAAGGATCCGCTCGTTGAGCAAATGAGACGCTCGTTTGCCAGCCCTTTTCTTTAATCTCAGCGACGAGGGCATCTGCGTGACGACGAGAAGTGTACACAACTGAGGTGCTGCCTTCTGTCGTCTCAGGCGGCACGATATCGAATCGATGGCTGTGGGCGATGCCATCAAACCAATGTGAGATCATATGAGTGCCTCTGGATGTGCCCTCTACCCTGTCTAGGCCAGGCCCAGTTCTGAACAAAGAGCCAGCAGCCCAGGCTGGAATGGAGCCTTTGACTGTCAGTTGAATTGGGCCACGATGCTCTTCTAACCCTTCAAACTGTACAGAGATGACAAGGTTAGCTTTTTGCCTGGCTAGTTATCTGATGAAAATGTCCAATGCCCACCTGAGCCTTTGCCGGCCACTGTTTCCATGCTTGGTCTTCAAAGTTGCTATGCCTCGCTTTTATATCCTTCTCTTGGTCCTCTGCTGTGCGAGAAAAGATTCCTTCTCTGTTGAGAGCCATATTTGACGAATATTTCTGAAAGGGCAATGGTTTAAATAAGCGACGTGGTGTCTTTTTAGAATAAGTCGAGTGTATAAGCAATTGACGACAAGTCAAGCCAGCACGACTGTACATAGCCAGAACCGTGGTGTTTGAAGCGTTGGCTTATACAGTCAACTGAAGGATTTCTTGAATGATACAAACAACGCCAGTCTGTAAAGAGCGTGCTCTCTCACATTATATACTCGTCATCAAGGTGCATTATTCACAAGCTACTACACATGAATTACGCGGCCCGCATCGCAAATCGTGCTTGGCTAGACATCCCCCCATCCCTACTCCTCCTAAGTTCGAAAAGCAGAACCGCACAGCCTTTCTTGTCGCATGATCTCAAAGCAGCCTCGCGTTTCTCCTAGCACGTTTATTTAGGCGGTGGTCGCACTGGTATCCAATCAGAGAGGGCGAAAAGCAATTCAAGGTGGTGGGATAAGCACCATGGGAATGCCAAACTATGGCAGCCACAGCTAATTTTGGCTTGCATGACCCGCTCTATGTTAAGCGAATGCGAAATGCGAACTCCAAACCCGCCAAGGCGTCAGTGAATCGAGATGCCTGCGTAGCAAAGTAGTGTAACTTCAATGTTAATGATATTATTACTTGGATACTTTTTGTTAGCAAATATGGAATTGCGGCGGCAGCAATCGACCATTGCCATCATTGGGCTTTGAGTCATATCTTTGTTAGGTTGTCTTTTATCGTAATGCCAAGCACGTAGAAGAGCACAAACATGTGATGAGTTGCCAACGTCGTAAATACCAAACTTCACGGAATCATCCGGTGAATCCTGTATTTATAACTGTTTCTCTGGTAATTGTTCGCATATATCCCTCTGGGTACTGGCACGCCCTAGCAAGCAATGCCTAGATTTCTTTCTCTCAACATCCCCTACATCAATCTACCTATTCGTCCTTGGTTTCTATTGTCTCGCACGGTTTCCAAAGCTCCATTCATCACACCTACGTAACTCCTAAACACCATAATCGGAAGCAAACGAAAATATAAGAATAAAAAAGGGCAGGTATTGCTTAGAAGCATCCACAATTCAGCGGCCAGTACGAGTTCAAATCTCGGAACCAAGAGCTCGATGGAGCATCTCACTATCCAAAACGATACGCGGACTGCTGCAGGACAAGCCACCGGCTACTTTGACGGCAATTGTCATCTCAAACCCCAGTACAGTACAGCATCTTGAAGAACCGAGGAGCGCAAGGGTAGCTCGTAAAGCTTACCCCGCCAATATCGCCTCACATGTCAAATCTTATATTGACCAACTTTCCGCTTATGGCAATCAATTCGAGATTGCAACGACTAGCCAGGGCCACGCTCATCATCACGCGTAAACCACGTAATAGCGTTGCAGGACATGGCTATCCACTATTAAAGTAGTTTGTATCCTGCAGTGGTTTTACCATCCTTGGCAGCCAGAGTTGGGGTCTGGTTTGGGATGTCAGCTTTATGAATAGCGTGCAGCTGGAAGGCTTATGGCTGTGCTCACCAGTTGCCCCCGTGCTCGTTTTGAAGTCGCCATTCACCGAGTCTCTTTCCAGCTTTTGCATGGACCATTTCCAATAAGCTGAAAGTAAAATGAGAGCGGCAAGTAATCCATACCGACCAGACTTGAAACCATCTGCAGCCCAAAGCTATCCACCCGCGAGGGCATTTTCGTAGTCATGAATAGCGCAAGAGTCTATCATACCATTGCTCGTGCAGAGGTCCGTCACTGTAGTTGTTATAGCAATAACATGAGGCTTTACTTTGGCCGAGTCCAGCTCTGCATAAACAATTGCTGTGCCTCAAACCTCAAGATGGGAAAACACGACCGTCTGCGAGAAACTTTTCAATATTCTTCTTCCTCGCTTCAGCCAAAGCGTTGAACTCCACGCCATCGCTATCCCCAGTTGCAGGGGGGTTCGACAGCTCGCCCACACGGCCGGCAACGCGGGCAAGGAGGAAGCGCATCTTCTCGAGTTCTTTCTCCACAGGACCATCGCGAGTGACAAGATTCTCTTGGACGCCCGCGCCATCTGTGGTCTTGAAGGATTCGACCGTCTTCTGGAGACTTCGGAGTCGCTCAACCCTCTGTCGTAGATCTTTGCGTTGTTGGTTAAGGTCATTTAACTGGCGAATGGTGTCGGCATAGCGTGTGGCTTCTAGAGGAAAGGCTTCAGTGTCTCTGTCGGACGGCCAGGACGCAGGCAGTGTTTCGATGGCTTGTTCATCCACTATTTTCAAGATTGTCAGACGTAGCTCGGACAATCACTCTCCAGCATCTTCAAAGTGCCGGTGTTGTAAGCAATACCTAGATCAAGTTCTCTTCCAATTCCACCTTCAGCATCGTCCGGATTTTCCATCCTGCGCTCAGCATCCCTCGTGTATACATGGCTAATCTGTTCGGCCACATGCCTATTCGCTTGAGGCGCATAGACTCGTCGGGAGTGCTGTTGGATCGTGCGGTTGAGGCTTGCGACGGAATCTTCGACGATGCGATTTGGGAGCGGATGTTCAGACGCGTCGTTGGCGGCGCGCCAGGCTCGAGACGGCGCAACTGGCTGGGACAGGATATTCGTCTGCGCAGCGACAAACGTCTGCTTGACTGATGTGATTGTAGGGGCTGGAGGCATCTTTGCGGCCAGTATTGGTTGAGAGGGAAAGCATCCAGGGAGACTGGTAGAATACAATTGAAGCTCCAAATCAAATGGAACTGGACATCTAAAAGCTGCCGAAGCCCACTGAGCTCGCTATGCCACAGCTGCCAATCCACTAAAAGTGCTAACTTACAGGGGCCAGCTGCATGGAGTGGAGGGGCTAAATGGCGGGGTTCTCGCAGATCCATAACGGTCCTCAGGAACTGTTCTCACTGCGTGCAATAACGAGCTTGGCTTGGAAATCAATTGATTGTCAAATTTCAGGAGTAGATAATTTCTACTCTTGTTACTTGAGCTATATGTGCTTTCTTCTCCATAATTCCAATTGTCTCTCAACCCAAATGCTTCAAAGCTTCTTTATACATGTATGATAGATAGACTGATTGCGCTGTATCGTGTTGTTCAACTTACAGGAATAATCAAAATATATGCACTAGGAACGATTTACCACCTTATAAATTCAACATATAGTATATTTCAATCTTCATACGTTCTATCCATTCATGACATGTATTACGAGGATTTTTCTTTAGTACATAAGTACAAATGCATGTATAGATGCTTGCCAGGTACATGTAGTTTGCCTCTCATTTCAAGATCATATAAGACGCATAACCTGGAACACTTTATACATTACAAGGCATCTTCATAACAGTAATACTATGCTTTAAACAAATCAAGGAATAATTGGGTTCAATCGAGATTTACACAGCAATATTTTCAGCCCAGTTCAGTCTTAATTTCATCCCACTGCTCTATATTTTAATTTCGAGTAAAGCAACGTAAATGCTACTACTAACAGTCAACTTATCAATAATTATACTATCTCTCTCTGCTCGCATTCAAAGCTGCATCGAGATATAAAATTCTTAGTTAAAGATGCGTAGATGTGTCATATTTCTGAGAGTGATTATTTACCTGGCCGTGAATAAAACCTGCTCGCATGATGGCCTTTTCTATAACGCATTTAGCAATGAGATTGCCTCCACGCTTACATGAAGAGACGATTGTTGAATTTGGGCAAAGATGATGCATTTTACGTATGAACTACTAATATGAGAAGGACATATTGCGGTATGAAATGTCTCTGGGCTCGTATAATGAATGCCGTGGCAAATCTGCATTCGGGTGAAGGTAAGTATGTGTATCCGCACGCGGTGCGTGTGCATACTTCTGTCTTATATACTCAATGAAGTGAATTAAACGTAGTGTAAGATTAAAATAGATCGTAATACAGATTGCGCTTTAATTGTCTCAAAACGCTTCAAAACGCTTCAATACTTTGCTTCATCCTCCGGGTGTTCATATGAAGGTAGTCAACTTCGTGTTCTGAAATTGCGCTCACTCAGGGATTCTCCAAGCAATATACTCTTCTTTTTGAGATGTAACCATATAGCTAAGACAAATTATGGAGACAGATATAGAGAATAACAAATATGAGAGACAACAGATTATAAGTGGCAGCAACTAACAACAGGCTAACCGCGAAAGTCTATCGATCTATTGAAGGAAAGTTCTGCTACTGATGTAGCAAATTAACTTGAAATGTCGAATAATAAAATAAAGAGATTAATAACGACATAAATATTGAAGAGAATTCTCACCCTCAATCTCACTTTGTAGTAGATCCTTTCCTGGTACTAGAGAAGACTGTGGATATATAATTTGACTACTCAAAACGGTTTCGATAATCCTAAAGACGTTGAACATTACGTGTAAATCGTAAAAGCCGTAGCTGAAAATTGACTTAGAATATGCTGATGAAAAAATTGCTATGCGGAATGTTGTAACACAACAGCTCATGGTCATTCAGCGTTAACCTAGAACTACACTGAACTCGCAAATAGTCTCATGCTGTGTTAGGGTGCAAAAGGTCCTTAATTACATGTCTAGAGAAACTTGCAACCAATTAACACATAAGTGATTGAATGTACCACATTCCGATACTAGCAGCTGGATGAAAACTGCATATTCTCGCGCAAAAGGGCAAAAACACATGAGACTCCATTTGGCCGAGAAAGCTGATATAATGTAATATTGATGAGCTGTTCTCAAAGGCATAGTACAGAAAGCACATGTGTACACACACCTATCGTAAAATAAAGACTTGTATCCATCTCTTAGAAGGGTGGTGCGAAAGAGCATTGAAGGAACGGCAATAATAAGCATGCATGCATGCAGTCGTGGCATTGGTGGGTTGGGCCCCATTGGGTTGAAATGTGCATTAGAGTGCTGCATGCTATGCAGCCCTGCTGTCTGCCTTTCCTCTGCATTGGACTTTTCTCTTCCCATCTCCCATAATCAATTCATTATAGATTGCGTCGAATTCCATCACTGTTGGTGATATCAGCAGAACAAGAACCACACTGCGCGCGATAACAAGGCGAATGTTAGCACGGCTTCAACCGCGGATTGCGAGACATCGCTCGAAATCAACGGAATAGTTTCAAGTGTTTTTCTAAGCAGAAGAACGTTAATTTGCCCACTCCGCATCGAGACTCTACGTTATCGCCGAGAGACACTCAAAGCGCATCGCTACCATGGCACCTAGACAAGAAGTCGCCGCTGCATCACCGAGCACTATACGCCGATTAAGGCTTCAAGCTGAGCAGCCCTTTCGGCGCAATCGAATTTCACGTCGGAGAGCCCAGCCACTCTCGAAAAAGAATATTCAATACATCACAGCCCTCTCAGAGGGGTGTGTGTCTTCAGTAAAAGAAGAGACGGATACTGAGACCGAGACTGAAACTGAGGCTGAGACTCGGTGGGAGCGAAGCACTCGTGGAGACGCAAAGACTTTTTGGGTCGAGCAGCTGTACCGCTACGAGGAATTGTGAAGCACAGCAGCTATGAAGATGGATTTCTATTTTATTTTATTTGTATGTGAAATTTTGAAACGAAATGAAGGAACGTGTCGCTGGACATAACTGGACGTGATTTTAGGTAAGATAAAAAGGCGGTTGTCTGAGAGTGTCTAGCTGATCGAGCAATCGGGTGGTGTACGCTGAATTACCAAAGCTTCAATCTTCTTTCTCTATCCTCCTTCTTCTCTAGGATTGTTTATTCAACATTGAATATTAACGAATGATGCCTTGAAATATAGTTGTTACTGCCATTATGCCCGCTATGCTGCTGTCTCATTTTGAGTGTACATGTGTGTCTGGGTGCGCATTCATATTAGCAACTGATATCGATTCCTCGCCGTAGAGATAATCAATACAGCCTCTTCAATGTCTGATATTATCGTCAAATCAGCGTTAACAGCTTCATACAAGGCTGCCACTTCACTCACACGTTTACAAATCGTGATTATGATGAAAGCTCGTCCATCGAGGCGGGGCGGCGGAACCCCTCCCCCACCTAGAGGGGCAGCATTTCAGCTTTATTGCCTTCATATACGGCTGTCCAGATTCATCTCTGTTCACAAGCCAAGCATATTCAAAATATCAGTTTAAACAGGCTGTGCCAGTCAAACAATCGCCATCATGAAGCCTACCATGGGAGTTGCTATTATTGGAGGAGGACTGTTTGTCAAAGGATCTCATCTGGTATTCCTCGACCCCCCCACCACTTGAAATATGATACTCCCCCTTTATCAAAGACGCCATCTTGAAAGCTGGGCTAACAATCACCTCTCCACAGCCTGCTGTTCTCAAGTGCGAGCTCTTCAGCCTTGAGGCCATCTACTCAAGGTCTCTGAAGTCAGCTCAAGAAACTGCTGACCTCGTTCCTGATTCCGTCAAGAAGCCGGATCTCTACGCCGAGGATGCTGGTTCCAACAAGTCCTATCAAGATCTCCTCAAGCGAGATGACATCTCAGCCGTCATCATTGCTCTCCCCATCCTTACTCAACCTGCTTTCATAGAAGAGGCCCTCGCCGCTGGCAAGCACGTCCTCGCTGAAAAGCCCATCGCTAAGGACGTTGCCGCCGCTCGTACGCTCATCGCAAATGCCCAGCGTATTTGCGCCACCAGCAATGCTACCTTTGCCATCGCCGAAAACGTGCGCTTCTACCCAAGCTTTGCCTATGCTGCCAGCGAGGCCGCAAAGTTTGGCAAGGTCCACAACTTCAGCGTCCGTGTCCTGTGGCGCGTTGAGCCATACAACAAGTGGTACAATACCGCATGGCGTAAAACGCCTGATTACCAGGGAGGATTCTTGCTCGATGCCGGTGTGCACTGGGCTGCCGCCACGAGGCTGTTGCTAGCTGGTGAGGGGAACAAGCCGCAGTCGGTGCAGGCATTTACCGCGCAAATGTGTGAGCATTTGCCACCAATTGATACTCTCAATGCCATCGTCAAACTTCAGTCAGGGGGATCTGGCTCGTTCCAACACTCAGCTGGATCTTTACTCCAGGTTTTCGAGTGGAGCTTTTCTTATGAAAAGGGTACTGTCAAGATTGTTGGCGAGACCGTCACCGTGAAGCCAATCGATGGAGAAGAGATTGTCAAAGAATTTTCCAGGACAAACGGCGTCACTGAGGAGGTAGCCGCATGGGCACAGAGCATCGTCGATGGCAAGGTCAACCCGCTACAGGCACCAGAACAGGCTCTTGCTGATTTAGAATTCATGGAGAAGATGTTTACAAGTGGAGATGAGAATGGATCGACACAAAAGTATGAGTTGCTGTAAGAAACAGGCGATGACGCTAATATTGATACATATATAATCCGAATTCATTAATACAAAGCAACGCCTTATACTATATCTATTAATGTCGATAAAAACAAATAGTTGCAAACATGTTAACCGCTAGGAAACAATGTCATAGCTTGCTAGTTTCCTTTTCAGGGACAACAGGCCCCAGGTTAATCTTGCCTAGTGCCTCTTTCAACTGGGTATTCATCCCATCCTTTGGGGGTCTGCCTGTGGATCTCTCAACAAACACATGCACGAAACCTCCCACAGCTTTAACCTCATCACTTCCCCTCTCAAAGAGAGCCACTTCGTACGTGACACTGGTATTGCCCAACTTGGTCACACGCACTCCAACCTCCGCCACGGCTGGGTACGCAATCGATGCCAGAAAGTCCGTGTGGGAATGAACTGCCAGGCCGTACTGAGGGGACGAAGGGGGGTGTATGCCACACTTCTCGACAAGGTAACTATTCACAGCGGAGTCGAATCTAGAGGACCACAGATCGAACGCGAGGTAGTAAAATTAGCAAAGCTTATTAAATCCCCACGGCGTGATTTAGTTGAGAATAGCTCTTGTCTTGAGTCAGGTCACAGGGAGTGTGCAGGAATAGATAGGAAGCAAAGGTGGTGCCCCAAGTTTTGACGTTGCCAGGGTGGGACAACACGCGAATGCATACGAGTAAGCCTTACAGGAAATTATACACCGAGTTGTTCATATGATCGTACATGTCATTGTCGTTCCTGTGGCAATAGAAACACATCATCAACACTGCCTCTTGTATTGTATGGGATCTTTCTCGTCCAATAACTTTGCGTCCCCACGGTCTCGAGAGCAGATGATGGAGGCAACGCAATAGTAATCATTTTGAGATAACAACCCATCCGAGGGATTAGGAGACCCGTCGAGACCAAAGTGGAGGAGGCGTGGAACAAGAACAACTTACCATCTTGTCCTGTACTCCAAAAGGTACGGATAATCCTGGCGACGGCGTGTCTTGAGAGTGGCGTGGCTCATACTTGCACGCGTCTTAGTCTCTAGATGCGGGCTAGGAGATGCATAAGCGAGGTTGGGACGAAACGAATGAGAGGTAGTTAAGCCGAAAGAAACAGCAGGCTTTGGGTAAGACTGCAGTAAGAAGGCAAAACAGTGACAGTCTGCAATGGTTTCCGGGGGCCAAATTGGTGATGCCGCAAGAAGGGAACGGCCAGCCGTCGGCAGGGCACAGCCGAGGTTCGAGAGGCCCGGTCCAGGGTAGGCGCCTCGACTGGAATCTGGAGTATTATCCGGCGCGGTCGGCGAGCAATACCGGTAATGCCGGGCTCGGAGCCACGATTCCCCGCCAGCTCAGTTCTGCCGGTGCTGACCGCCTAATTTATTTTCTGCGCTGCCCCTCGCTCTATGCAGAGATACGTCACCGCGCAGACGACTCGACCTCGAAAACTCTGAGCCTGGACGGAGAACTCCGTATCGTGTCATCAATCGAACTCACGGGGGCGTGTGCGGCTGGTGCCTGGTCTGTCACTCCAATCGAAACGCCTATCAGCAGCTCTCTTGTCGGCTGATGCTCCTGCGAGCCTGCTCGAGAACCATTCGCAAGCTCGCACGAACCGGAGCCCTCGCGATGACGACCGATTCTGTGGCCCTCGCCACCAGAGCCGCAACACCCGCAGCTAACTCAGCTGTGTTGCATGATGCAGCGCCAGTATCAGTATCAGCGCAAGCCGAGCAGCCAGCTGTGGCGGCAGCAATTGCGGCAGTGCCAGCAGTCGAAGAGATAGCGGCGGCTGAGGGCAACGAGAAGGATGCACAGGTGGTGGTCGGAAGCAGGCCTTGGACTGAGAGTGGGAACAAGCCCAAGAAGAACAAGCAAAAGAAGCCGAGCCTCAGGAATCGGTCTGCCGCCGCCGACGAAAATGCCGTCCTCATTACTCCCGCGGGCGACATCTGGCCACGGCCTTACCATTTCGAAGACGACCTTCGGCGCGTGAAACCCTACCACTTTACGTACAACACTTACTGCAAAGAGAGATGGCGCGGCCGCTCGCTTATCGACATCTTCGAGTCCGAATTCCGGGACCGGCCGGTTGAGTACTACCGAAACTCCATGGTCAGGGGCGATATTTACGTCAACGGCAGAGTGGTTGGCCCAGACTACATTGTGCGCAATGGAGACATGATTTCGCATACGCTGCACAGGCACGAGCCACCTGTCACGGCCGAGCCTATAGGAATCATCCATGAAGATGACGATATCATCGTCATCAACAAGCCGTCTGGCGTGCCTGTGCACCCTGCCGGCCGATACAACTTTAACTCGGTGATCGAAATCATGATAGCGGACAGGGGCAGAGACTTCCTGCCACATCCATGCAACCGATTGGATCGTCTAACTAGTGGCATCATGTTTATTGCCAAGAGTGTCAAGTCGGCTGAAGCAATGGCCATCAAGATCAGGGGTCGTACCGTCAGAAAAGAGTACCTGGCGCGAGTCGTTGGCCACTTTCCGGACGGAGAGGTTGTGTGTGACCAGCCCATCCTTCAGATATCCCCGAAACTCGGCCTTAACCGTGTGCGTGCCAATGGAAAATCCGCCAGAACGGTCTTCAAGCGCCTTGCATACTACCCACCACGCGATGGGGAAGCAGAGGAGCCGGCTGTGTTAGGGGAGGATGGGAAGCCAATCAGGCCAACGGGTGTCGAAGATGAAAGGAGTAAGCCCTGGCTAAAGAAAAAGGGGTACTCCATTGTAAGATGTCTGCCAGTGACGGGCAGGACACATCAGTTGCGAGTACACTTGCAGTATCTGGGCCACCCCATCCAAAACGACCCAATCTACGCTAACCAGCGTGTATGGGGATTTGACCTTGGACAGGCTGACGCCGATGGTTCCCAGAATACCGATGAGGATGTCATCAGCCGCCTCAATCGCATGGGAAAGGAAGAAGTGGCCGAAGCTGTCGTCTACTACGACGAAATGGTGGATAGATATGAGAAGCAACGGGCAGAGAAGATGACGGGCGAGCTATGCGATATATGCGCGACACCGCTCTACTCAGACCCTGGCAGTCACGAGCTGTCTCTCTGGCTTCACAGTCTCCGCTACGAGGATGCCGACGGTAGTTGGGCATACACAAGCCCGCTGCCCAAATGGGCTCTTCCGCCCAAGGGCATGAGCGGACCAACTACTGTAGGCGGAATGGAGGAGCTTGTAGAGGCCGTCAAGGACGAGAATCCTGAGATTTCATCCGAAGTACAGGCCAAAGTTAAAGCAGAAGCCGAAGCAAAGGCTCACCATACGGAGCCGGAACAACTCCTTAATGGAGGTAACGAATCATGAACGAATCATGTCATGAATCATGATGCAGAAAATCTGAGATGGAAATACCCATAGATATAGATGTTAAGAAGGAATACGCGTTTGTATGACCAGTAGCTGGAACAGCGAAATCTAGAAAGACTTTGTATATCTAGATAGATCTTGTCATTTCAATCTACACCACCGCCACTAACATCGCTGTCATCACTCTATTGACTCGGTTTGCAACTGAATTTTCTTGTTAAGACAATTAATAGCAAGGAGAATATGAACTGAAATTTCTCATCATACTTTGTACTCGACATCACGTCCAATACAGTAGAAACTATTTGCTCACAAATGAGACATACATGCAATCCTCAACAACCTAGCAACAATCAACAAAAAAGCCCTGAAGATCAAACTTTACAAAAAAAGACAACTGGGCTGAATCTGGCGCGCATTCTTAGGACACGCCCCCCTCTCGTATGCACCACGAGACCAGCCCCCCCTCTTGTTGCTTCTTTCAGTCCAAGGCACGAAGCGCGATGATCCTTCTTACTGTTTCCGGGCGTATAGATGGAGCTCACAGGCTGCGGGGGAGATGCTGCTCAAGTTCGAAACAAAGTGCTACGATCCATCCAATGGCCGTTGGAGATCGACTCGGTAGATGAAATTGCTGCAAGGGCTAGACTGGAGCACTGTGTGTATGTATACAAGTACACTCTACAAAACTACTTTACATATCTAATCTTGCATGTGAACTGCGTCAAACAATAAGATGGATATGGATAGGCCCGTAGGATATTCATAAAAAAATGCATGTGAAAAAGTGAGCAAGTAGACAGTAGATCAACTCCAACCAGGATTGGCATTACGAAATGCGATTTGTGAACAAACTGACCCCCAACTAGCAACTTGAAAGGGGGGGCGTTGATGGGCGGACATAAAAGTGGCCTGTGCAGATCCGAATCTCTACCCGCCCAAGAGCTGTGACGACAGAAAAATCCGATAGATCGACTTCGACCCTTCTAGACAGGACCAACCGCACTCTATTCGGGCTTGCTAGAGGGTAGGCGGGGACCGCTGTTTAGAGGGCAGGACAAGGTAGGCAGACCCTTGAAAAAAAAGGAAATATGCGGGCATGATTTTGAGTAATGCCCCGAGAGGAAATTAGCTGGGGGCGTTGATTGGAAGACAGAAGGGAAGTTGCCGTGTGTAGGGTTTACCGGAACCGGAACCGGAAAAGAAACCAGAAAAACGATCAAGTTAGTGAATGGAAGCAAGATGGAAGCAGTTGAGCTGAGGAAAAAGAAGGTTAGTTGCCCGACTATAATGGTTCGTATTAGCCAGGACAGGGTGCCTTATAGCTGCAAGCTACGGAAATGAAGTCGACTTTGAGTAGCAAAAAAGAACAAGGGCCAGGGTTTTAAGGAACGAAAGAAAAAAAGAAGACTCAATCAATACCCGGGATATGGATGGATAGCCGGCGGTCTGAACCCAAAAGGGAGAGACAGCCTCAACGTTCGTTGGCCCCCCCTCCAGCTCCAGCTCCAGCTCAAGCGCCAACTACCCTGGCCATTGAAAGGCGGCGAGACATTCATTTTTTCCATAGAGGGAACCCCAGCGGCGGAGGTAAGGCGAGGCGGTAGGGGAGGATGGCGGCCGCCATGCGGGTCCATGTAAATTATGTAGTCCAAGTAGTATGTCTATGTATCTGAGAGGGCGACCTTTCTCAATAGAGGCAAAGAATCTTGGAAGGATTTTCTTGCTGGCCCTCTTTGCGGCAACATGGTCGCATGGAGGCCTTATACAGTAGAGAGTAATGACAATGCATATGTATGGGCCAGGGGGCTAGAGGAAAGGAAGAAGAAAAGAAAAGTCACATACACATGTACATATCACAGACTATACGAGTCATCGACGCGCCGCGTCTAATAGGGTCTGCTCCGTGGCATGCAGCCCAGCCCGTTTGCCATGCATCAGAAGAGATGGGATTAGTAGATGCCTAGAAAAGATGGATACTGCTGCCATCCAGTAGACAATGACGATGAGGTCCCCATCTGTTGGCCCGAGTATGTGCGCGTAAAGGGGTGTTGGCAGTGTACAATGATGTATAGAATGGATGATGGTACTGTACGTTGTAGTAAGTCGTGAGAAGGCAAAGGTCCAGTGTGTGTCTCTGACTAAAGCTGGTACCTGTTTCGTTAAAAATAGTATAAGCAAAGGTCTCAGTTCGGGCAGATGGAAATTTGGAACAGACAATCACTCTCAGATTCAAAACATCAATTGTCGAATCTCGCCCCAGGAAATGAGGGTGTTGACGCTGATTCCAAAGCCGTGACGGAATCAACTTATTTCCCCGTGGTCGCAGCTTGCCCACCTCCAATAGGATCCTTCAAGCCTGGCAAAAGAAAAAAAAAGGGAGGCGAAAGAAAATTTTTTCCCGCTGGTTGCTTGTTCCTGCAAAGGGGGCCAACAATCTTTCAGCTTCGGTGTGTTATTTGCTAAGCCTTGGTAACAGAAACGCACGTACTTGTGCGGTCCTACTTAGAAGAAAGCCAGTATAGTATGCAACCTCTTTTTTCTCGGCCCCTGCTTGCCATGCAGGTAGTAGTGTTACTCCAACGCTACTAAGTAGAGTTGTAGGTATACGGCATACAAAGTAGAGGTACGACTTACACCCCCCAAATGCCTCGCTGCGTTTAGACGCCTTCATTGGCCTAATGGTGGTTGTGATGTAAGCATAGCTGCCGGCCTGCAGGATGCTGCCGGACAAACAAGTGATAGATCCCTTTCCGGACTCGCCATGTTCCGGGATTAATGCAGGGGGGCACATATTCTCAGGCTGTATGTTCTGCTCCATACACCTGGAATATTGCTTGCCAGCGCGTTGGGTCTGGCTACAATGCCGCAACTCTAATAGTTCGGCATAATACCGTCGGATGCACGTTTTTCTCATACAAATAATTCCCAAGCGGCCAATTAGGACGGCGAGAAAAGAGCAAATTGACAAGGCCCAGATAGAGGCACCCAGTTCCAAACGTTAGGAGGGCTGTTCAAAACTCCCCGTGTGGAGTCGAGTCCCAAACACCTTGGGCTTGTAATATGAATTCTCCAGACAGTGCTGTGACAGGAAGCTAAATGACGCTACCACAAGATCTCCGGTGAGCAACTTTCTGATAGATTTTGCCACACAAGGCCTTGTAATCGCTTTTTCTTCCTCAAATTTTTTCCTCTTGTCCGAATTCGCCCGTCGCAGCACAGTAGTGTCTAACAATGTGCAATGATTGTTTGTTTAATCATTCCTGGGGTTAGTTTGCAGAGCAGCATAGTGCGGCTGGTAGTACTACACCAAATATATGGAAGCATCTCATACTGCCTATTCGGGAGCGCCGCGCCTGATGATGACATTGTCGATGACAACCAAAATCTGGCTTAGTAGAGCCTTTGCTAATAGCAACGACTGAAAGGGGAAATATTACCAAAGCTCAGTTACAAAGGCGATTGTTTGTTTCTGTCAACGGGCAGTCTCATCTCTGCATGTGTCACCGGGCTCGTTTGCCCAGACGAGTAGTTCGCCCCTAATCATTTGTCACCCGTCTTCCGCAATCCAAAAGCCATGCGGTGGGTGGATGTCAACCTGTTGCTAATTACGGACCGATGCTTGTGCAATAGGCAAAAGAGAAATGGTTTCCGTTTTATCCAGGAGCCGGCGCTCCGGTAATGTAAGAGTAGCGCGAAATGATCTACCGGGTCGTTGCTCAACTTTCCGTCCAAACCACCGAGCAATCTCCATTTCGGGATGCAGCACGGTACCGTTTTACACTTGTGAGAAGCACTGTACGATAATGCGCTGTGCGCTAAGTGGCTTGACAGGTAGTGATATGAGCGCATGGCTGCCGTCCGGCGCTGCACTAGACTCTCTACTAGGAGGATTTCGACCTAGAAGGCACGAGGAACGCTGAGCGTCAGTCAGCAAACTAGACCGTCATCCGCACAAAGTTACGCGGCAGCAAAGGCCGGCACTCCGTACACACCCTGATCGCTCTCTGGCATTACGTATCCGCTCTTTGGGCTGCATGCTCCATGCTCTTGTATGTATGTAGCAGAGGCCGAGCGTTTGCCAGGAACAGGTATGTCTAGCTGGCGGAGGTGCGTCCGATGAAGAAAAGCCACAGAAGAGAAGAAGTGCTCCAGAAAAATTCGTTTGAACCAAGGGAGTGGCAGCCAGTAAGAGGCCCGCGCACTCACAGGGGGGCCCTGTGCTTCCATGCTTCTAGCTGTCTTCTATTGCTCGTAGTAGTACCATTCTCCGTAATGAGCAGTCCAAGGACCGGGAGCTGAAGCTGAGTTGTGATAAGCTGCACGCTAAATGGCTGTAATGACGATGAAGCAGAATTTCACCAGCATCTGCTAGTTGGAAAGCGGAGATGCATGTACGAGTAATAAGCGAGCGTGTCGAGTAGGCGAATCCTGCTGCTGATGACTTCTTTCCCCTTTGTCGTTAGAAGGCAAGCCAATTGTCCCGTCTCGACAAGCAGAATCTCGCGGGGATAGATGGGGTTTTGAAGACTTCGCTTGAGTCCTCACAAATAGACCTATAAGGATGTGTTTTTGTACTCCGTATGTGTTTTGAGCAAGCCCCATAACGGTCACTCAACCAATCGATCCGCCAATCTCTGGGTGCAAAAGTCATGTTGCAGATGCCAGGGGCTCTTAGTGTGCGTTTGGCAGACAATAAACGGCGTTAGCAGGCGCTCTGAGACAGCCTCCTCCAAGCAGTAGTGGGCTTCTGCTTGCTGGATTGGAGCCCAAAGTTTTTCGATATGGGGTGGCAATTGCAAATAGCGGGAATTGCCGTACACTGTAGCCGGTGGTCGGCCGTGCGAGAAGCGGCTGGGCATGGCCGCTGGCCTCGTCTTTTCCCTTCACTCCATGGTTCGCATTCGCTCTTCCAAAATGACGTTGCAGTACAGAACAAGCTGCACGCATATTCCAGGCGGTAATACGACAAAAGGTTTCCGCTATAACCACGGCATAGTCCAACGGCCCAGCGGATCAAAGATTGGTAAGCCCTTAATGATCGTGGGCTGCGGCAATCGGAATCGCATGCCGCAGCAGCCGCAACGGACGAACAGTCTTTTTCTCTGCCTCTGTCTACCGAATTTTCGCACCAGAACAAAAATGTCTCCGCCATTGGGGGGTTGGCGTCGCTCGCTCGAGAAATTGCCACGCGCCGCGTGGTCGTCTAGCATGCAGCCTCTTTTTTTCTGCAGCACGCACTAGTCTCTCGATAATATGGAGTAGGAAGAAATAACCTAATAAGGCACTCATCCAAACCGACGGACCACAAACTCCTGGTGTACAGTACAGTACTGTAGAATAAGGAGGCCAGTGCTGGCTCTTGGGCTCTCACGCCTAGAGCAAGGTCTAGGTCAAACGCAGGCTAGAAGCAGCAACCTATGATGACAGCACGAGGTCTCGAGGGGCGTGCGTGACATCTTGTCCATGCTAGAGTATGGTGCCACCCAACCTAATTCTCTGGAGCCCTGTCTGCCACAGGCTCAACGGTATCACCACAGCGTTCGTTTCTCGGGTCCTCGGTGAAAGATCGGCTGTCTGCTGCTGGACGAAGCGCTGGTCATTGATGACATATCCGTCTTCTGGAAAGATTGGAAGCTTCCAAGCCGTCTGCCGCCCACTATTCTTGCGCGCCGGATGCCGGGATTTGCGGCCGTGCCGGCTGTGCTAGACGGATAGCAAGGCGCTAGGCCACATGTACACTGGCTGTAGAGAAACAAACCTGAGATCTCGACTGTCATGGACGATCTGGGAGCATGGTTGCAGCATCTTTCGGAAGGGGCGTGAATGAATGCTCTTGGGTTCTGGATGGTACCGGAAGCCGGCGGAAACTAGGCCTATACGACGGTTTTTGGGAGTCGCAAGTACCATTTGGAGTTGCTGGTACAAACCGCTGCCAGGCCGTGGAATCAAGAGCAGTGGCGAAATGCACGATGCTGGATATGGAAGGGGACATGGAAGATGGAGATGATGTGATGTTTGCTAACGGTGTTGCTAAGGATGTTGCTAGCAGAGCAGTAGTTTTGCCCAGCGGGCAGATGGTAGGCGTACTGTAGGTGTTCACCTGTTGCTGCAGTGCTCGTGCCATGCTGCATGCGCCCAGCGCTTAGGTGCCCATGACTAATCTGCCAGGCGACCGATTGATTACACTGCCGATTGCCTCGTTCTCGCTACCGATCGTTTAGGCATTTTCTCACATTTTTGGGCTTCATTCGACTATTTTATCTTTTTATTCAGCGTTTTTAGTTTTCATTTTGTGGCGGCATCTAATAAATTACCGAGGTTATATGGTATTTGTTCGGTCTAGTTCCATTGTAGCATGGCAGTAGTAGGAAGAGGGTATCTAAGGCGCTGGGCCAGGCGGGCTTCCAGTGCCTCTAGCGACTGATAAGATCCCTCGCTAGGGCATGAGGCCAGTGACGGCAGTGAGCGCAGGTACCTCCAGGTCCGCTAGATTGAGGCCTTGCCTTGCACTGGCTACCATCGCAGCGATACGTCGTTACAGCAGCCCTACGCGGCGCCTTCACCGCAACATGGAGTATCCCATCCGTCCATCACATGTACTCTGTACCTGCGTGCTCGTAGTTCTCATTTTTTTACTCGATTGCTCCCATGGGATGGCACATTGCCGCGAGGCGGTCAGGCATTTGGGCTCCAGCTGCATTTTTACATGTATCGCCTATCCATGCCGCGCTAGAACTGCAGCGCTAGAAATGCATGTTATCATGTACCTCGACCTGTAGCCGTCAATCGTCGATGCACCAACTCCAATCTTGCACCACCAGCCCAAGGCCTGGTCCCGGTCTAGTCCACGGCTAGAGCCTTTTTCTGCGTTGCAATGGACGGCGGTCAGTCAGCCAGCGTGTCGAGATAGTCCTACACCACCGTCAAATATGGGGGCGCCAGCCACAGACGCCAGTTTGTTCAGCGCAAGAGAAGGCAGAGGCGTACCCCGAGGACTTGAGCTGCAGCTCTCAATGGCCAGAATTCAGAATGCCGCATACTGGACGCCGACGGGGGGCGGTCCACCGCAAAGCAAGCAAGTCCCTGGCCGCAGACCGCACGAATTCGCAAAAGGAGGTTCGTAGGTTCGTGCTGGGGAGCGCCAGAGAGTGTGGGAGGGCCAGAGGAGAGACATCACCAGTTTGCCAAGGCATGGAGAGGAGCGCAGAACGCCCGTTCACTTCAGCTTATTGGGAGCGAAGCAGCAGAAACAAGTGCTGTCTCTTGTTCTGCACTGCGCCCCCCAGCTCTTCGTATCGCTCAGCAGACCGGGGGCAATTATTTGAAGTACGAGTACCTACTGGACGTGCCAGTACGGATATCCAGCAAGTGGGCGACATTTCTTCGTGCACTAATATGCAGCAGGTGGATAGGCCGTCGCTCCATGGCCGTTCCATTCCCCATCTCCCATCAACCTCAACCTCGCCTTTGGCGCTATGCCGCGACGAGCCTCGTCCAAGCAGGCCTTCCGCCATTTCCCTGCGTCGTCTAGCCGTATATCGAGGTACCGGAAATGGCAGGGGACCCAAAGGACTAGCCAGCCTAGATCGCGATCCAGTCCATCTGCGGAATACTGTGCGTCCAAACGCCGCACTGCCGCCATGTCGGCACTACGAGTCCCAGCGGTGCATATTCATACAGTATAGTATTAGCAAGTGCAGCGCTGCCAGAGGGTCGGACCATGCCTTGTATCTACAGTCTAACAGGCGACTTCCGCTGTCAGAGACGGCTGAGGCCTTGGGCGGGAGCGACACGAGCTGTTGAGCTCCATCAAACAACATGTCGAATCGACGCAAATGCAAGAGACGCTATTTCAGCAGCGTCGCAGCCAGATCGGCTCCGCTTCCATCCCTTCCTTGCAACGGAGAGCTGCTCAATGACTGAAGGAGGCGATACTGTCACCTCATAAGGCTTGCCATTCGCACGTTGACTGAAGACTTGGTTGATGACCTCTGTGGCATCTGCAGCCTTTGTAGCCTCTCGCTGTCCGTCTCGCCGTCTCTCGCCGCCGCCGCCGCCGCAGCCCGACTTGTTCGCCATTACCTGCCTGTCTGCTTGCTGCTTGGCTTGCGCCCCCAGCTGAGGCACTATATTCTGGAGTACATGCTGGTACTTCATGCATGCATTTCTTCGGCTTTGGCACTAAGGCAGCGCGGTCCGAGGGGCAGCAGACTGCCAGGTTCCCTCTCGTCGGTCGTCTCTTGCCTCTCGTACGAGTACCGGCAACCTCGAGAGCAGCGTCCATTGGTGGCCAGGCCTCTCCCCGCGCAGGCCCTGGCCGTCCCAACACCAGCTCGGTACGCTCACCTCACCCTACCCGCTTTGCTGCTACGCCTATGCCAGTGCTGCGACTATTAGCAGGACGCCACACCACAGAGCACGCACGCTTCTGGCTGCAGAGCCTGCAAGTCTGAAGAAACCCGGTCGTCCGCTCGATACTCTGTCTAGACCCACACCCCGGGCCCCTGTCGGCTTCAAAGGATGTACTTTCTTGATACATTCACTCCCTTCCCCACCCTGTAAGTACTTGGTCCCTTCAGAGGTACAAGCACACACATTGGAAGACGACTGGGGATCCACACACTCATGGATGGACGGCTTGCCATCGAGGCAAGTGCAGCATATTATAATATGGTACCTGACGGCATCATATTCTGGTCCTTTTTTTTTTTCTTGTCCCACTCAGTAAAACAAGTTTTACGTCTTTCATCGTTCAGACTTGAATCGCAGTTCCACGATTACTGGCCTCTTGCCTGCTATCTGAGCCTGTTGCAGAGTCGTACAATTCTCTCTGCACAGACGCTGTTGACGGCGTTATTGCCATCACTTACTTTCGTATTCCAATTGCTTCTCGTGACGAAGCAGTATCCCCGTTCGATTTCAACAAGCTCGAACAGGATCCTCGAAGTTATCCTGTTGACATCGGTACAACAACGACGAGGACGATCCATTTCTTTACGTAACGCGAATCTCGACGGAAAAAAAACACAACCCTTCAACTTTTTGCGATAGCTCCCCACTCGATCGACTTGCGGCTCTTGACTCTCGCCGCAACCGCCTACCTTCAATTCGATCTATATTTCGATTATAACTATAGTTTGCATGTCCCTCTTATATAGAATACAATACGACATGCCGCGATCATCATCCGGAGAACCTGCCAAACCGTCCAAGCGAAAGGGTAAGTTGAATCTCACTTGTTTTGCATCTTATATGTCAACATCACCCCGCAAGCGATGCTATACAGTAACCCGATGTTGATCGCCGCCGTCGCTTTTTGCGGTCTTGCCCTTCTTGGACACGGTCTCGAATCATGTCAAGAATTAGTTGGCTAATTGATTATGTTCAGGCACTCGAAGCGTCTCGACTCTGACTCCAGCTCAGCTGGCTCGCAAGCGAGCCAACGATCGTGAGGCCCAAAGAGCCATTCGGGCCAGGACCAAGGAGCACATTGAGCGTTTGGAGCGTGAATTGGCCGAGCTCAAAGGTGTCCAGAGCCGCGACAGAAAAGTACAGGAGCTTCTCCGCAGGAACAAGATCCTCGAAGAGGAGATTGCCAGACTCCGGGAACACTTGGGCTACACCGCCACTGAATCGTCCTATTCCTCGAATGCCGCAGGTACGCCAAGTACCATCATCAACAACGCTCGTGACATTCTCTTCGGACAACTAACTCCAAGCCCATCAGTCTATGACGGCGACCTAAGCTCAAGCAGCGGCGCCGTGCCAAGCCCCAGAGTATCACCTCTGCCGTCTGGCGACTTCCACCAGATCCCCGACTATGCACAGCAATCATATGGACACATCACCAGCGCCGCCAGCGAGCCATGGCCAGCGTCTGTCCCGCCTAACCCAGTCCTTGGCAACATTCCCAGCCCCTCATCCCCCGCCCATGGCGACGAATACAACGTAGGATACATTCCTACCAGCGTCCCTACATCCATGATGCCTTCTTCCCTCAAGGAGATTAAGCAAGATTATGACGAGATTGATCACAACAGTAAGCATACTTTTATTCCTACTTTTTTTTAATGATAGCAATGATAGCAGCGACTAATACAGCCTCTCTCTTCTAGGTGGACTCAGACTCAGCACACCAGCCCTGCATAATCTGCCGCAGACTTATATGCAGCAGCAACACCAGCACCAGCACCAGCACCCGCACTCTCAGCCACACCCGCAACACCAACCTCAACACCAGCCGCAGTCGCAACAAGCGCCGCCGCCACCACAACCACCACTGCACTCATACGCTCATCAAAGCCAAGGACCAGCTCACCCTGCACACGGCGCAGCGCCTCACACACCGCTGCAGCAGCGAAATCAGTGGAACAACCCGTATTCTTTGTATTAGACGACAGTAGAGCCGAGAGCCGAGAACTACGCCCTCACCACTATTTTCCGATGCTTTTCACAACACCATGACTGCCTGGAAGGCCGCCCAACCAACTCGAATACCTTTCCGTACCCTCATCCGGGCATCTCCGAGAGATGAAATTTTTTTTTGGCACGACCATCTCCGAAAGCCAATCTGATCGACGAATACGGTGCTTGCAGCGCTGTATATTGCCACAGTCCTCTGCATGCTTACGGCTGTGCAACCTTGAGTGTCCACCGGCCAATCGGCTAATCGTGGAAAGCAAGTTGCCAGAGGGCCGAGTGGAGCTTGGCTGTGTACGTGGCATCAATGAGGAAAGAAAAGTGGTAAATGGAAAGAAGTTGCGAGATTTGGTTGGATGTGCTGGCGCAGCTCGGTCAGTAGGGATGAAAACATTTGGAGAGACTTGAAAACGACTCGTCTCTTTTTGGGCGGATACAGAGAAACACAGGAATCAAACGACACCGGCTCACAGTGGCGAGACCTGTTCTACGACTTACGGAGGGGTGCTTCAGGGTTATCCTAAGACATGGGAGCCTGCACTCATACATTTATGGCATTCATCGGCGTTTTGGTCTTGTATATTATATCGATATTTGGCGCATGCACACACAACCGGACGGACACATCACGATGCATCAGCGGGGTACATGGGGTCCAGCAGCGGCTAAAGCTGGAACGATGGTTACATCTATATTCTTTTATTAAAAAAACACACTTGGGAGATACCATGAAGGGGTCAACTGGGCTAGCTGATGGACAGGGCGGATAGATGGATACACTACTTCTTCTTGTTTATTTTTCTCTTTTCCTTTTCTTATTTCTTTCCTATTTTTTCATCAATGGCTTATGAAGTCTACTGGTTTTTTTCTTTTTTCTTTTTTTGTTGTTTGGCTATCATCACTTTTTAGAGCTGCGTTATATGGGATACTACAAACTTCCGATAGAGGAACCATGAGGTTATGAAATTAGATAGTGTTAGGGATTTTTATAGCATGTGAATTTCACGTTACGTTTTGTCATCATCATATCGTGCATCGACCTCTCTTCTATCTGTGTGCTTGGATTTAACTTTTGCTTTATTCTCCGACTTGCATATTAGACGGATATCTAGACAATGGATATGTAATCTCCAAGTACAAAACGACAAAGGTGAAAAACCTCCGACGCCCAACTTTGCTAGTTCTACTCGCTTAAATATCGCCACCCCTTGCATTTCCTGGTCGAATTATAGCTTTGCTTAGCAGCATGGTGCCACTGTTTATGTTGTGGCGTTGAGAGACAACGAGGGTATATGGAAACCGTTCTATACAACGAAGCGTAAACTGGATTCACAACACACCAGTTCCAGAAGCAAACTGGAGCCAATGAATGAATGGGAGACTCACAGTAGGAAGCAGAGAAGCGCAACACGATAGGGGCTTGGGCGCTAGCACGCGTCGTGTTGCTCTGGACTGCCCTAGCTGGCTACTAGAACTAGAACTATTCGATCTCATCTCCTGCTCCTCTTGTCGACTGCCTACAGTAATCTCTGTGGCATTGTTAGATCCTACTAGCTGCCACAGCTAGAGTAACGCCCATGCAACTAGTAGCCATGTGAAAGGGCCACAGCTGCTCTATGCAAACTAACTAGCACGGGTTTATTTACTAGTAGCTGAAGATGACTGCAATAAGCGCAGTTGCTGAGGCGATGCCTTTCCTAATTCATGCATGTTACGCACACCGCATCGATGTATACACTCGAGACCCCCCCAGTACTAACGAGGCGCGTTCTTCTTCCGCCGTGCTGGTGGTGTGTCGGGGGGCGCAATGCTTATATTAACTTCCAGACACATGGATGTGCAATTCAGGCTGAAGGCAGGAGATCTCCTAGCACGAGCAGTAGTTGGGCGATGGCGGAGAAGATCTGACGTTAGTGCTGGGTCTAAGACGCAGATGATGGGCAATAAGCTGTTATCGAGGAAATCAGGAGTGATTGGTTTGATTACACTACGGAGACTTTATTCCTTTTTGCTTTTTTGCTTTTTTTCAGCTCTCTTCAGCCTCACGGTGAAAACTACCATCCATTGGCCACATTGCTAGATCCTTGGAAACGAATTGGTCATTTCTTGGCATTCCATCTGTTAATGCAAGTCTGAAAATTTTGAAAGACAAACAAGAAAAAAACAAAACTACTAGTACATCAATATTTTGGTACAAGTTTGGGAGGAGAGTGGAGTTTCATGAAGAGGGGGGAAAAAAACAGGAGCCAAGAGGGGCAAGTTTGAGAGAGAGGAGAGGAGAGGGGGGTGTGGTTCCGTAAATGAGAGAATATTGAGACTCAAGACACTTACCCAGTTTAACGATATGGATACAAATAATTTCAACAATTGAACGGTACTTGGTGTACGTACGCACTGCCCATACTTGGCTTCGTTTCCCCAGCTCAATCACCTTGAGTGTCTCGGCTTGCAGCCGGTGGGCGCCCGCTCCCTTGGCTTCTAGACGCCCGCCTGTGAGAAGTAGAGCTGATAGCGCAGTCCAAGTTTGGCATAAGCATTGAGCAGTCAACAAGGCCAAGGCCTTTGTAATACGCGTGGCGGGTTGAATACAAGAGTAGGTATCTATTACGTGAGTTAGTATATACTGGTACTCGCAGGTGGAGTGCATGAGATGCGGTCTAGATGACCCCCAAAATAAGTGGACTTCTGCCTTATCTACGGAGTATCACCATGTGTACTACCGCATGTACAGAGAGAGAATATGGCAATGAGAGGCAGTGGGAATAAGCAGCCTTCGGGAGTTAATTGCCGAGACAGACAAGATGCTGCTTCTGTACATGATCGTAGAAAGAAGAAAAGGGTTTCTTCTAGATCGACCCAAGGGGGATGGGGCCATGCATCAACCGCCATCACGGCGTGCCCCGTAGGAGCCACTAGAGGAGGAACTTGTACTTCGTACGGGGTATGTACTTTGTATGGCCATGTTTCTTATCTTGCGTGTACGAGTACAAGTACATACACTCGGAGTAATTGCATGTATAAATAGAAAGCTGCATCCAAGAGGCTAGGAGAAATATAACGACGCTAGACGGCGCACAAAGAAGAAGAAAAAAGGGACGATCACCGACCTTTGCAGCCAACGCTAGCAACTCTTGTTATGTCGATATTTGTTCAAGCGTTATGAACAAGGAACAAGGATTTGTAGACCCTTTTTTTCCTTCTTTGTCCTGTTCTTTCTTCTATACGCAAGAAGCGGAAATGTCACTTTCATGCTTGGGTAGCTAGCCGGGCGGCTCCTCCGATCTGAAGGCCTGAAGTCTATCCTAGAGCCTCATCTACTTCTTCTTCCCCAACAGAAACCCCCTTCTCATCGGCCTCACTGCGGTCAGTCTATTTCAGCTCCAATACCTACGCCCTGGAAGCGGCGGCGGCGGTAGTTGTCTGTTCCTTTTTCTGGGGTATCCCAAACCTGTTTCGGGGGATTATGACGGGCGCGGCAGCGGTAAGGAACCCCTGGGCGGCTAAAGTTGTGCTTATCATATAAACGCCCCGATGGTGTTCACGTCGTCAGTCGTGTATCATAGCCTATTATAGATGTCAAGCATCTTGAAAGGGATAGCCGCATTGTCGCCTCGAAACAACCTGGGGAAAGGGGGCGTACGTGGGATCGTTTCAGCTGCGGTCGGTCAGCCAATGCGGTTACTGTTGCTGTGTTATGTTCAACAGAGATTCAGCAACGTTGTCAACTACATCAGTCGAGCCAACATGGCACTAGAGGTTCCAATACTTTGTAATGGCAAAGTGACAGCGGCATTTAGGCCATACCATGCTCACTTTGCTCCAGGGACTGGTAAGTACACCCTGATGCAAGCTCTATCATCAACGCAAAGGGCGTATACATGTCTCCATTCTTCATATTCCCTACCCACCCCTGTTAGACCTGTATACCACAAGTGGTACAGTACTTGCGTTACATGGAATCACATACCATACCTGTTTCCTTAGTTTTGGCCGCAGCATTGCGAGGGCCCCGACGCCCGATGCTGCGGGATCACCAGGCCCGGAACGTTGGACGACGGCAAGCCGCATCTGCATGATAGCCCGTTTGAGCTGTGACAGGGTCCCCATCCAACATGTCACTGCCAATGCCGAACCGATTCCGGGTTTGCTTGATCATCACATTTTGTGGCTGGAAGGATTCCGCAATCGTGGCGTTACGCAGAAACGTGCCAAACCGTCTCCGAATTACATCAAGCTTATAGAGCACCGCACAGTGCTCCCAGAGACGCCGTTTCTAGTCTCTTCTGGCGGAACAAGCCCGGAAACGCCACAGAGGACAAGCCCTCATTTAGATTACTCCCAAAGGGGTAAAAGCTGTCAAAATCATAAACAGCGGTATGCAGTGGGCGCGAATTGCTGTACATCGCAGTACATGCACCCACGGATAGTGGCCGGGCTTTGGCACACCAGGTCAATTTTTTTTTTGCCTTTGTGTGAGGGGTGTATCTCATTTTTTTTTCTCCTCTCCTATCGTTTTTGACGCACTCTTTGTTGAGGAAGCCCCTCTTAACACTAGTATAGCCCACCTAAAAATGCCAGGACTCCTAGTCCAAATAGCTACTGCGAGGACTCCCCAAAAGGCTGAGAAGGAGAGTCCACACAGGCTGTTCCAGACGCTGGTTGGGCAGTCAGATATCATGCGGTGGGTTCATGACAGCGGAGCAGCAAAATAGTGAGTATCAAGTCTTGAGAAATTGGCCGAGCCAGACCGAGCCGTTCGGTGGCGTACCAAGGAGGAAGGACGGGAGAAGCACGCTAGAAGGACTATCGAAGCTTTTCATTTCCATCATTTCCATCATCAAGCCCCACAGCACGACGAGGGGGGCGTGAACCAATCCCAAGTTGTACCAGGTCCAGGCTCGATTCCAGAACCTTGTATTGTACAGTCCACGTAGCGCGGTACTTGTTCGAGCGGCCACCCCTCCCCCCCCTTCTTACAGAAATTTCCACGAGGAGACCCTGTTAGGCTGGTTTTGGCTGAGGTCGACTTATGACAGGCGGAGGGGGAAAGGGATAGCGCTGTGGCGAAACAATACAGAAGACGCAGAGAAAACCACAGCTGGTCAGGCGAACACCAAGTCTGAGGAAGAGTAATCTAGAAATGCCAAACGGATCCCAAAGCATAGTAGGAAGCGTAGCCCAGAAATAGAAAAAGGATACCAAAACATCAGAGCTCTCTACTCCAAGTCCGACGAAAAACCATCATGCGGATGAATAAACATTGTAGGGATCCGCCTGTAACCAGTAGCTCCGATCACAAATACATTCGCGTCTTTCTCATGCGCCAACTCGCTTTACTCCGTATTCGCCTGAATGCGGTCCGGAGATGGGGGGTCAAGAATGTCGGTGCCTGTTGAGAGCTGAAAAGGATGAGACTCCGTCGAAATCCACCCCATTGGCTCCATAAGAGGTAGCACGAGCCGCCTTAGTTTGCCTGCAACGCTCATCTGCGGAGAGAAAAGGAGCGCACTAGACTGCATGCCGTGGAACATGCATGCTCGAGTAGCAAATCATCGTCATAAGCCCGCTCAAAGTCCCCTCTCCTCATGCGTGCTCCGTGCTTGCAATTAACGTGAGGTTTCGGTGAGCCCACTAAAAGCACACGCATCGTGAGACTCGAAAGGGCCTCCAGTTGCATCACTCGACGCCTTCCCAACGTGTGTCTCGGAAACGCCACCGCAGAAAGGAGCATCCATATTTGACCTTGTCGACGGGGAGGCCCGAATATAGCGTGCAGGACCAAAACAATAGTATGCGCTTGGTCCTTCACTAGCGTACTAGTTCGCACGTGGTTGGAAATGAAACCCCCGGGTTTTGTCTTGCATATTGTGCGCCTATGTTTGATATCCAGAATAGCCAGGCGATCCAAATGAAATGCTCCAGCCAGCTTTCGTATAGCATTCGATAGTTCACAATCCCTTTGAAAGTTGGCCTATGGTTGGTAATATGCGTACTTGTTACAATCCCTCTTAGTCTATAATGTCCTCTCGGTGCAGTGCATCGGCAGTTGTTGTGCAAAGGTTGTGGGTATGGTGATCCATGGAGAAAGGGAGCTTTGCCAAGACTGCGTACAGTATAGCACCGTAACATCGTGCTTTCTTTTAGTGTCTTTTCCCATCAATCCACCCATGGCATGTATTTGGGAATCAGTGGCATACAAGCAAAGCTATCGAGAGCTAGACACCTATTAGGGTCAGGCCGCTCAGGGGCTCCTCCGTCGATCAACGCCAAATGTCCACCCGTCCAGGGCGAGAATCCTGATGATACGCTGCGGTAACTTCTCGCATTACTTTCAGAGCGGGACTGCGATGCGCAAACTCGGCAATAGGCTTCATTGGCAAGGAGATAACGAGCGGCGATGCAGAAACGCCAACGGACTCTGAGACAGGACATACTATACACGTGCGGTACTTCGCACTTCGCAGCGCACTTCGCAACAGCTCTACTAGTATAGCAGTGTCCACATATTGCCGCTGCACTAGTATTCAGGTGAGCTATATATCTCTGGCCAGTTCAGCTTCAGCCACCTACCAGGAAGCCAGAATGCCCCAGTCTTTAGCCAAGTTCTCCAGGTACTGTACTGTAGATATCAGCACTGGAAGCGTATACCTTGCTCATATGCTTAAACGACTCATGTACTTTGGTGCCATGTAACCCAGACTGTGCATACCACTAGTAGTGGTATCCATTCCACTGCTATCCACTCATCACATATAGTATAATAGATCTTGCCGAAATCTATTTTGGCGCTTGAGGACCAGGTTTCTCCGCATGCCGCAAGGAGCTCCTGACGCGAGAGCTGAAAAGGCGCCAAGTGTAGAAAGTAAGACATCAGTACACTAGCCGCAGCTGCAGAAGTCGCCGCCAAGTCTCTATTCAGATTGAATCTCATTAGTATTGCGCATTAGCTTGCTGGCTTGGGTTGGTCAAAGTTCGCCGAAGGCTCGTTATGAAACGCATGCATGTCGGTAATTCAGCCCGTAGTGTTTCGGCTTTTGTTCGTATTGCGCAGCGTAAAGAGGGTGTGATGTGGGAAAAGACAATGTGGCATTGCTCTTCACAGCCACCCCATACTATTGTATGGTCAGGCATCTCCAAGGTTGATCAGAACCATCATCCAATCCCTTATAGCCCTTGTTGATACCGTGATGTATGAAGAATGCTGATGAATTCCAAATCCTACCTGGTCCAAAGAGCAAAGAAGATTTCCTAATTTGGTCCTCGCATCTTGAAAGAGTGGCTTGAACATTCAGACCTCATAAGACCAGAGAAAGTCCAAAGATTAGTGAGATTCTAATCGCAGGACTCGGTCGCCGGATCCGGGTCTCGCCCCACGCAGATGTCAAGCGATCGTTGTGGGACCTGTCATCGGTCATTGTGATACTAGCATGTGTTACTTGCACCTGTATATGGTATTCTAGAAGCAGGCGATGGTTTTGGAAGGGCCACATTCTCTTCTCTGTCATGGCATCTCTGTCGTGGCATTAACGAATACCATGTTCCCAAAGCCACGTTTCTAACGCCACGACAATGCTGGAGTTGGACGGAGGTTTTGCTCCTAAAGCCATCTCGCTTGCTTGTGGCGCCATAATTGCTCTTGAAGGCACAATGAGACATGATGAGACAAATAGCCAGCAGTCGCGCAGCGAAGGATTGATGAATACCCTGTCCGAGCGCCATCAGCGCTGCTGCTACCATTCAGCCGCACCAAGCCAGCGGGAATAGCAATATGTTAGCGGCTGCCGGCTAAGCCATTCGAATATCTCCGGCAGGCAGGTCCCCTAGCTAGGAGATCAAAGTAGGTAGCATTGGGCGCGGGATCTCCAGGATCCCACGTAAGATCACGCATTCTCCCAGCCTTACTCTCCCCTCCATTTCGCAGCCCCTCCACGGGCCCCTGTCTTGCGCGCCTCTGTGATAGTCCCACTCGCCATGCAGACAGTCTAATGCCAAGCCACTTTTACTTTGTCAGCGGCCTATCTTGCTTGACAAAGCGCAATAGAGCGGTAGGAAGCGATAGGTCGCGGGATGAGCAATAATTTGTCAAGTTCAATTCGCTTCAGCTCGTGATGCATTCGGGGGGGAAGCATCAAGCCTGGAAAAGGAACAGGGAGTTCTTTTTGACGAATTGTCTCGTTGACGAATTGCCAGTTCTGGTCGTTACGCGCACGCCCAAGCTGAAGATGAAGCGCAAACTAGTAGCTGACTGCTAGAATGCGGACGTCATTGTCTTCAAATACGAAGGATGCCAACGCATGCAGAGAGAAGTGCGTCAGGTCGAAATGATTCGCCAAATACCCGCTGTACTCTTGCAGTACTGATACTTGTCTGCGATGAATGCAGTCATGTAATAAGCAACGCCGGGGTCAAGCGCCGATGCGACAACGGCTCATACCCGTAATCCGAACCGCGAGAGCTTCGGTCACGCCTCTCAGCCGCATACACGTATACTCTCAGCGCATATGCGTGGCACGGACATGGATAGCAGTACAGGTAGTAGTATGCGCTGTCAAGCAGCATCCCAGTAATCCAGCGCCATGCAAAAGTGCTGACATGCCATGTGAGAGCCCTGAACGTTGCACTGACGGGGTGTGCGAATTCTGCTGCCATGCACGGCGCGGTCACAGGGAATGACAAGACCGTTGGGATAGAACCCTGAATCTGGTCACCGGATCCTTGCTCAACTCAGCAGCAACTCGCCAACCGTGGTTCAAGAAGGTCTCTGCAATGACAGTCAGCGACATATCTGCAAGAGACCGCTTCACGGGGCGTATACTTATGCTGGTACTAATATTTGCATTGCCATCAGCAACAACCAACACCAACACCAACACCAACACCAACCAGCCCAGTTGCGGCCAGTGTCCACCCCGTGATCTAACAAGGCCGGTTCCAGGCCGTCGGGATCAGATCCACCAAGATCAGAAGCCAACAAACAGCACTTTAGATTGATCGATGTGATGGTGGAGTCCCGAGTTCCGTCGATATATAAGGCCTTGCCCGGAAGCCGTCGACGTTGACACGGCATTTACCCGCCAACGCTGGACGAGCACGGCCTCTTGGCGTCCATCGGGGAATATCGCTCGGCCCTCACCGAAGCCAAATGCTGCTAAACGCATCCGCCGCCCCCAGCTTTGTCGTTGCTCTCGCTTTAGCGGAGTTGGATCCCCAGTTCTACCCCGATTATTTGAGAGAGTCTGGAGTATTTCAGCGAAACTCGATCACCCATTGGCTGTGACCCGGCAATAGCGCTGGCGAAACTCCGGATATTCGGTCATACTAAGGACATACTAAGGATATACTACGGTTAATTTTCGAGCCGGCAGTGAAACTCGACCACTGATTGGCTGCGCTGTGGCGGAACTTCGGATGTCCGGCCATACCAAGGGCATACCAAGGCTATACCGCGGTTGAACCCCTGGCTAAACGCCAATAGCGGGGAACATTCGCGGGGAAACTCGTTCAATAACGCATCCCTCGTGATAAAGAGGTATGGATTGCGCGCGGCTTTCGGAGAATCCTACCTTTGCTTCCTGCTATCAACGACGATGGCTGCCAAGATGGGCGAGTAAGCCCGTTAGTGGGAATTTTTCACTGTTGGATTGCTGGGATCTGGCCTGATTTCCTTTACGTTTCTCCGAAGTTCTCACGGCTAGCCATGGCGGACTTCGCATCTTTTATGGGCTCTCCCTCTATTTTTGTCTGGCCGACGGGTATATAAGTTCCCATGTCTGTTCGTCTGTGTTGGAGATTTCCTTGTAGACTTATCTATCCTTCTCCTGTGCCTTGAGACCTTGTTCCAATCTCTCAGTTTGGTCCTGTCTTCTTGTAAGACTGCTTGTGATTTACCCTGCAGTCTTTGAGAGACTCGAGTGTACTTGAGCACCTCCTTTTTTTATTTATAGAGAGAGATATTTGAAATATCCTCCTGGTGTGTTAGAGAAAAACGTCTCTCAAATACACGCTGAAATAATTTAATTTTTGTTGTTGAATATCACTCTATCATCCAACCATGGCTGACATCAATGTCGAAGCCGTGCTGAAGAAGCTAACCTTGGCGGAAAAGGTCGACTTACTAGCAGGTGAGCTATATACAACTCCACACCAATCCATCATATTTTTATGTCCAACCATATACTCATACTCTCCCCCTTTGATTTCCCTCTTACTCTGCAAATCTTGACCGATCCAACGAGTGACTGACACCTTCTCCCAGGTATCGATTTCTGGCACACAAAAGCCCTCCCCGCGCATGGCGTCCCTTCGCTGCGCTTCACAGACGGCCCCAACGGTGTAAGAGGAACCAAATTCTTCGATGGCGTCCCCGCGGCGTGCTTCCCCTGCGGCACCTCGCTCGGTTCCACCTTCAACCAGTCGCTGCTCGAAGAGGCAGGTAAGATGATGGGCAAAGAGGCCATCGCTAAGAGTGCGCATGTGATCCTCGGCCCGACTATCAACATGCAACGCTCCCCTCTTGGCGGGCGAGGCTTCGAGTCTATTGGCGAAGATCCCTTCCTGGCAGGGCTCGGGGCGGCAGCTCTAGTCCGCGGCATTCAAAGTACCGGCGTGCAGGCCACTATCAAGCACTTCCTGTGCAATGACCAGGAGGATAGGCGAATGATGGTGCAGAGCATAGTCACGGAGCGAGCTCTGCGCGAGATCTATGCTCTGCCCTTCCAGCTGGCTGTTCGAGACTCCCGGCCGGGAGCTTTCATGACGGCATACAATGGTATCAATGGCGTATCATGCAGTGAGAACCCCAAATATCTCGACGCTATGCTCCGCAAGGAATGGGGCTGGGATGGTCTTATCATGAGCGACTGGTACGGCACTTACAGCACGACTGCCGCTGCCGTAGCTGGGCTTAACCTCGAGATGCCGGGCCCCCCACGATTCCGGGGTGAGACACTCAAGTTCAACGTCTCCAACGGAAAGCCCTTTGTCCATGTCATCGACCAGCGTGCCAGAGAGGTGCTCCAATTCGTCAAGAAGTGCGCCGCTTCTGGCGTCAAGGAGAACGGACCCGAGACCACAGTGAACAACACCCCCGAGACAGCAGCTCTGCTCCGAAAGATTGGAAACGAAGGCATTGTCCTGTTGAAAAACGACAACAACCTCCTCCCCCTGAAGAAGGACAAGAAGACCCTGATCTTGGGGCCCAACGCCAAGCAGGCCACATACCACGGCGGAGGCTCCGCCGCTCTCAAGGCCTACTACGCAGTCACTCCCTTCGACGGCATCAGCAGCCAGCTCACCTCTACCCCTTCATACACCGTCGGCGCCTACACCCACCGCTTCCTCCCCGTGCTGGGCGAGCAGTGCACAATACCAGATGATGGAGCCGCCGGCATGCGCTGGAGAGTCTTCAACCAGCCTCCCGGCACCCCTGGCCGCAAGCACATCGACGAGCTCTTCTTCACCAAGACGGAGATGCACCTCGTAGACTACTACAACCCCAAGGCAGCTGATACATGGTACGCAGACATGGAGGGCACTTACACCGCTGACGAGGACTGCCTGTATGAGCTCGGCCTCGTTGTCTGCGGTACTGCCAAGGCCTACGTGGACGGCAAGCTCGTCGTCGACAACGCCACCCACCAGGTCGCCGGCGACGCCTTCTTCGGCTCCGCTACCCGCGAGGAGACTGGCCGCATCAACCTCAAGAAGGGCCAGGCCTACAAGTTCAAGGTCGAGTTTGGCTCAATGCCCACCTACACCCTCAAGGGTGACACAATCTCCCCCGGCCACGGCTCCCTCCGCGTCGGCGGCTGCAAGGTCATTGACGACCAGGCCGAGATTCGCAAGTCTGTTGCTCTGGCCAAGGAGCATGATCAGGTCATCATCTGCGCGGGTCTCAATGCCGACTGGGAGACTGAGGGCGCTGACCGCGCGAGCATGAAGCTCCCCGGCGTGCTGGACCAGCTCATTGCTGAGGTCGCTGCCGCGAACCCAAACACCGTCGTGGTGATGCAGACGGGAACCCCTGAGGAGATGCCCTGGTTGGACAAGACACCTGCTGTTCTCCAGGCCTGGTACGGAGGCAACGAGACTGGAAACTCCATCGCCGATGTCATCTTTGGAGGTTACAACCCCTCTGGTAAGCTGCCGCTCAGCTTCCCCAAGCGCCTCCAGGACAACCCTGCGTTCTTGAACTTCCGCACCGAGGCCGGCCGCACGCTGTACGGCGAAGACGTCTACGTCGGATACCGATACTACGAGTTCGCCGACAAGGACGTCAACTTCCCCTTCGGCCACGGCCTCTCCTACACCACCTTTTCCTTCTCCAACCTCAACGTCTCCCACAAGGACGGCAAGCTGAGCGTATCGCTCTCCGTAAAGAACACCGGCTCCATTGCCGGCGCACAAGTCGCCCAGCTGTATATCCGCCCCGTACAAGCCGCCAGAATCAACCGCCCCGTCAAGGAGCTCAAGGGTTTCGCAAAGGTAGACCTCCAGCCGGGCGAGACGAAGACCGTGACGATTGAGGAGCAGGAGAAGTACATTGCTGCTTATTTCGACGAGGAGCGCAACGAGTGGTGTGTCGAGAAGGGAGATTATGAGATTATTGTCAGTGACAGCAGTGCCGTGAAGGATGGTGCGGCGCTGAAGGGGTCGTTTTCAGTAGGGGAGACGTACTGGTGGTCTGGAATTTGAGAAGATTATGTAAAAAGATGAAATAATATATATATAGCTGATGAATGTGATGACAACTCTGAAACGGCGCTTAGTTAGTTTGCTATTCAGTTTCTTTCAAATTATTCGAATTAGAAGAATCGTACTGCACTACACTACACTACACTACACTAAAATAAAGTAACAAGAATCAACGGTACACTTTGCCGGCTCAATGCTTCTCCTCCTCCCTCCAATACAAAATTATTTCACAACAGGTGCAACGGCAAATCGCTTATCCGCAAGATCATTTTAACTTGAAGGAAAAATATCCGCTTGCTCACTTTTTCCATCCAACGCTTAATAAATCTCATGACATAGAGAAATCTCCCCCTGTAATTTCATCTTTAAATAGTAGTTCGCCCACATGTCCGGCTCTCGCCACTGCAATGAAACCTATGGAAAAGCTCGTTCCCCGCGGGCTTTGATCCGCAACGGGGAACAGAAATTGTACGTCCCGTTCCCCGGCCGCATTGAGCCCCTGCAAGTTCCCCGGTACAGTATGTATGGGAATGGGGGGCTCATGGGTATGCGCGCACAATCGCTCTGTATTCGTCCAAGCTAGGGGCATGATAGGGCATACTTGTAAGTGGCCTTGTCGTCTGACTGAAATTTTGCCAAAGCAACCGCATGCTGCAGTTTGTATCAGAATGCTGGCTGCGGCGAATAATACTTGCGAGTATCCAACATGGCGCATGCGTACCCAGCATGCTCTTCTCAGTATGAAATCTCTCCTTGAAATTCCCCTCTTATCAGTGCAGCATTGCATGCTCAAACATCTGACATCTCGCAGCCCCCCCTGGAGGTAGAATCAAACACGACAAGCAGATTTTCACTGCTCAATGAGCTCATGATCGTCGTCGCACCGCACGTTGGCAACCTCAGGGATGCTGGCCTCTCGGAGAATAAATCCATGCTTCTCCACCACATTCTCTCCTCCTGAAGGGCCATACTGGTAATCCATTCCGTCATCTTGGAAGTACTGGTCTCCTCTGAGCCACCTCTGGAGACTCAAGGCCGTGTTAGCCGCACTGATGGCGACATGCCAATTCTCCAGGCCCATAGTCATCCAGCCAACCACGGACAAGGTCTTGATCATTCGGGCGGGCGGGGAAGTGTGACAGCTTGGCACAGCGGCTGCCATGACCCAGATGAATACGCCAACAGCCGTCTTCCAATACGGCACCGAGACCTCCCAGACCAGTTCCCATAACTTTAGGAAGTCGGTTTCGCCTACGATCTGAGAGGTAGGTACACGAGCAATGATGGCGCGGTAATAAATCGAAGCCGTTACACGGATACAGCGGTACATGGCATCATTCTTCGTTCTGGCCAATCGGGCACTCGCACTTTCATCTGCCGGAGGGGGTGGTGAACCGCCCATGGACGCACTGTCGTTGCTCCTAGGGGAAGATGAATCGTAATCAGAACTACTTGCCGGGGATTGGCCCGCTCCCTCGTAGCCCGTAGTTTCCCACTGGACATCGTCTCCTTCTTCGGCTCCATCACCTTCTTCATGGAGCGGGATGTTCTCCGGCATCCGATCTAGCTTGCCAAGCGCCCACAACGCCGCCTCCTTCACATGGAGCAGATCCTGCGCGGTTGGTGATGGAGGCAGGGATTGTACCATCTGTATGACAGATCTTACGTCGTCCAGGATTTGGGCAGAGCTTCGATGAAGTTTCAACGCCGATGCCGGGTCGATAAACATTGGCCATCCTGATAAAAAGGGGGAATTAAAAGAGGTTTGATACGGAACCATGAAATCATCTTGAAATTCAAAGCCGGGTTGGCCGTAGATATCGGGCTCAATATCGTGAGCGATGGCAATAGCAATGTCGTGACTAGTTAGATTTGAATAATTAGCAGGGTTCTACATTGAAACCTGGGAAATGCGCCGAATGATTATGCAAAAGTATTCGTGGCGATGAAAATGCAACAGCGGAGATTGGGTAAAAGTGCGTTGGTCGGCGGCAATGTGACAGACCGTTCTTTCAAGACTAAAGGGGTGGGGGAGGAGGGCCATTAGCCAGGGAAGAGGGTTTTTGATGCAACTCACATGAGCACTGTCTTGGCTAGGAAACCGCCCATTCCTAGATCCTGCAGACCGCCCCTCATTCGCAACATGGTCTTGAGGCCCGCCATGTGGGCGCGCAGTTCTTCAGTGGTTCCCCAGTACCATGAATCCATGACCATCTGGGCAGTTCCCATGATGGCGGCGTCGCCCGTCTGCATCCTAGTCGAGCTCAAGTGCTCGTTTAGCATACGGTGGACCACGCCTTTGTAAGCCCAAGCGAGCATCTTGGGCACTCGGCCTGTCTCCTTGAGGAAGCATACTGCCGTATATAGCACTATCTGAAGAAGGAGAGGGTCTTTAATTGACAGCGGAACCCAGTGTTTCATGAACCGACTTTCAGGGTCAGGGTTTCCATCTATAGAAGCCTTGAAACGTGATAGGAGTTGGAGATCTGCAGCAGAGAAAATTCATGTTAGTTGGACTCGGTTACCTTGTCTCACTCTATTCGCTCCTTGAGCTCTTTGATTATACGAGGAGCTAGTGTTGTAGCGAGACCGCTAGTTATCAATGATAGAGAATCAAAGATAGCTGTCTACATGCACACAAGCATGAAAATTACACAAATAGAAAAGACGTGGGGGAGGGAAAAAAAGAGCTAGGGAGGAGATTGTCACGTACGTATTCGGACGAGCTCAATGTTTAGCCTGGTTGGCTCCATGGGCAGGTTCCGCAGTTGATCGTCCAGACCCCCGAGCATGGGAGGTGGCCGGGTAGCCTGCTGGAAAGCGCGCACAAGCTGAGGGCCGTCGATGCTCCATTCGTCATTGACGATGCGATTAGTGACTTTAAGGCGGGCCGACAAAATTAAGCGTAGCATGGCAAAGACGGATTTGGGTCTAAGCGTGCCCGTTTCGTCTGTGACTACGATGCGGAAAGGATCTGAAACGGTCCCGGGAGAAGACGAGTGCGCATCCTGGTGATCTGGTATTTCGAAAGAAGCTTCTCTATCTGAGCCTAGCTGTGGGCTGTCGGCCAGACCGCCGGCAGTGACAGCCCCTTCAACCTCGAGAAGTGCATCTTGAATGTCGGACAGGTTAAGATGGGCATAGGCATTGCCTTGTAGCACAACCTTGACAATCTTGGAGCTGCTCCTGGGAGATCCGGAAGCCGTGGGCCTGGAAAGTTTGGCGGTGATGTCAGCTTATTATCAAACACAGGTAGGTACTAGCGAGCAGTAGCAGCAGCATGAATAGACGCGCATGAGTTTGCGTCAGAACGACCACAGGGGATTGCACGGGGGTGTTAACGGCGGCATTATAAAGCACAGTCCCCCTTTTCTCTCTTCTCTCGCTTTTCTTTTTCTTTCATGCCTTTCTCGTCAGACCGCTGGGCCATCCGATTGGAGGAGGAGAAACCTGCCGGCATGGCATGGCATACAACGGCACTGCAGTAGCGAGCCAAAGGGAAGTGGGTTGAAGCTTCGGCCTTGTGGGGGAGCTGAAGTGTAGTCTGTTGATTCCCCACAGGCTTTCTCCGAAGTCCCTGTCTGCCCCCCAAGGAAAACGGCTGGATGTGAGTGGAAGAGAGGTGGGAGGGATGTGCAAGAAGTGGAGGGCGACCGTTTTTTTAGGACTGCCGTGCCTTTGGTGGGTGATTGACGACTAACCTCTTGACGTTTCTTTTGATGTTGTACTCGCACGTCGGTTGCGGGAATCGACGGGTACAGTTGCTACACGGTCTTCCTTGGTCGCACTACGAGCAAGGTACGAGTCAGCCCATGTTCTTGAAATTCTTTTCTTTCTTTGATTCTTTGATTCTTTGATTCTTTCTCTTCCTCGTCCTCTTTTTTCCAACTGGCATTCGGAATTTTCTCCGGCTCTTGGTTTCCTTGGATGCTACTGGCTGGTAACGGGTCCGGACGATGCCCGCCCATGCCAGCCTAAACCGCCAGGGGGTTCGGACATGATGATACTCGTCCATATCTAGGGCTGCCGACGGGGGAAACGCCCCCAGAAAAAGGGCCTCTGGGTAGCAGCAGCGGCGGCACTCTGTTCAACTGACCTTTTGCTTGCGACGTCGACACTCGGTGCACGAATTGCCCCTAGCCTTGATGGTCGAGTTTGTGACTAGGCGACGTTGATGGGGCAGAAGCCCCTGCACCTGCATTGTGTCGGACATTTAAGCTGGGCGGCGCGACCGACCGATGGCGTAGCGAAGGGGGAAATAATCAGAAATGACGCCGGCTGCGATGATGCGGTGAGCCGCCTGAGGCGAGTTAAAAAAAGAAAAACAAAAAGAAAAAAAAAAAAAGAAAACAAGGAATAAGGCTGAAAATCTCTTTAATAAGGCGCACGCTTCCCTTTTCCTACTTCTTGCGAAGTATTGGGAATTTTCTTCTTCTTGTCTTTTCCCTCTTCCCTTCTTTTTCCCCTAATTCTCTGTCGCAGCTAATCAATATGCTGCGGCCCTAAGAAGATGACGGCTTTGACGGTTCGCGCCGCGCCTTCAGCCGCAGATTTGTCGAGGTTCGGCAGCCAGTCAGCCTCTTGCGTCGGCCGAAAAAAAAAAAAACAAAAAAAAAAAAAGGGTGTAGACGTCGCTTTGCATAAATTGGAACCTTTTCAGGCTCTAGCGTGCAGGAGCTGCAGTCAAAGTCGGACAACAAAAGATAAGCCGTCGGTCGGCAGATGCGGTGACCTTTGCAGGAAGCTAAGCTCGGCAGCTGAGGCTCTGCGCAAAAAGACGGAAGCGAGGGTTCTTGTCTTGTCTTGTCTGGTCGCAAAGCTGCGCTGCGAGAGGGGAGAGATCGCGGAGGGAAACGAAGTGGTCACCAGGCAGCGAGGCTGGAGAAGAGGAGAAGACGAAGTTAACAGCGGAGGGTTACACAGGAATGGCGACGAAACCCCGGTGGGCAGAACAGGATGGAACAATGAATGCGATGCGATGCGCACGTCTCGGCCTTGTGTAGCGCCCCGTTCTTTCGTCGCTGCGCACAGACTACCCCAAAGACAAGAGACTTGTCAAGCCCGAAGGATCTGTCTGTGTTGCAAAGGCAAGACTGAGGCGTCAAAGAACGAAGGAAATGTGAAGAAAAGGGGGTGGGTGGTGAGCAGAATCAAGGCTCGTCTGCAGCAGCAGTTGTCTCGACCGGCTTCGGCTTGTGCTTCTGCGTCTGCGTCTGCGTCTGCCTCTCTGGTCCCGTCTCTTTCTTTTTCTCTTTCTTCTTCTCTCACTTTAGCTTTCGGCACGCTCCGAGCATCTGCTGACTGGCTGGACGATGGGATGGAATGCAATGGCCGCTGCGAATCGACAAAAAAAAAAAGACAGGCAAAGGGGCGACGGCAGCGATTCCAGACTCAGCGACTCGGATGAGGGCTCCAGACGTCGGGTGTAACGCCAGCAGGGCCCAACGAACAAGTGCGAGGCCCGGTAGCGCTGCGAGAATCTCGATTGCCCGGCCTGGTGATTGGGTGGCTTGACGGCATTCCAGGGAGATTTGAGATTTCGAACAAGGCCCTGCCCAGAAGTTCTGCCTCGGGGGGCTTTTGGCGGTCCCGGGCCTGCTCGCTTCTCCGGATTTGCGACAAGCGATGCGCCCTGCGGAGAATTGTTCCGCCTTGTTCCTTTTGACCCTTCAATCTCTCTTTGATCCTTGGCCTGGACCCGGACCTGGACCCCCTTTTCTCTCTTCGTCTCTCGTCTCTCGTCTCTCGTCCTTCTTCTCTTTTTATTGAAACAGATAGAAGCAGATGCAGGCGCCGACGCGGGATTTGTGTTCCAAGGCGCAGGGCCGGCCGAAGCCAAAGGGCGATTCAGAAGCCGGGCGAAAAAGAGACTAAGAGGAATGGTCTGATCTGGCCCGTGAACCGGTCGGTGGCTGACGGGCCGTTTATTTAAGCTGGACCGGATTACGGAGAACTGGAGCAGCAATACCAAGTAAGTATCGGGGCTCTTTTTTTTTTTGCTCTTGTTTGCTAAAAGAGAGGGATTGAGCGTTGCTTTTGCCTGTCAGTTCTTAGCGCCCAGGGAAAAGAGGGGAGGAGGGGCAGCAGCTCTGTGTGCTGCCGGAAGAGCCTCATCAGGGCCGCGCAGCTCAGGTTTTTTCGCCTCCTGTGTCCTGTCTCTGCGTCTCCCTTTGGCGCCGCTGACGTTGTCCCAGCACGTATATTAGGTGCATGTAGGTAGACATACAGCACGCGCACACGCACGCACGCACTCGTAGGACGTAGCAGTAAAAGAAAAAAACAAGACAAAAAAAAGGGTAGCGTTGCAGTGCATCGCCGCACAAGCGCTCCCTGCATGATCTTCTTCGACACCCACATTCGGCGCCGTTTTCGCCGCGCAGTGCATTAGCACAGCGGTAGAGGCACTGCCAGCCCACTCCCGTTCCTGAGCCTTTAGTGGCCCCCAGCGTGCTAAAGGGTCCGCGATGCGCTGACTGTGGTGAGTGTGGGGTTGCTGCGGAGTTTGGGCCAGCATGCCGCCTTTGTTCAGCTGAGAGCGTATTTGGACATCCATCCGGGTTGGTTTGCTTTGCTTTGCTTCAAAGAGAGCTCGACTGCTGATTCACATGTCTGTGTCGTGTGTCTGTGCAGTTCCATGTGTTATTTGCCCAGCAACTAGGCGTGGAGGGACGGACAGTAGCACCGCTACCATCACTAAATCACCTGCGGCTGGCTTCGTTAGCGCTCGCAAACTGTCCTCTCTTTGTGAGCTAGTCGGCCAACATCATTGCGCCGAGCATCACCGACCAACAACTCTCGAGTGGAGAAGACCTTTTGTTTCCATCCAACGCCTCAGGCCGGTCAGACAGACAGAAAGCCATGGAAACTCTGAGGTTTCAGGCTGCTGCTGCATGTGCTTCGAATATTGGCACTCGACTTGGGAGAAGCTGCTACAGTAAGAGTTGTTGATAATCCTGCACCGACTCGGACCACGTACGTACTCTATACAGGTAGGTATAAGTACTACTGCAGATGCCGTGGATCACGAGCAGCAAAAAGTCTAGATCGTTAGATTCCACATCTGCTGCACGTAAGCAGAGATAGCCGCTAATACGCCGCACCGCATATCCTCAATCTCCATGCATCCGGTTCTCTCGTCAGCTCGCCGCCATCGTCCCATCATCCCTTGGATCATCCCGTGGACGGCTGTTGAGCTACGGCTCCTCGTTGGCTTTTGGCTTTGGGCCTCTTGGCCAATGAGCAGCAGCGGATGCGCTGACAATCAACCTGCCAAGGCCATCTTGCGTCTCATAGGTCCATCCAGGTGAAAGGATGCCATCCTCTTAGACAGGCGGTATCACGCTGCTACTTGGCTATGTCGCGCATGGTCTTAAATTCAGCCACCACTCCTCATCGAGAAAGGATCGATAAAAAACCCCTGCGAGGTTCAGATTTGCATGATCATCGCTAAGATGCACACCATCTCACATCTCATCTCGCTAAAGGGCATGTTTTGTGACTTGAACAAGCAAAAGTTACTTGTAACAAATGGTGGTACCAATATAGTTAGGTGACCTTATCAATCATATCATCTCCATGCCTACATGCCGTCATATTTCACCCAAGCAGCAGCAGCATACTCTGCTTCCAAAATCTGTAAAAAGCTATAAATGGTGTATTTCATTTTCCCTAAAACACTATTTTGTATTCGAATTGCCGCAGCCGCCGCCCATGGTATCAAAGCAAGACATTGTCATAACAACTCAAAGATCCAATTCTTCCCCCATTTCCTCTGGCTTTGTAAAAAAGAAGTGAAAAATATAAACAAAGAAAAAAAAAAGAAGAAGAAAAGAGCCATCTCAATCATACCCTTGTCGCATCACCAATTTAGTGTCCGAAACGCCTTTATTCCCTACTCTTTTATTTTGTTTCCACTCGTTAATACTGTAGATACTCTGGCTTCCGTGCCATATTTATGGGAGGTGGGCCTTCATCATCGTCGAGAGGATAAGGTGGGATCGAGGTCTCCGAGGCTCGGGGTCGGTGGCCGTATTCATGGATGGGCGTCTTTGGTGGCAGAGGCGGCGCCATCTTGGCCGGCACTGCTGGTGGCTCCGTCTGAACTGGTGACTTGAGTGACAGCGGTGCCGGGTACTTTGGCTCCTCGTCCGGGCTCATAATGGCAATCTTGTCATCGGCAAACGGAGGAATCCTGTACTGGTTTGGAGACGACAGGTCAACCACGTTACTATCGAGGACGGGGGTGGCGGCTCTCCCGTAGCGAGAGTGGCCGGTGCCTGGTCGAATATGGTCGCCAGAGACTCGGGGCGAAGACAAGGCATTTGCCTGTAGGTGTAGACTGTCTGGCGCAGAATCAAACGACGAACGGCTCGGGGGGCTGTGCGGGCTGTGCGGGCTGTGGGAGAAGAATGCCGGCATGTCGCCGGGCAGCTCGACCGCAAAAGGCTGTTCATAGTTGGTTTCTGAAGTCGACTTGACCAGCTCGGGCACGTTGGCAGAGTTTCGTTCCCAGCGGATCTTTGCTCTGTGAATCTTGGCAAGCCTCGTCGAGATACCGTGGATCATCGTCTGCTCGTCCGCCCGCGACATGTATCGTCGAGTGCCGGTGCTGATTTCGCTGAGTCGGTTCCACTCGTTCATGCCAAACTCGCCCACTCCCACTTCGACGTTTAGGCGGTAGTAGTTTTCAATGTTGACGCCGCGCTTGGACAAATGCTCCTGAATCATGTACTCGTGAATCTTTTCGCAGCCTTCAATCTTGGAAATCATTTTTCGTCGCGCCTCGGCAAATTCGCCCAAGAAACCCTCGTACCACACTTGCTGGTTCCCGTCGCTCCCACGAGGTCGCCTTCCAGTGCCGACACTGACAAACACTCCCACTTCCCGCCCTGGCCATTCGCTAATCACTGCTTCATCCAAGGCCTCGGGCGAGGGGTTGAAAGTGCCAGCGCCATCATCGTGGAATATTGACTGGCCAATCTGAACGGGCTTGAAGGCGAGGCCGATGGAGCAAGTCGCACGTCCAGCCTCCCAGATCTTGCAGTCAAACTCTGGCGGAGGCTCCTTTCGTGAGTCGTATGAACGCAACAGTACGGCGGGTGCTCCTCGCGAGGATCCCTTGTACATTGCTGTTACGGCACTATTATCTCTTGTTAGCCTTGGTCTTAAAAATCAATATATATATATATGCGAAAGTAGCTAGTATCTTACGTCTTGGTTCTGTTCTCTCGAGCGTCGTATAATCTTGCGTTTCCGTTTCCATATCTCAAATTCACGGCTGGTCGAGTAGATACCTGGCCGGATGGATGGCGTGCGCTGAAACTAAGTGTGCTGGCGTTGCTAGTGTGTCGCTTTACGGATCCTGAGCTTGAGCGACTTGATGAACGAAGGGGGTTGACGACTTCTACCTCGTGGTCATTGCCTTCCATTCCGTTGACTGTGTGTTCCCAGACTCCCTGCTTGATGGCCTCCTCCAGCTTGCTAGCCTTGAACAGCGTTGATCGGTACGGAATACCGGCAATAGTCTTGTCCGTCTCGAACACCATTCTCGTCATCCGAACGTACAGCTCCTTGCAAGTCTCCAAGTCCAGACGTAGCCTGCCCAGCATGATTGCGATCAAGCCGCCGGTGCCTGTGCCGACGATGAGATCAAAGTGTTCGCATGGCTTCGGGATTTCGTGTCGTTTGGGCGCGCGGCCTTCGGTTTCAACGAATGTTCGGTGCATGAGTTCTTGGATGATGATGAGCATGGAATAGCCTCGAACACCTCCTCCGTCTGTTATAGAATGCGAGCGTTAGCAGCGACCAGCGCTGGCTGCGAAGCCATAGAAGCAAATAAGTAGAGTCGTTCCTTACCGAGAGACAAGATGCGCAGAGGCGGCCCTTTGGTGGTGTCCGACCTCCGGACTCCGTACGAGTCCATCATGGCGATTTGCGATGCGAACCGGTCTTGAATGTGCGCGCAGAACAAAGGATACGTCGGGTTACGAGATGGAGGTTAAAAAAAGGTCGAGAATAAGAGTCGCGTCGAAGATCTAGCGCGAAGAGGCCTGAACAAGCGCAGTCGCCCAAGTGTAACTTTATGCTTCGAGTGTCTGCAATGTGGCAGCCGGCTTTTTTTGGTGGTGTGCGCTCTATCTATCGGCCCCCGCTAAGTTCGGATGCGCTTCTTTGGTGTTTCTGTCGCAGTCTCTGTCGCCGTCGCAATGCGGATAAATCTGGGGTCCGCAGCAAACCAAAAACCTCGCAGGTTCACGCAGCGTGTATCGAGAGGCGCAGTGGGTAAATGTGCTGCCAAATCAGGTACACAAAGTAAAAAAAAGAAGGGGAAAAAAGGATTTAAGAACAACCACAAATCTAGCTGTCATTCAATGATTCATTTATTATACTCCAGCGCGCCGTGACGCAATCGCCCGGATATACGAAGGTAGCCTCTTTCGGGGAGGGAGGGGACCAGCGAAGCGAGGGGCGCAGCGCCGAAGAACCACTAAGCAAACGTCACAGGGTCCTTTAGGCCCTACCTTGCCTACCACGCAGCGGGTTGGCGGCGTTCTGGCGCCTGTGGACCCTTCCAGACAGCGCCCTGGGCTGGCCAGAGAGTGAGACGAACGGCGGTGCGTGCGCCGCTGGGCAGCGAAGATCAGGAACGGGCTTCCCGGGCCATGCGAAACTACAAGTACCGAAGCTGCCGCGCGGGAGAGCGCGATCATGCAAGCAAGAGATCAGGTTTTGGGCCATGACCTGGGAGATTTATTTAACTTTGATTGTTTTTTTCTTTTCGTATACTTTAGCTGCTACATCTTAAACCCGAGTGCCGCGACAAGGTGCCGAGAGCGAGATGGAAGCAAAGAAACGGAGAGAAGCCGACATGGGGTGTCTGGCTGATGCGTGGAGTTGATACCACCAGCATGGAGCCAAGAGCCCAAGAGCCCACGAGCAAGAGACCACTGATGCCAAGTCTTACCCGCTGTCGTCACGAGGGAACTCTAATGTGACGGCTTGGGCCATGGTATTCTTCTCTACTCTTCTCTTCTTTAGTTTTCAGCCCGCCTGCTCCATCTACAGTATTACATCTCTACAGTAGCAGATGGAATATTCTCAGTACATATGATTATACTCGCGGAAACCCTCTATCCCGCGCCCTCTGTGGATCGATCGACGCAGCCTCCTTCTGGTGGCAGGCAAGCTAGGCAGAGCCAGCTTCCAGAGATGGAAAAGCAAGCCCCGTGTTTGTGTTTCTCGCAGTTTGTTTCGTGGGGGCAGCTGTTGAGCCTTTTGGGGCTGTGCAGATTGGGCGGATACAGCAAGACGATCTACGGAGTGCGCCACGTGATGCCATGACTGGTACATGTATGGCAGCCTTGAGCCTGAGATGCCAAATCGTATCTTCCCAATGCGGAATGACTGTGTTCGAGTATGAACCAATTCGATTCTCATAAATGCCGAAATAGTCGATGCTGGCTGAGCATGGATATGCATCTTCGCATCTCCATCTGCATGGCAGTACATGTAAGCTGATAAAAGGGCCTTCTGTGGGATGTCATGATTACACGCATTCAAACTGCGCCTCAAGTGCGCCGTCGAATAAAGGAATACCAGCAGGAAGCAGCCATAGATGTGCAAGAGGTGCCATATGTTTAGATTGGTTGTGACATGCTGCCCGTTCTCACCATAGTAGGTAGCCAGTATTACACTGTATATAGAGCACTTGCATACAGTACATGTACTCAACGTCGCATTCGCCTGCGAGCGCTTTACGTCAAGATTTCGTACCTCCATGATTTATGCGTAAAGAAGCATCTTCCGTCACCACAAAGTTAATTCCAAGGGCAAAAAGCCAGGGAGCGTGAGCAAGGATGACTTTCTCTCTCTAGCGCTGGCTTTACGAGGAGGCGCAGATATGCTGCCCTTGGCATGTGTAATTATGAGGTACACATGTCCTCCATACGTTGATGTATATAGACAGTGCGCCTAGGTACATGTATACAATAGTCTCCATAATAGCGGCAGCTATATGATGACAATGCCTACAATAAATTCTTGGGTAAAGAATTTACCATGCCCCATTGTCGTCTTATTGTCCCTGCGGTTTGTTGGGTGGGATTCAAAGACTCAAGCGTCAAGAGGCGTGGATAAAAATAGGAATGTGGCTGGTGATTGGCGTTTCTATACCTTCTTTCCCACTGTGGCTGACGAAGCCAATTACGCGTAGGCGCCACATTTTCTTAGCATCTGATGGCGAGGTGGCGAGCCTTTATAGCTAGACGAGCATTCTCTACATGTACACAGTTGAATGGCCCTGGAGCCAAATAGCTGTGGGAGCACCAACCACCAGAAGCTCGAGAATTGCATGGCATTATCTGATTCGGCGGCATTTCATGCGCGAATGTTTCATGCATCGCCACCTCGCGTTTTTTGTGGGAATTCTGGTCCCCGAGTCAGTGGCTCAGCCTCGTGCGACCCAAGTCCACCACCTTCGTATTGTATTGTACGGCAAGTACGGCTAATGGGGTACTGCATTACAAGAGACGGGGGTTTTGGTGGAGCATATCTCGCTTTATGAATAATATTTGACAAGAATGGCACTAGATTCGTATTGTTGAGTATAAATGTACAGTAAGGCAGAACGCACGGCTATGTTCTTATTATCTTTGTGGTGCTTTGATGCTAAGCAATGTATTGTAAGGATGTACATGTAAGCTTGCATCTCCGAGTAGCCGTCACTCGTACCAAGGCTACGCAATCAGAGCGGGCCCCAGTTGACATATTGGCCCTCTTTCCTCTTCTCCAGTCTCCGATGTAACATCCTTCTTTGGTAGCAACAATTGAATCTTCTTCCAAAGAGCCCGACCTGAATACATGTAACTTCGAGGTTACGTAGATGAGGAAATGTCAAAGAGGACTTGCAGTATGTCATCGATGATGGACATGCCATGGTTGATTGCCGATGCCAATGCCAAAAGATTACGAATTCCCCAATGCCCTATTACTGCTTGTAAGAGAATGCCGAGCTAATAGGCTGATATAGGAATTGGTACTCCGTATACTAGTAGTATCGTAATAGTACTAGGCCATGGAATCCGGAATGATACGCTGAAGCCGTACGAATGGCAACACGCCCTGAAGTGCTCCACATAGACCTGCTGCAGCAGTACATGTCGCCCCACTGCAAAAGGCACGAGACGCACCTATCAACTCATTCAAGGCTGAAAGAAATCATACTACCCATGGGTACGAGGCTACTCTCTCTGTCTGTTTGTGTGGGCTGCCGTATTATTCCAAGCCCGTGAATGGTGACCCTATCCCCCCTCCTCTACAGCCACAAGGAGGATGGCTGCAACGTGAAGCGGCGTACATGTCTGATGCCAGCTGCATACGAGACAGAGTAGCAGTACAGAGCGGGAAAACAGCTATTCTACTACATATAATATACTAATAGATTACGAAGCAAAATCCCATCGCCTAGATCAGGTGCAATGCGACTCTGTGGCGCTCCAGAAGGCGGCGGAGGTGGACAGAGACTTGAGAGAGTAGAAAGCCTGTGCTGGGTCGAGCTGAAAACTCGCCACAGGGATCTAGAGTCTTGTTCCCATTGTTTCTGCTTTGCACCCAGCTAGGGGATATTGGAAGCTCATCCCCGTCCCGCTCATCCTGCAGCTTTGAGTGCAAGCCTCTTTTCTTCCCATCCCCTCCTTATCAGGCGTCACCGACGGCACCTGGGGTTCTTGTCTCAGTTGAGCTGTATTTCGCCGGCACGTTAGACCACATTAACCGTCCGCTCCGTAGCAGCGCGGCGAATTATATGGTTGCTTGTGCCTGTGATCTGTGATGGCATTATCACCTCACTGACACGAACAAATATGTACTCGTGTGACTTTAGGTGGCCTATAAGCACACCAGCTGCCATACAAGACCCAATGGCGTGCAGAGGACACCAAGGACATGTACATGTAGGCTGCCACATGCTGGCACCAGATTCCGGAAGACCCTGCAAAGAGTCTTGACATGGAGCCATGTCCGTAGGCCGGTAATTTTACATGTAGGGTGTCGGTAGTGATGCTACATTTACTTTTGAGCCGTCGCCAATAGGAAGCTCGGCGACAAGAGGGCTATACGCATTTACACGCGCTGGATTGGCGTCAACTCGCCACTGGTTCCAGGTACGGGACGGCGCGGCTTTGCGACTGGCCTGGCCGTGGTATCCGTCATGTCCACTCTTCCCCTCCCCTTTTGTTTTCGTTTTGCCAATGGACTGATGCAGCAGTACCGTAGCATGTAGGTATAGAAAATCACGGTGAGCCGGTTCCGAGACACGCTGATGCCCGCCACATTCGCAGCTCCATCCAGCTATGCCCAGCGCAGTCTAGAAGAAGGCGCCGACGCCAAATACCTGGCAGAAGCAGACCTGCAGGTCAGGCTCCGGCACGCTCGCCTGCTGAAAGGCGGTACCAGAGGGTCGCACTTTTGGCGGTGGACGCTGCTCGCTTTGCCGTATTCCTGGGCGAGGCTGCAAGATGATTCGCCGGGCTGATGTCGAGGATGTCGAGGATGTCGAGGATGTCGAGGATGTCGAGGCTAGAGGGCCGGCCGCGCTGGCAGGCCTCGCTGCTGCGAATCAAGCAACGCGCGGCCCATGCAAGCCGAGACCACTTCGCTGCGCGACTAGTTTGGGTCGGTCGGTGTTTCTCTCCGTCTTCAGCTCTGTGTGTATGTCTTTGCGTTCCGCCGTTGAGGGCTGGAGGGTGTCCGGGGCTGCGGTCCTGGGAGCTGGCTTTATGCTTGCTGCTGAAGAACTGCTGGGAGATGTAGACCACATGCAAGTGCATGAAGGCTACATGTAGCGGTACATACAACAAACATACATGGACCTCAGTTCAACGTTGTATCTAGCGAGGCAATGCAGCAGCCCTTTTGTGCGGCAGCACTGCAAGATGGGTAACACCGGGCCTCAGCACATGCATCACGTGTAGGTACGGACAGGTCGTCTCTGCTGTCAGTGCGCCAGACGAGATTGAGATTGTCCACGCTGTCGTTGCTAAACATATCCATAGACACCTGGTAGATGTGTACTCACGCAACTTCCAAGGCGAGCATCCTACATGTGGGCGATAAGCTGCGCATTGCCGCGCCGCAAGCATGACTACAGCTTGTTGGGCAGGGATACTTGGCGTCTAATCCAAATTCCCCAAATGCACATTCGCACTATTGCTCTAAAAGGTGTTCAAGATGACACTGGGCTTAGAAGAGTGTCCGTACGGTTGGCTTCTGGCTTGAATGTGCTGCGCTTGGTAGTGCTGCTTTAGCATGTGGACTAATGCCAGTGCTGCGAGTTGAGCACCCGTCTATACCGGGATGGAGGTGATGGAGCGACATGCAGAGTGTCTAGTGGTTTGCACGGAGTACCTTGATAAACACCACTTGAGCAGGCAGGGCAAGGTATTTTTGCCGAGCCGTGCCATCAACCGAACCATGATGTCTGAATGGCTTGAATATGTTGGGGGGAGAAAGAGACACATAAATGCGTGTAGGTACTTGTGCAGAGCTATTTTCAGCGTCACAGACAAGTACTGCTACTTGTAATCTCAAGACTTGGCTCCGGTACCAATCGCAAGATGCACACACGCCCTTGGCAAATTTAAATTAAGATCAAGAGAATACAGTAGAATAAAAGAATAAAAGGAATAAGAATAAAAAGAAAAGAAGCGTCACAGCTTGCCAAGGCTCTTCTCAGCACCCTTGCCTTGCGCTGTTTCATCCAAATAGCGCCGGCCCCCTCCTCGTCCTCTGTGCTAATCCTTCAGCAGCCAGGCGTTGCGGAGGTACCTGCTACTCATACAGATGCCGGGCGCGGGAGCAGGTCGCTAGCGATTCGCGTGCCGCGCAGGTCCTGGGTACGAGCTGTTACAGCCGACGCCAGACCCGGAGCCTGATGCAATCCAATCCAATGGCCGACCTTCAATTCGTTTCGAGCCTCTTGTCCCCATAGCATAGTGCCAATACATGTACCTACCTCATCTTGCTCATGTGCAGTGCAGCGCAGCCGGACCAGGACAGGCCCGGCCCTGCTGCGCCGGGAGCCAGAGCGTGCGAGTGACACTGCCGTGTCATGTCATTTATGCCATGCTACGCTGGAGAGCGGCACTTGCATGCCGCCACCAGCCAATTCGATGCGTGTCGTGTCGTGTCGTGTCGTGTCGTGTCGTGGATGTACATGGACATGGCAGAGGCCTCAACGCCAGCCAGCCAGCATCGCATCGCATCCACCCAATAATGCGGCGGCTGCAGCTCCAGCTCCCAGCCATTGGCCATTGGCCACTCGCCATGCAGCCAGCCAGCCAGCCAGCCAGCCCGAGACCCAAAATCCCCAAGTCGCCAGCCCAGGCCAATCCAGCCCAGTCAACCAGTCCCAGCCCAGCCCAGCCGGGCCTTGCGCTTCTGCCTCTCGTCAGTGTCTCTCAGCCGGGCTTGGGCGGTCCCCGTTAAAACACCTCGGCTACCGGCCAATGGGCGCCGCTGCTGAGGCCCTGCACAGCCAGGCGGCCCGCCAACTAAAATATAGCGGCGTCGTCCTTCCCTGGAACGCCCCCAGCCCCAGCGCCCAAAGCCCCTACCGACTGACTTCATACATTGAGGTGCTCCGTAACACTGGCAAATACTGACAGCCTCGCCAGAGCCTTGAGCCACTCCCTCGCAAGTCCCCTCTTCCCACCCCAAAAAAAAAGGCCAGCCTTACTCCCTCGTCCTCTTTGGCTGTCTCACCTCATCTCTGCTTCTCCCAGCCGGCCGTCGTTTCGCTCCTGTTGCCTCGTTTCCATCCTCGAATCTCCCCAATTGCCACGTGCTGCTTCTCTGTCGCTGCTGCTACGCTCTCGAGGCTGTCGTGTCTGCATTCAATTCAGCATTCCACGCCTCGCCCAGCCCGGACATCCCCCCTCCGAAGCCTCCAGAGCCTCTGCAGCTCGTCTCGCCGTCTCCCTCGTCTCGCCGTGCCCTCTCACTGAGCCTGTCCATGGAACCGTCCAGTAAAAAGCGGAAGCTGGCTCCCAAAGTCACCACTTCTGCAGCTCCCAATCCTCAGCCTGCTGCGCAGTATTCTCACGAGACGGTTAGCCTTGCATCTCTCTCCAACTGCCTCGCCAGTCTCACTCTCTCGCCATCTCTGTCCATCTCCCTTTTACTTTTTCCTTCTGCCTTTTCCCCTTGCTGCTGCTTCTTCTACTTCTAGCATCGTTTTGCTAACGTGTGCTGTCACCCATGTCTAGCCACAGCAACAGCCTTACCCCGTACACGATGTTCCGGTTGCCGAACGACAAGACTTCGAGTCCTTTGCGCGCCATCTACAGGATGCTGCCATGCTGATACAGCGCCAGACGGAGCGTCCACCCCACAGCGATGTATCCGTCTTGCTTTTAAATTGGGAGGAAGATCGTACGGTGGATGAGGACGTCACTGCGATGGAGCAAGTCATGCAGAAGCAGTATGGCTTCAACACTCAGCGCTGGCAGATTCCCACCGTACCGAATCCAAGCATCAAGCTCGGCGTCCAGATGGCCTCTTTTCTCGAAAACGCACGACCCAACCATCTCCTCATCATATACTATGCTGGTTACGGGTACGCCGGCCCCGACGGACAGCTGTATTGGGCCTGGTGAGTCTTCTGTCATTTGGGGCGCTCTTTAACCCGAGCTCCTCTCACATTCTCCTCTTCCTCTCTCCTACCCTCGTATAACTCTCACTGCAATCCGCCATCGTCTCTAATTTCGCCTGCCCGTTTAGCAATGCTCGCGAAGATGCTGCCAAGCTCAAATGGGATGGTGTAAGATGTCTGTTCGAAGATGCCCAGTCCGACATTCTCTTGCTTCTTGATACGTGTGCCAAACCAGACCCTACAGCTGCCGGCAGCCACGGCATGAAGCAGGCAATTGCAGCTTGTTCGCCAGAGCACAAGCTTCGTGATGATCCTGGTCAACGCACCTTCACCTCCTATCTAGTTGAATCGCTCCACAAGCTGAGTAGCGCGCAGCAGCCCTTCAGCGCTCAGAGATTACACGAAGAGATATGCGTCCTGAAACAGCAGCAGCAGCATGCAAACAGCTCCGCCACAGCTCCTTCTGCATCGCTCGTAATGCCCATATTCTTCACCCTCACTCCCGCAAAGGGGCACAGCCTGATGCTGGCATCAATGGTAGGCAGAGCGCCTGCGCCTCCTCTAAACGGCGTAGATGTGCCAGAAGGACAGAGCAGCCGCGCTCGTGAGGATAATCTCATCGATGCAGATTCCGTCGCTGACCTCAGATTTGAGGAGGCTCGGATCTTGGTCTGCACAACGTTCGTCGGGGATGCGAGTCCTGATATGTCTTACTTTCACCAGTGGCTGCAGAACAAGCCGACCCTCAGCGCTGCCATTGCCGTCGAAGGCATGTTCCTTGGCCCCCCCACCATGCTGCTGATATCGATGCCCCACTCCATATGGAATGTCGTCCAGCATGATAAAGTCTGCTGTTTCCTGGGCTACATTAGCTCTCACAACATGATTCATTTGTATGAAAAACTGGTGGGGCCTGGTGGTATCCGGCCGTCTGCCAAGGAAGTAGAGGATGGTCGCATCCTGTTGGAAGCCAGAGAGTTGGCGGCAGGGACACCTTCACGTACTCGACGGGAGCCAGACCCGTATCTCCATGCAGCAGCCCGAGATGGTCTTGAATACAGGTCACAAAGTAGCCCCTCTGGAGCGGCATATACCCCGGCAACCCCTCGAAACATTGCGCCCATAAAGGCTAAAGACGACGTCGAGGATTCTGCAGAGATGCAGGAAGCCGCAGAACAGCTCAAGGCCTTGAGCCATGTTCGGCCGAGAGGCGACGACGGCCCTCCTCCATCTCACCCACCTATTCCTACATCTGCTGCTCCTCCTACGCTCCCTGCCCTCCCTCCACTTCCCCCAATTTCTGCACTCCCGGCATCCCCAGTGCTTCCCGGAGTGCGACAACACCGGACAACGCTTCCAGATGGCATCCCAGAATCGAGACACAGTGAGGCAAACTCATCCCGCGAAATCGTCGAACCCGGCACTGCTGATGCCATGGCCGTGGACTCAGCTCCACATTTGCGTATGAAGGCGCCGCGGCGGTCTCTCCCCAAGCAAGAGACCCGTTGCAATCATTGCAGCCACGCACCTTTCAAGGATACGTCTTCACTCCGTAAACACATTGCCGCTGCCCATACGCGGCCGTTCCCTTGTGCTTTCTCGTTTGCTGGCTGTGCTAGTACATTTGGATCAAAGAATGAATGGAAACGTCACATTGCCTCGCAGCATCTCTGTCTAACGTACTACTGCTGCTCTGCATGCCCGCAGAGCGCGGTAGAGGGCAAGGGCAACGAGTTTAACCGCAAAGATCTCTTCACTCAACATCTCCGCCGAATGCACGCTCCGTTCCAGATCAAAAGAACCATTGCCAAGGGCGATAGCAAGCTGATGGCCGAGTGGGATGCTCACGTCAAAGAAATGCAGCAGTCCTGCCTGGTCACTCGGCGGCACCCTCCTCAAAAATCAGCATGCCCTAGGAAAGAATGCAATGCCGTTTTCGAGGGGCCCACGTCGTGGGATGAGTGGACTGAACATGTGGGGCGGCACATGGAGAAGGGTGAAGCCCAACGACTGGGCATCGACAAGCTGCTGGCAGAATGGGCTCTTGACGAAGGCATCATTGAGCTGAGAAGCGATGGCGAGTACCGTTTGTGCGCCACAAACGGCGTTTTCCCCGGCAACAGCAACGGTGGCATGAATAACGGAATCGCCGTCCATACTCAGCCAGCGCTAGAGCACAAAGAGTCCACTCTCTCCCTCCCGGAAAATGCATCATCTGCAGAAGAGACTTCGGTGATGGAAACAAAGCCAGCTGATGATACGGTAATGGCAGAAGGATGAGCTGTTTTCTTTTCTCCTTCTAGAAGAGAGAACAATGGCCATTTATTATCCAACTAAAGTGACCAGCTTACGAATGCTGTGGCCATCATTGCCGTTGTTGGATCAAATCTCTTTGTGCATGAATGCATGATTCAATATTGCGTATACAAATCCGAGAATGACTAACGAAAGTTACGATAAGGGGGCCTGCCATGGCACATGTCATTTCATTCTTTTCTTTTCTCTCTCATCCTGTCTGTCACTCCCGTGCATAACACTATCATCGAATGCTCCAAAGCTCAGGTTTGCTATTCGCGGCGTTTATCTACATGGTCTTGGCTCCCAACGGTTTTTTTCTTTTTCCTTTTTCTTTTCTTTTCCTTCTTCTTTTCAACATACTTGTCTCATTTTCCTTTGTCTCTCATGGGCGGCGTTGGTAAGGTTGAAATCCATCAGGAAGGCATCAAACAGTGATACAGCGGAGTCTTGTTTTCTCATACTATTATTTCCAACCTTTGCTCTCCGGAAGCGGACTTGCGGAAGACTTATTCTCACAGATACGAGAGCGCTGCTCAAAATTTTTCAAGAATTCTAGCATCAAACAAAACTGATGGCCGAGTGGGAAGAAGGGAGGATACAAGCGTTATAGGCTTTTGAACAAAACATTTGTTGGACGGAGGTCGAAAAAATATAGTCATCAATAGGGCCAGCTTGTAGACTTCTGTTCCTTTTCAATAGAATGGTAGACGTAAGAATATTACAAAGTTACAGTCCATTAGCTCCAGTTGGCAGGGGTATTGCTCTTGTTTAGCCAGGTTCTTCTTTTCATAACGTGCTACGTGTCGTCTTGTTTATTTGTTTATGAAAGAATATAGAAACAACAAAATCAATCACGCAAGAGGAAAGCTTAAGAGACAAACTAGTTGTTCATATGCTAAGAAAAACATAATCATGGTACGCCTAAAAAAGTACTACCTATATATACATGAAATGCCCTCGGGGCATAAAAGCGCTACAACTATATATCCACAAGTTGATTCAGCGAGTGAGAAGACTCCCAAAGTGTTTTTAAATCTAGATTTCAAAACCACTTGCAACCATGATGACACAAAAAAAAACAAAAAGTCTTTAACCAATTCTAATGGAGGTGGGTCCATTGAGCGGCAGGTTAACATTGAAAGACTTGCTATTGCTACTGGCGCCAGCGTTGGACTTGAGGCCATTCGTTGAGCCGCCCAGGATGGTCACCTTGGAGATGACAAATGGCACGCGGAGGTCAAAAGTGCCACCCAGGATGAATAGGCCCTTCTTGTACGTAAAGGTGACGTGGGTGATGGCCCTCTGGTTGATTGAGACACCATCGTCGAGGTAGAGCTCACCGGTGGCAGAGCCAGTGGCGTCGAGTGGGATGAGAAGCTCAAAGTTCTGCTTGCGCAGCTCGGTGGTGGTGTTGGTGGACTTGACGCGGAGGGGCATGATGACACCGCCGCGGATGAAGAGCGGGATGGACGTGATGTCAACGCCGGTGATGAGGTGGTTTGTGGCACCGCCAACAATCTGAGCGTGCGTGTACCAGTCGTAGAAGATGTCGTCTGGGAGGTAGACGCTGACGCTGGTGGAACCCTGGGCCGTGACGGGGGCGACGATCAGGCCCGGGCCGAAGAAGTATTGAAGCTCCAGGCCCCAGGTGGCTTGGTCGTTGGGGTACTTGAAGAACATGGGGGTGACTGCCGGTGTGCCGTCGGTGGAGTGGCGGTTCATGGCAGTGTAGATGTAGTCGAGCAGGCGGTAGCGGATGTCAATGGCCTTGCGGGCACTGTTGGCCACCGATGTCCATCGGTAAAACTCCTGGCTAGTGCTGCCCAAGTCGTTGTGGTTGCGGTAGAAGGTGCTGAAGGCGCCGAGGGAGGCCCATCGAGCGCAGAGCTCCTCGTTTGTGTTGCCGCCAAAGCCACAGACATCTGAGCCAACCATACCGAACTGGAAGAGGGAGGTGAACGCCAGCATGGTGCGGATGGAGATGGTGTAGAAGCTCCACTGCGACATGTTGTCTCCAAGCCAGTGGCCGACCTTTGAGCCAGCGCCAGCGAAGGTGCTGCGGGTGATGACCATAGGTCGGAGGCCTGGTCGACGAGACTCCATGGCATCGCGCGAGGCCGACGACATCATGGTGCCGTAAAGGTTGTGCGTATCGTACATGGCGAGGCCATTCTGGTGGATGAGATCGGTGTTGACGGTGTGGTTGGAGATACCGCCCTTGTCAGAGTTCCACGAGACTTGGTAGGCGGCCTTGTTGTGGATGGGGTACTTGGGATAGAGCAAGTCACGGCCGGGCAGGCCCTTTTGGTTCCCCAGTTTGTTGTCAGCGTTGTTTGTGGAAACGGTGGAGCTGCTCTTCAAGTTCAGAGGTAGGCTGCCGCTACCTGCGTTGATTTGCAGTCTCTGAGATTGATCATCGCGCTTGCCGGGACATCCTCCAGGCTGGAAGTCGCAGGGCCAGCCGGGTAGCGGACGGGGCGGTGTCCGGACGGCTGGTGGGGCCGGAGGAAAGCCCTTTGCGGAGCCGTATGGGTCATCGCATGGGAAGTTGCACGGGAAGTTGCTGGGCTCGTTCATGTCGATCCACAGGGCATCGATATCCAGGCCTGTGTCGGCATTGAAAAAGGTCTGGAACTGGCCGTTCCAGTACGATGTGATGTTGGCAGAGAACCAGTCAGGGAAGACGGTGACACCGGGCCAGACCACACCGATCCAGACGGAGCCGTTTTGGCGCAGCAAGAAGATGTTATCATCAAGGCCTGTGTTAGCCGGGGGGTAGTCTTGGTAGGCCACAGCAGGGTCAACCATGACGACATAGTGCTGGTCATTATCGTGAAGGTGGTCAACAAGTTCACGCATCGTGGAGATGGGGAAACGTTGTGGGTCGGTGGTGAAGACTCGTCGAAGGTCCATGTAGTCGATGTCCGTCCACATGGTCTCAAGGGGAATGTTGGCCAGGCTGTAGTTTTGGACCACTTCGGCGACATTGAAGGCGTCTTGGTATCCATATCTGTAAATTGACACACGCACGTTAGTTTTTGTGCTCAATTCTCATGCATTGGGGCATTTCCTATAATTCATACCTGCACTGGTGGAAGCCGAGGCCCCAGTATGGCTGCATGGTTGGGAAACCAGCAAATTCACCGTACTGCTGCACGGCCGCCACAGGAGTAGGTCCAGCAACAAAGTAGAAGTCGAATACGCCACCAATGGTGTTGTACTCGAGATACTGGTTGCCAGAAGCGTCCTTGTTAATCAGGATATCCATTCCATTGGAGTTGAGGAACAGGACACCATGAGAACCTGTAGGACGGTGCTCTAGGTAGAACGGGTGAGTTCCGTAGAGGTTCGAGTTGGCAGGGATGCCGTAGCTGTCCTGATTCCACATCGTGCGGATGTAGTTGGTCGTCTGCAGGCGGAGAGAGTCGGAATGCTCGCCCAACCCGTACAGGTTCGGGTTCGCAGGCAGGCTAGTGCGGAGGCGAAGGTACTGCGACTCAAAGACAAGCGACGCTGGGGAAGTATTGAAGATGACCTCACCGGTGTTGGCGCGGGTGATGTTGAAGGAGAATGGGCTCGCTGTGTAGCTGAACTTGAGGTTGCTGAAGTGCGATGGGATTGCGCCTCCGGGACGTGGGAAGACGGATTCGGGGACTTGGTAGACCTGGTTGCCCTTGTCCTGGATGAGGACGTGAACACGGTCCGCTAGTAGGTAGCTGTTAGCTTCATGAAGCTTCAATTGCAGTAGAGCACTTGAATGGCTCTCAAAACGAGTGCCTCTGTAGCATGGCGGTATCATCGGCTTTCCTTACCAGTCTGGTACGTCACCTGGAGAATGAGGTTCGGCAGGTCTGTTCCGTACACATTGCACGCAGCCCCAGCCAGCGTCAGATCGGCTGTCACGCCGGTGGGTGAAACGCGAATATTGGTAGCATTGTAGCCTGGACAATCAGCCAGAGCGTCTGCCGTGGCTCCATCTCTGCGGAAGATGGCGGCGGCAGAGGTGAGCCCCGCGAACAGGGCGGCCTTCCAGTGAAGCATCATCGCGACTATGACGACAGCGACGGCTAGAGTGATGGCAGGAGGAGGGATGGATCTCGAGGTCCCCTGGCCGGCCATGGTTGCGGCGATGCTGGCGATCCCTTATATATGTCTGTCTATGCCCGTCTATACCTGGTCGCAAGGACGGATAGCCGATGGGTTCGGCCAAGACAGCATTGAATGCCGGAGAGCGTCGATGTCTGGCCCCCTGTCAGATGCTCTTGCCCACCAGCGAGCTTAGCTCGTCAGCTGTCACCCCGGCTAGAAGAAGAGTGCGACATGGCAAATCCAAGTTCCTGTTAGTGGCCAATTCGAGGCAGAGCAGCTGTGGATACAGGCGAGAGCGAGGAGGGGCACGCATATACCTACTGTATCATGCATATCTCCAAGACACGGGACCCCGGCCAATGGGCCCCGGCGAGTTGGGGTTGGTTGTTGGTCTAAGGCTGCGCGCGGTGCGAGAGGAGATTCACCGGAATCACCAAAATCGCTAGGTTCGAGGCTTTGGAGCCTGTTTAGCCCGCCGTCTAGCGTGTGTTGACGGACAACCCGGAGTTCTTGCAAGGAGAATTGATGGAATAGTGAATGAGGCTTGGGCGAGGTCTCAGTCTCAGCAAAGTCGCCAAGCAGGACAAGTGAGACAAGAGTCGTGCTCGTACGGATATTGTCATCTCAGTGCAAGACATTGTGGTTCAGTTGCCAGGGGAGAGCAGGGAGCCGCACAGTAGCCACTGCATGTCTGCTTGTCCAAGGCGGGCTATCCATGTCCATCCACATCCTTCATGTCTGGCAGTGGCATCACGGCCGTTTGGCGAGAATTCGATAGAGGAGAAGCTCGAATCCGGGCTAACAAACTAGGCAGCGAGATTGAAACGCGCAATAGGGCCATCATCCTACTGCATAGGCGTCATTCCTTGGGTAAACAAAGAGCAGCAGCAGCATTGGAGGGGGAAAAAAATAACTAGGTTGACAAAATCTATGAGCTCATACAGCGAGTGGGGTTCAATGCGAGCTTCAGCGGCTTCTCAGCAACTCTAACGGCTCTGCTAACTCTAAGCGCCCTGTACCTGCGCAACTGGCGACCCCAACTCCCCCGCACCAAGCCCTCTCGTGCCATGTTTCTGGGGGCGCACAGGGCACCGACAAGGTTTGGCCCCCCTGAAGCCGCCACCCGATGCGCCGCGGGCTGCTTTTCGCCGGGCCTAAAACCCGCTAAACGCTACAAAGTAGGACTAGCATGGGGCTACCCCGTACAGGAGCCCGTCTGCCGCCGGCAGTGATTTTCAGGGCAGATTCGCACATGCCCGCACAGGGAACATTTTGCCTGGTGTATTAGTATCGGCTTGCGCTCTTGGAAAGCGGTTATCCGGTATCCAGACCGGAGATGAGAAGCCAGAGGATCCCAATTACCCCAGCTTCTCCATTCAGGCGCGTAACGGGCCGACTCAGAGGGCGGAGAGCCATATCTGCACAGCACTTTTGCTTGAGCGCGTGCCTTGTGAATAGTCCGCCGGCCGGAATGAGATGCCAGTATCGAGGGCGAGTGATGGGCACGAGTCAAATATTGCGACCCAAAAGCAAGTATGGAGGGTGTTTGATCTGATGGAGTCTGTGGGAATTTAGGAAGCCCCTCTATCACTTCCTATGGTAGGTACATGTTTTTGAAGTATTTGGCCATGTTACGCAGCCTGGTGCAGCTCTTGGGGATACTCGTATAGGCTGAGGCATCCAACATCTCACTTCTCATATAAATATGCAGATCATCAGACTTAACAGCGTCGCAGCACTACAATCGATCTAAATCAGACGATCCCCCTTACTTCCAGCAAACGTGCCAAAGGTAGCAATCCTTGGGTACCATTTGCCCTTTAATTTTTTTCTCGGCGCATACACGCAGCATATATTGAGTATCGACCAATATGGAGCAAAGTTAGGTACTTAGCAGCACTACCTGCCTGCATATAATGAGCCGATATATTGATGTTGATACAGCTGCGTGCATGTGATATATCCGCTTAGCCGTTGAATACGGCCGGCACTAGATCCATGAAACAGCGAGACCGGTGGTATTTTTGAGTTCAGGTCATTGTATTGAGCTCCATTCTTCATCTTGGCACGGTAGCATCAGCCGCGGTCGACAGTTCCGAATGGTGGCACTGCATTGGGTCCTCGCACTAACATGGAGGGTAGGGTGTGGTAATTTCCCGCCCGCCAACCGACGAGCTCAGTTCGCGTCACGGCCCTTCGCTCATGGGATCCCCGGTGGGACGCCGAGAGATCTCTGGGGATGGCATCTAATTTTTTTTACTTGCCTTCTTTTCCCCCAACAAATACACATCATAAACTCTCGGTATTTATCAGCTCCCCGTTTTGCTCTGTAAGCTGTATCCCATCACGCCACGTGAGCATAAACCTGTACCAATTTCAGCTCTTTCGCTGGCACCGCACCAGGCACCCCTTGAGAATGAGAGCTGTTAAAGGCTTCACCTTCTTGTATAGGCCAAGATTCCGCCTGGGCCCTTTTTCTTCTAATCACTTTTTCTCGGCTCTGCCTCGGTGCCTTAGCTATCCCGAAGTCGCTGAGCTGCAATGCGACGCTACAGCCTATTAACTGTGCATAAACTATTTGTTTCGTTTTGCCCTTGCAGCAGCGTGTTGGTCCTCTGTGTGGAGAAATAGGACCTGTGGCGAGGTCAGATGCCATTCCAACTTCTTCATCTGTATAACAGCATGTGCGGCGCCAACGGCAAGCAAGGCTAACAATCAATATCACAATAACTGTGTTTAGTGATGGACATTTTAGGAGGAAAAGAAGAAAAAAGACTGGTGTATTATTAATATCAGCTCTCATGTCCAGCAAACTCCGCGGCACGAATAAGAGAATGAGAGCTTGCACAGCCAAACAATTTCACCTAACCTAGAAGTGGCTGTGCTCCTATTCGTGCCTTTGCCTCTCTATCTATTGCCTCTCTATCTATCTAGCATAGCAATAGTATTGCAGATATATCTCTCCATTATAGTAGATACTGGGCAATATTCTGCTTGGCACTGGGCGATAGGATACATGTATGCTGTGGTTCTTATAAGATGGCCTGCTGGCTGCATGTGTGCTTTCAATTTCAGTTGGAGAATAAGCTTATTTCTTGCCGGGAAAGCCACTTCTTCAACTCGATAGGGCCAGCCATCTTTGCTCACATTTAGTAAATACGTGTAACTTTCTACACTATCTAGACCAGGAAAATGTCAATTTATATTTTACTATCAATAATTGGATTGGCCATGTCCCCTCCTATGTTAACTAGTAGCCCTTGAGGAGCAGACTGACAGATTGACGCTCGCCCTCTCCTCCACAGAGGAAACTGCACGTGATTGATGTCTTGATCGCCGCGATGCACGAGCTCTGCTTGGACAATGATAATGGAGCGATGAAGAGATAAATAAAATTCATAACACACAATGTAAGATGCATAAAACGCATGCACTACTAGGTAGGAGAGCAGATTGAATTGATACGCTGGCGAGGCGACGAATTGCAGCTCGCGCTGGCCCAGAGACCCCGCCAACACAAGTCAGAGTACATACAACCAACGCCCAGTAGCACGCAAATGCTGCTGTACCGTGTCTGTATCACCTGTAAGCCAGCTGGCAGCCCCTTGCGTCTCGCGCAACCCATTCTTTTTCCACCTGGGACAAGAGAAGAGGAAAAAAGAGCAAGAGGAAGAGAGGAAAGAGGAGAATTCGCATTGGTCGTTGTCATTGACGGCCTGAGCCTCGCGTTGCCACCCAGAGGCCTCATCTCTCCAGGCGCCGCCCTTTATCAGGAGCAAGGACACACAGGGGGCCAATGTACAGCGCCGCCACGATAAGCCGTCGCGGTACTTTGACCATCTTAGCGAGCCCGAAGAAGCCCCAACAATGGCGGCCGGAGCCCCAGAGCCTCAGATCTTCGCTAACAACCTCCACCATGATCAAGCCACGCGCGACATGAACTTTGCGACTCCGCTCAACTTGGATCCCATTCTCCAGCATCAGCAAAGCCAGCAGCAGCAGCCACAGCCACAGACGCAGATTCAGACGCAGCTACAGTCGCAGATTCAGGCCCAGGCCCAAGCTCAAGCGCAGATTCAGGCGCGGCATCTGCTTCAACAACAGCAACAGCAGCACCAAAACCTCCAACAGCAGCAACAGCAGCAACAGCTCCAGCAGCACTACCTCCAGCAACACTACTTTCAGCAGCAGCAGCAGCAGCTCCAGCAGCAGGCGCTCTATCACCAACAGCAGCAGCAGCAACAGCAACAGCAACAGCACCAGCAGCTGCAACAGCACCAGCAGCTGCAACAGCACCAGCAGCTGCAACAGCACCAGCAGCTCCAAATGAACGGCATGAATGGCGCCAACATGGGCGCCGTCATGCCCGCGCCCACGCCGGCGGGACACCAGGCCGAGCTCAACTACATCTACGGCATGGTCGAAGAGCTGAGCCGACAGCTCGCGGACAACAGAAAGGTCACCGAGGATATCGTCAGCGGACTGGGGCGAGTGCGCAACAAGGCAAAGGCGCAGGGGCTGGGCAACAATGAGATGATTTCGTCTGCGGCCGACGACATCAATGGTGAGTCGCATGTGAACGCCCAGTCCTGCTCGGCGTAATGCTAATCTGTAATGTTTTTCACAGCCCAAGAATCAAATCTCGACACCATCATCTCAGAACTCTCCGAGTCCTTCGACAAGGCCAAGCACAGCCGCGACGCCAACGCCGCCCTCCTCTCGCAGTACGCAAACGCCATCTCCCTCATGCTCAAGCAGTTCCACGAATACAAGTCCAAGCACGTCGTCGACGTCGCCGCCTGGCACCGCTCCTACCGCGCACAGCTCGACGAGGCCCGCCGTGAGAACAGCCGGCTGCGCGAGCAGATATGGGAGATGCAGACCCACGCTGGTCGCGCCAACGAGTCACTACGCCAGTTCCGACGCAAGTACGATGAGGACGAAGAGAGGTTTGCGAGGCGCGTAGACGATACCGCGCTGAGACAGGAGCTACGTTTTTGGAAGCGCATGGCGATGCCGGAGCTGGAAGACGACGACCCCTACTGGAGCGGGGATGATGATATCATCGACGAGGCTGAGAAGGAGAGGCTAAGAGAGCTGGAACTGCGAGCAGCCCAGGAGCAACACATGGTTGACAGCCAGGGCGAAGACAGCGATGAACAGCATCACCTGTCATCTATGGGCATGATGGGTGGTATTGCTATGCAGAGGGAAGATTCGAACAGCCAGATACTACCCATACCTCCTCCTCGGCCTCTCAGCGCAGCATCTAGTACGGGTTCAACAGGCAGATGATGAGACTGAGCATGGAAATGTAAGAGATTTTCTAGTGGGAGACATGAGAGTGTATGGACACGGGGGGGAAATAAGAATGGGGATTAGGTATACCCGAATCATGATGCTACGAGTGAGAGCTGAGCGGGGGACGGAGGGCTTTTGATGGATTGTAAATACATGTAATGAACGGGAAGAGCTGGTCTAGGTGGTATAGCATGGCATTTGATCAACTGGCAATTATTCTGTCGAAACCAAGAGAAATTAGAACAAAACATGAACATTTCGTAAAAGGTACATTACGGGTATCTGGCCCCCTTTCGTTTCATTCTTCATATAGGTTATGTGCTTTCCCAATCCTTGCTTTCCAAATTCTTTGTAGTCCTTCAAATATAATATATTGTACATGGCGACCAAGGTCAAAGTGCGTTGTGATTACTTTGGAGGCCGATCTGAGTCTTTCCATTAGAGAGACAGTAGCAGCATGCCCAGAGCTAATATCCGCTCTGCTCGCGCCGACCATCATCTTCTCCATCCCTATTCTCCTTGGACGAAGCCGCAGCCTCGCCCGCCTCCTTGATACCCTGCTCGTCGCCGCGCAGCTTCGCAAAGTACGCCTTGATATCCTCTGCGCCCACGGCCTTACCGCTCTCGGCAAACTGCTTGAAGAATGGCGTGAGCTGCTCTTTGAGGTGGTTGTACGCCATGACGCCCTCAATGGCCTTGACGCGATCCATGTTGCGCAGGGCGCTCTCACCGCGGTCCAGCAGGCTGCCGCTTCCGTGGGTCGAGCCTCCGTGTTGGGAAACGCCGTCGTCTGACAGAGGGGGCTCGTAGACTTCTTCTTCCTCCAGGAGCTGGGGGTGGGCGTTGAGCTTGCCGTAGCAGTCCGAGCAGTGGCAGAGTTTCTCGCGGAAGTCCTCCTTGAAGAAGAGAGAGAAGCGACCTTTAGGTGCGACGGGTAGGTTGGGCAGCTTGCACGAAACTAGGCCGCCTCTCTTGGCTTCTGCCTCTGCAGCGTGCTCTCCTGGCTTGGCAGCATCCTCAGTGGGCTGAACTGCGGCATCTTCCATTGTGGCAGATTCAATGGCAGATGTTTGGTCCTCGCTCTTAATGCGCTTCGCGTCTGCTGCCTCCTCATCCTCATCGTCTTCGGCCTTGCGTTTCTTGGATGCGGCTGTTGCCGTGCTCTCATTGGATGGCGACGCTGTAGAAGCCTCCGGTTGATCTAGAAACAGAGCTGGTAAGAAGCCTGAGGTTCCTGCGTACTGTTTGACCCATGGGTTTGCCTCCACGCACTTGTAGCATAAGAACCCCTCAAAGTCGTCTTCAGCTGGGAACCCAGGAGGCATCGGCGGCTCGTCATCGTCATCTTCAACTGCCACGTCGTCCGCGGCCTCTGTTGTGCTATTATTTGATTGGGCCTCGTCCTTTTCGGTAATTGTTGCAAGGGCACCTCCCTTCTTCTCAGCCTCCTTTGATACGGCTTTGGATTTGCTCTTGTTCATCTGCTCGAACCATTTGGGCCCCATACCCACGAGGCAGCCAGGGTGATACCAGTCCTCTCCACAGCCTCCAGTCTCGGCAGTGCCTAGCCCAAGGCATTGGAACATGGTTCCCTTTTGTTCAAAGGGATCATAATCACACTCGCAGCAGCAGAATCGGTTCTTGAAATTGTGGTTGTACTTGTTGTTGACGTCCGGCTCTTCAGAGTGCACGCTACCCTTGGTATTGGTCTCGCTATTGATGCGTAGGGTGCATGGGCTGCTGGATGGAAAGCGCGTGGTTCCACAATCGCAGGTGAAGTTTCTCTTCTGGAAAATCTCGACAAGAGTATGCTCGCCATGGCACGAGACTGAGCAGGCGTAGCACATGCCCGCTGGGTTCCAAGGATCGTCAGGCTTTGTCGGCGCAGGGTTGCAGGTCAAGCAAGCGAATACATTTTGTCGAAGCGGACCGAGGATCTTGGTACATGTTTCAATGCTCTGTTGAGATAAAATAGTTAGCAAGGAGTAAATTGTCATGTATGGTGGGATTTGAAGCTTGGGCGCAGACATACATAAGGCAGGGCCTCGCGAGCGTCGGCTTCGAGGATTTCTTGGTCGCGAAGGAAGCTGTCAATATCAACATCAGCATGGCGCATCTATCACGCCTCACAGGCCACCAAATCAAATCGCAACCTACTCCGCGGCAGTTTGAGAGTCGTCGGATGCCCGCGACTGCTGGGAAAAGCTGTTGCTGCGGCCTGTAGCACGCTCCGTCTTTGCCTCTGCAGTGGATAACGATAGCGACTCAATCGTTGGAGGTGGAGGAGGGTTGTCAGACATGGTCTCAATGCAAACAAACGACCAACCAATTGATGAAGCGGCGAGACGGTTAGAGATGGAATGGATGGACAAGAGTTCGAAAGAGAGATTCGGAAGCCAGTGCTACACGAAGGGCTGTGGCTGTAGCTGATGGCTCTCCAGCCTGGTTTACCATGTAGGTACCCTGTGGTAGACGGGGCGACGGCACTGTAAGACCTGGCTTGCGACAAGCTGAGCAGACAATATTAATCGTACGTGAAATCGTGCGTCCAAGTGGTCTGCTGACTGGTTATTTTTGTCATGCCGACACGAGATGACGAACGCCTGAATCGACAGCGCAAAAACCACTTTACGCGTCGGTGCCAAACGGGCCTAGCGCCCATCAATCAACGCGTCTTCAGCGCGTTTAGCACGCCTAGCAGCACCAAGCTCAGCCAATTGCTCCCTAATCTCGTTCCCCCCACCGACAAGGCACAAAGCAGCCGCATCGCCAGATTTCGCTTTTATTTCTTCAAGCTGCAACCCCCCAGAGCAGCCCCAAAGCAGCCCCCGACGACCAGCGTGAACCCATTGGTAGCCGCCGCTATGAGGTATGCCAATTGACTCTGTCCTCTGCAAAGCTTCTCTGACCTTCAACACTAGTTCTCCGCTTCGTAACCACCCTGCATCTGCCAATCGTGGCTCTGCCCCGCGATCAGGCCGCAAGCGCTCTCGTCCTGATGGCGACGATGTGTCTACACCTGGTGCCCTGAGCTCCAGCCCGCTGCCTTCGTCTCCACCAGGGCCTCTCAACTTTGCGCATGGAGTCGAAGACGACGAGGATATCGAGGAAGAGGCAGAGATTCAGGATGACATTGACGACATTGACGAGATGGCGGACGATGATGTCGACCTGTTCCGTGAAGGTTTCGAGGCCGATTACATAGACAGAGAGAATGATGTCTACGAAGGCGCAGGATTGGATGACGAGGGCGACTACGGCAATATGGACCTGGGCGATAGACGGCGGCTGGAGGCCCAGCTGAATCGACGAGACAAAGAGGTTGCCCGTCGGCAAAGAATCCCCGCTGCCTTCCTCCCCGGCGATGACGATGACGGCGATATCGACCTGACGGCGCAGCCCCGTAGACGAAGACATCACTACGATGAAGACCCTGATGATGCCATGGATGCTGATATTATGGAAGAGGAGCTCTCTCTCGAAGCTCTGGGCGATGTCAAAGCCTCCAACCTGACTGAGTGGGTGTCTCAGCCTCCGGTCCAGCGGACCATCAAGCGAGAATTCAAGGCATTCTTGACATCCTACATTGATGCCTCTGGTTCCTCCGTCTATGGTAACCGGATTCGGACGTTGGGTGAGATTAACGCAGAGTCCTTGGAGGTCTCGTACGAGCATCTGGCCGAAAGCAAGGCCATCCTTGCCTACTTCTTGGCCAATGCTCCCGCAGAGATGCTCAAGCTGTTTGATGAAGTAGCCATGGATGTTGTGTTGCTGCACTACCCTGATTATGAACGGATTCATTCCGAGATTCACGTCCGCATCTTTGACCTGCCTGTCCACTACACCCTTCGACAGCTGCGTCAATCGCATCTCAACTGCCTCGTGCGAGTTAGCGGTGTTGTTACTCGCCGTAGTGGTGTCTTCCCTCAGCTCAAATATGTCAAATTTGACTGTGGCAAGTGTGGTGAGACCCTGGGTCCTTTCCAACAGGAGTCACATGTCGAAGTCAAAGTCACATTCTGCCAGAGCTGCCAGTCTCGCGGCCCCTTCACCTTGAACTCTGAAAAGACCGTCTATCGCAACTATCAACGACTCACACTGCAAGAGTCGCCGGGCACTGTTCCTGCCGGTCGTCTTCCCCGCCACAGAGAAGTCATTCTCTTGTGGGATCTCATTGACAAGGCCAAACCCGGTGAGGAGATTGAGGTTACGGGTGTTTACCGAAATAATTACGACGCTCAACTGAACAACCGAAACGGCTTCCCAGTTTTCGCCACCATTCTTGAGGCCAACAACGTCGTCAAGACCCATGATCAGCTCGCTGGATTCCGTTTGACTGAAGAGGATGAGCAGGAGATCCGAAAACTGGCCCGGGATCCCAACATTGTGGACCGAATTGTCAACTCCATCGCCCCCAGCATTTATGGACATACCGACATCAAAACTGCGGTTGCTCTGTCTCTATTTGGTGGCGTTGCAAAGACTGGCCGAGGAGCACATCATGTCCGTGGTGATATCAACGTGCTCCTTCTTGGTGACCCCGGAACGGCCAAATCGCAAGTCCTCAAGTATGTTGAGAAGACTGCACACAGAGCTGTGTTTGCAACTGGTCAGGGTGCCAGTGCTGTTGGTCTGACGGCTAGTGTCCGCCGAGACCCCTTGACAAGCGAGTGGACGCTTGAAGGCGGTGCCCTCGTCCTGGCAGATAGGGGCACATGCCTCATCGATGAGTTCGATAAGATGAACGATCAAGACAGAACCTCGATTCACGAAGCCATGGAACAGCAGACTATTTCTATATCCAAAGCGGGTATTGTTACCACTCTGCAGGCTCGCTGTGGTATCATTGCTGCTGCTAATCCGATGGGAGGACGATACAATTCGATGATTCCGTTTTCTGCCAACGTGGAGCTGACAGAACCTATCTTGTCGCGTTTCGACATCTTGTGTGTCGTGCGAGATTTGGTAGAACCCTCTGAAGATGAGCGGTTGGCGAGGTTCATCGTTGGTTCTCACGGGCGAAGCCATCCTTTGTCACAGGCTCGCCCCGACGCAAATGGTACTGCCACTACCACACAAGACAGCGCAATGGATACTCAGCAGACAAGCGCATCAAGAGGCCAGAGAGAAGGAGAGATTCCGCAAGAGTTATTGCGCAAATACATCCTGTATGCTCGAGAGCGCTGTAGCCCCAAGCTCTATCACATGGATGAGGACAAAGTAGCGCGACTCTTTGCAGATATGCGAAGGGAGTCTCTTGCAACAGGAGCTTATCCGATCACTGTAAGTTTAGATTTAATCAGTTGACAAGCAAACATCCTTTACCTGCCATCGTGCGATACTAACACCCATTCCCTTAGGTTCGCCATCTTGAAGCCATCATTCGAATTAGCGAAGCGTTCTGCCGAATGCGTCTTTCCGAATACTGCTCAGCACCAGACATTGACCGAGCAATTGCCGTTACAGTAGAGAGTTTTGTTGGCAGCCAAAAGGTCAGCTGCAAGAAGGCTCTGGCACGAGCCTTTGCCAAATACACGCTGGCCCGGCCGGGTGCGAAGAAGGGAGCCGGCGCAGCAAGCCAGCGGCGACCAGACGCTGTGATGGCATGATGATTGTTTTCTGTAATGGGGTAATGGCGATGAGAGAATGTATCTATGGAAATGTTTAGTAAAGATGATGAGGCCTTGGACTAGAGTATTGAAGGCGTTTGGAATTGAATTAAATAGCACAGGACCAAAAAGAAAGGATACGATTTTTACAATGTTGGCTGCACAAATCTCTCATACCTGAAGCTGTCTGTGCTTGGGTGTTTCAGGCAACCCGTTCAAGCACGAGTCTACTGTTTACCTAGCAGCTTCGCCGGGCTGCTCTCTGACCTAGAGGAAGCAAGATGCTACATCCCATCGCTGATACTTTCAAGATGACTATTGTAACGGAAATGTTTCCCTGGACCGGGCAATGGCTCTCGTCCATCATATAAAGCAGAAACAGTGCATGTTTGCAGCTTGCCGGAAAGCGTAGCTGGGCGGTGTCTTCATAAATGAATCGTAGTCTCCTGAATATGAAGCGTTGGGCTAGCAAGTTTTTATTACAACACACCTATATATCCCTACGCATGCAGCAAAGGTAGTAGCGAGTATAACTTGAGCCGTATTATAATGTGTATAGAGCTCCTTGCCTCCACAATCTCCGCCCAGACTTGAAATATGTGGTAAAGGCCATGTCTAGTCACCCTATTTTCATGTTGTGACGAGATTGCCTTCCATCTTGTAAACAGATGAAGAATAAAATAGCGTGCCATCACGTAACACATGGTGGAAGACGTACTCTAATATTAGATTAGAGCTAAAGGCTGTACAATAATGCAGGCACTGCCGCAAGACCAGCAACAAGGCCCAAGACAGGGTGGTTGTTACCGGCACCATTGTCTGTTTTAACAGCTGGATTAGAAATTGTAGAAGTAGGATTGTCAGAATCAGAGACAGAGGCAGATGCTGGGTCGGAAGAGGCCGAGTTGAGAGAGTCAGTGGCAGTTGCTGTGGCGCCGGAGCTCGACTCACCAGAGCTTGAGCTGGATCCAGAGCCAGAACCTGAGTCTATGGCATCCGAGTCGTCTGGATGCCCGGGGCGGCGCGGTTTGACGCCGGCGGCGTCCTCGACCTCCTTCACATAATTGGAGTCCTGAACGTTGATCAAGGCTTTGCAGGAACTCGTGTCATCCATGCAAGTGACCTTGCCGCAGCCGTTGGTTTTGCCGCCGACGCAGCAGTACGCCGCGGTGGTTTTCGTCTTCATGACGCCCGGGCAACACACTGTGACTTGATTCGGGGCGACGCCGTTTATGATCTGCCCCTGGCCATCACCACAGGAGGAGTCCTAATATTTTGAATATTGTTAGCAGCATTCTTTGCTCTCAGTTGAGCACAAGGCTCTTCTAGTATACCCATGTACCTAGCCAGCAAAAAGAAAAAAAACTTACAGCAGAGGCAATGGCTGCGCATAGTGCGATGAGCAGGGTGTTTGACAAGTTCACCATGTTGGCGGGAGAATCGGTGGATATAAGGGGATATGTGAGACGACGATTTGAACAGAATATTCGTGGTTGTAAGGTTCTATAATGATTTCAGGATTTGTTGCTTTAGATCATGGGCAAGGAAAGCTCACTATATATATACACATCCACCCCTATTACTTTACACATGGTGTCTGTGCACATTACACTTCTTTTCCTCTAACATCAACTTGCCGTTTTGAACTATCACCAGCGGAACAGCCTTGCAACAGGGGTAGCGCAATAAATTGCTGATTGTAGCTTGTGGGGTGCGCAAGGATACTCCACAGCTTTATGAGGCACAGCATGTAGGACGTCAGCCAACATATAGAGACGCTGCTGTGTCTGGCGTGGCGTGACCAATACAAGTAAAGTAGCTCGTGTTAATGATTGTTGAATCTGACAATTGTAATGCTTCCCCTGAATGCCCGCTTGTGGCGCAGCAGGAGGCAGACGTTGAATCCTATGCAGGACTCATCACATCTCAACTCAGAACTCAGTCAATCAAAACTTGATAATAAATAACTATTTAGTATTTTAACTACAAATAGTTGAATATACGTGTTTCTTTGCATACACATGCTAAATTGAATGTGTATATAAAAACAAAAGCATAATAGTTCTGTAGAAGTAATAGTACAACAACTTATAAGGCAATACAACCCAATTTAACTACTGACATCATAACAACACCCCTCTATTTAATACGGCCCCTCTGTCTTATTTTCTTCTTATGAATTATAGCACCTGCCTGGGCTGATAAAACTCGCCCCGTCCTGCGAGTGCATATGCAGTCTTGAGCGCAAAATTCTCTATTCCTGCGCCATCTTGTGGCAACCTTCTCTTGAATTTGTCAGATTGCATAATAAAATTTCGTAAATAGGCTCTCTCGAGTCCGTTTGTCCCTTCGTATGCCATAAACCATGCTGGTTGAAATAAAGCGCCAGGCAAGGTGCCTAACGTACCGATATATGCCGCGCACATGCAGATGTCCCGAGACAATTTAGCATTCTCACTGTCTAAAAGGACGACTGGTTCATCCAAAATAATAGCCAAGTCGTGTAGAATTCTGTTCAGAACAATAGAGAGCACATTATATGTTATCCAGCACTCTGCAGACGCCATATTCTTGAAATGATACTTCGTGCCTAGAGGAGATTCGTTGTCTGGCATCTCAGCAATGTTACCCAACCTGCGCATCTTTGAAACTATAATTCCACCAAGAACCTTGAGCTTTGGAGCTATATTTAAAATTCGCCCCTGAAGAGCTGCAGCGCTCTCTCTCATGGCAACTGTGTTAGGATTGCTGTGCACAAGCTTATGTTCATGCACTAGCACTGGCCAATACCTACTGTGCAGATCCAGAGCATACACATCAAGACGTTCACTTGGAATATCTAAACCGTTTCTCAGGGCCTCTTCCATAGTATCCTTCCATTGTGACGTAGAATAAAGGTCGTGGCCTCCCTCGACAAGCGAGAGTGCCAGCTAGATGAAGTCAGCCCCGTATTTATCACTACCCATGCAAAATACGCACCATTGGTTCCAGATTATCAAATGCCAAACACGTATCAAGCTCGTCACTGAGCTTCGGCGGTCCTCTCTTGAGCATTAGTCCGTACATCCCTTGTCCATGCAATGCTCTATGGCGGGGCCGCTTCGCATCGAACATAATCTCGACTCGTTCCATCATGGTGACTGCGGCCAGCGTCTCAGTGTGAAGCTGCTGATTTTCATCGTTGAGAGCGATTTGTAGACTGCGAAGCGCCTTGCCATAAGTTTTGGAGTCAATTATGTTTTCAATTGATAGAGCCCGTCGGTAATTGGCCCATGTGGAACAAAGCAGAGCAACACAGTCACGTAACGCAGGGCTTTCTCCAATGCGAGCGGGCACAAAGTTAAGGTGACCCATAGTTAGCAACAATGCACTACCTGGGCCATTTTCAAGATGTCTGACAAGGCTGGCGGCTAGGCGATCTGCTACGGTCGTGGGATTGGGACGTGGCTCTTGTGATAGACGCAGTATGCTGTAGGAGGCCCCGCCGGGTACATTTCGAGAGTTGATGGCGACAATGGCGTGAGATGGTGCGCTAGATAGTAACGGTAGACTTGTATATCTGGCTGGTACTTCGGGATCTGATCCGCTGGTGGTACCATGGATGCCATTGTGGACAAACTTGGGCTCAGTCGGCGGTCCAGAGCAGACGGCATCAGCCTGAAAGCATTGCGTGCAAGTCGGCCACTTCTGATCACACTGCTGACTGTATGAGTGAATACATCTCATGGCCATTAGCTCAGTTGGGGAATCCGACCTTGATTTTGCGGCGTTTGCAGCGCTGACACCGTTTGGATGTAGGAATGCGTGGCATGATAGGGCATCCGGCCGGTCTTGAGGAAGTAGATTACAGGCTGCGTGGGCACTATTGGATTTAAGCTACAGCTGCGTTGTCTTAATTGGAACGGAGTGTCTACCTTGTTCAACTTTAATCAGGATATATATTGCAGGTGGTTAGATCGTCAGCATGACCATTGGGTTATAATTGTAACAAAGAAGATCCTATGCCCGTATGTACTCGGACTGTTTCGCGGCTGGTCCTTCGCAAGGGCGAGTCTAGTATATCCGTGTATTACAATGACGACTAGGTGATGACGCGCGCCATATCTTACTCGATTAGGCAGTCTAGTCTGCATGCTTACGGTTCCTGCGACAGATTACCAGAGACTCGGCAATGGAAGAACGGAGTTGATGATTGGTCAATATGTTTACAGACGGATGGAATGGCCCCTGCAGCGGAATGGCGACATCAAAAGCTGGATGTTTCAAGTAGTGAGAGAGAATAGCCAATGATGAGCAAAACGAGAATCCATCACCAATATAAGGCAGACGGCTTGGGCAAGGAATAAGCAAAGAGGCATCACGAGTATGCCTAGCCTAGCAGTTGGAGGAAAACTCTGCATGCTGAAGTGATTCGAAAATGCCCAGCATCGGTAAGACGCCCAGCGACAACGCCCACGGGCAATAAGAAAAAGGCTTTAATGCTCCCTATATCAGAAATTGAGGACAGAGCCCCTGCGGCTAGGCATCGATTGTTGAAAGTCAAACCATTTGCTTCTCCCCAATTATTGATTGCACCCAGCCTGCAATACCACCATCTCGGGGATCATTGGGTTTGAGCTCGTCCGCTTAACAACTAGAGGTTGACTATTCTTTATCACAATCAAATATCCCTATGACTTACTTACATGAGACTGATTCCGCTTGGTTGGTTTCTTAGAATGCTTCTTATACAGAACACTAGTCACGCGGTGAGCTAGGAAGCCAGGGTCTTGATGCAGAACACAATACAGAGTACTATTATCACATTTATTTTTCGCCGCAGCTAGAAAAAAGTTAACAATAGAAATTTCTCTTTTCAATACATCATCTCTTCCCAGAGAATGTTGATTCCGCCTATACAGTTGACTTCCGCTTTATGCGTGATAGCCGTCTTTGCCGCTATGACGCTATATCCGAATTTAGTAAACGTCTCCGCGGGCATCATGACGCAGAATGAATCCCGTTCATTGTCTTTGTTCCTTGTCCTTTTCATCCCAACTTGTGATGAACGCTGGCCTCTTGCTTGGCAAAAGGAAAGTAAAAGATATTAACCATTACATAATAATAATTTCCTGCGTCTGCTGAGGACGCTATGACGCGGCAAGAAGGGCGCAAACGCTCGAAGCTTGCGTGTCAGACCTGCCGCGACCTCAAGCGCAGGTGTGATGGCGCTCGTCCTTGCGGAACATGCGTTCGATTTGAATATGAGTGCACTTACAACGTATACAGGAAGAGAAGGGAAGTAGAACCGTATCTGGGGCCAGTCGGGGAACTGACGCCTTCGCGCTCAAGTGCAAAATCTTCTCATGATGAGTTTCCATCGACGGCGAGTCCGCATATCCAAGCCCGATCCGTGGAGGCAAACTCATGTCCTGCGTTTGTCAGGACGCTGGCGTTGAGGCTGGATCCGAAGAGGAATCCTCGGATGCTTAGCTTTGCTTGGAATGCCTTTCTTGGATCGCGACAGACTCAACCTACGCCGTCATTTCAATCCATCATTGATGTGGTATCCCAAAAGAGGTTGGAAGACTTGGCTGCCGTCTACTTCCAAAAGATTGATACAGTCTATGGCTTCGTCGATCGCGAAGAAATAGAAGATAAAATACGGCGACGATGGACGGTTCAAGATGCCACGCAGGCGCAAGACGCCATGCTATGCAGCATCGGTGCGCTGGGATGCCTATTCTCACAAACACAGACTGACCCTACCGATCATGTCGAATCAGCGCTGGTAGAGTTGGCAAAGCTCTTACTTGAGAAGACACTATCTGATCCTCCGACTACAGATAGCATCACTGCGTGGCTACTACGAGTTGTTTACCTGCGAGTCGCGGGAAACCAGTATACTGCCTGGATGGCTAGCTGCACGCTGATGCATATGATTGATGCAGCTGGCTTCAATGTCGAATCACCTGGGAAAGCCGTCTTCCCATCTCTACCTCAAGAAGTTAGTATGGAGATGAGGAAGAGGATAGTGGCTATCGCGCAGCATCTCAACGTGTGGATGTCGTTCGACATGGGCCTCACTCGCGTTGCCCTTCCGAACATAAGCACGGCAGTTTCTTCGGCGCGAGAAGGGGACTATACTTGTGAAATCATCGAGCTGCTTCCATTCTCAATAGAGCTTGATCCGCAGAGAAAACCCACAGCGCTTGAGCTAGAGTGTGCTCTGCAAGTGGTGCTGAGCCGCGTGCATTCCAGCCCGCCTTCAATCCTTGCTCAGTGCAATCTGGCGCTCTGTCTCTGCCGCCGCCTACGATCGATGGAGGTTGCTCTGCCAGAATCTGTGCTCCAGCAAGTACTTATGCTAACGTCGAATGGCATTCAAGCTGCTCAAGCAGTGCTGGCCGCCCGAGCACCTTGGCACCAGATGGTCTACGTACCATTCCAGATCGTTTGTGTACTGCTTGCCATAGACACTGTATCTTCAATCTCTCAGCTGCGAGGTGCAATACAGTGCCTTAGAGACATCACTACTGTCTATAATACCGAGGCAACTCGAGATGCCTTGAAAACTGCTCGTTCACTTGTTTTCCTACATCAAAAAGGAAAGGAAATGTTTGCTTCGGCCTTGGACGAGATACTGAGGAGCGGCCCAACAACTCCCATTGGTGAGGCACCAGGGATCTCACCGATGCTGTTAGAAGACACGTTTGGCACGGGCAACTTTACAGATCAGTTTTTCGGCCTCCCATATAGCGACATAGATCAGCTTGTGAACCCCGATTTCTTTTGGAACATTAACGGTTATGGGTTTTGAGTGCACGACAATAATCACCAAGTCTACGTAATATATTAATACCCCGAGCTCTTTATTAAAGAGTACGACATATTTATATGAATAATCCGGTTTACAGTTAGAGATAATGAATATCACACGAAGCAGAAATGCACAGACTCTGTAGCGCGCTATATCAAATTCACTTCCCAAGACAAGTGACAGCTCTTCGGCCACAAGACTTGGTGAATTTCCCATGTTGATACGCATACTGGTTGTTTAGCAAATAGCGTTAAAAAGGGTATATATAGGTATATTCTAAAGCCTATCGAACAAGACAATTTCGTCGGGGTAATTTCACTTTTAACGGCCATGTGAATGAAATGACCTCCTTGCACTGATGTTTATCTAGCTGAGCAGACTGAGCTCTCTCTTGACGCTATCTCGTAAACCAGCCTTGTCTTTAATGCCCAATAGCTCGCAGTCATTTATCTCAAGGTCAACAGGGCTCTTGGCCCCATCGGCAAAAAAGGTATACTGAACAAAAGGACCAATCGACTGCTTGTATTCCCCCTTGGCGACACTGGTAGTTGCTGCTTGTATCAAATCGCTGCCTTTGACATGGCTGACCTGGTACTTGGAGCCGGATTCTTCTTCAAAGATGTTCAAAAGTTCATTCTGAGTGGTTACAAATGAATAGGCATTCAGAAATTTGTTTGCTGTTTCTTCCGGCTTCTTCAAAATGGCAGCAACAATTTTACCAACAAAATAAGTGTTTGAAGCTGCCCACGGCTTGTTACCGGAGTCGATAATTTCTCCAGTCTTAGCTTGGGCGTTGATTCCGAGAATAAATTGAGTTTGAATGCCCTTATATCCACTGTTAGCTCATGGTATCCATTGCGAGATCACATATCGCATGGTTGATTACAGCCTTACCCAGTCAAAGAAAAAGCCACATGCTACTCCTGTCCAGCTAAACCACTTGTTCTTGGCAGCAACTTCATCCAAATATTCATTCAGCCTGACTTTATTGACTACCATCCACCCCATATCTTTTTCCTCGGTACGTCGATTATCGACACCGAATTCGGATGGAAGAAATCGTCGGACTTTGGCAGCAACGGCAGCGTCAACAATCGTTTTCTGGTCCTCAAGCGCTGCTAGGGAGATTGCAGAAACCAAGGCATCGTGGCCTTCTAGTACATTTTGAACAGCTTCCTTTGAGGTAATGTTCACTCTTTTCACGTCGACTCCATCCACAAAGGTGGCTTGGGACTCAAGTCGGGTGATGACGGTAACATCAAAGTTGGAATCCAAAAGGGCTTTGATGATGGAAGGCCCGATATTTCCAGAGCCCTGATCGTTCATTAGCTTCGCTGAGAGTTCTGCTAGGTCAAATGTTTTTCGAATAAACTCACACCCAACACTGCGACTTTCTTAATGGCGGCCATATTTTCTGTTGTCAATGGTAACTCTTCATGAATTCCTCTACTAAGTGTTTGATGGTGTATATGCTGTGATTCAAGCACTCTTTCTCAGTTATGCCGTTCATGAGAATTGTGATGAACACTCAGGGGAATAGCTAACACTTTAAATAATTCTCATGACATCTGGTATCCCGTTCATGCGGCATGTCTACTTCGCGGCGGAGTCCTATTGCGAGCGAAATGAAAAGATTGATTGCTGAGAAATCGGAATAGAGAGTATGAGTCGCTAGTTTTGCTCATGTAACTCAAATATGGGTAATTGTATTATCAACATCGCGTCTTTCGTCTTTAGACGTTTGTTTCTACTATGAATTACTAGAACAGCCATCATTCAACGTAAAGTGGCGGATTAGATAAGTAATCGAATTATGAGATTCAGTCCAAGTGGCCTCCTATTAGGTCGTATGAACTGACATGAAGTGCGCATCTTTTGTATGTTAGGCAGCTTCATTGACGAACCCTTCAGCCCTAGATACAGAGTTTCTATGTAAAAATTCTGTAGCCACGTCGGGTGTCCCTGTGCTAAGCTGCAGTCAGTCAATTTCAATTGGATCCGTGATGCGTGATGGATTAGTACGCAACGACTAATCATTAGCGAATTCCTTGCGGACTGCGGGTTTCGGCGGCAATATCGGGATGTGGCGGCCAATGAATGATGGATCACCGCAACTGCCGCACCATCCCCTCTTGTTTTCGTGTTTCAACGTCTATCTCTTCTTCCAATGGATCATATGAAAGGTGCAAGCCGCTATACGCGGACCGCTTGCTTCCCCTGCCGTCACAGCAAGAGACGCTGCGACAAATCTCTACCAGCATGCCAGCTATGCATCCGGAAAGGAGTCGAATGCAGTTACCCAACACGCCGAGCCCAGAAATATGTTGTGCTGCCACAATCCAGCGAAACACCCCAAGCAACCGCGCCTCCAAGCGACGATTCGATAACCAGCAGGGTAACCCGCAGTAGTGAGTCGGCTTCACTGGAGCGAGAGCTATCCTGGGAAGCCTCACATGCTGCGACGGGCATAGTCCAGTCGTTTGCTACGGCTACGGCCATTCAATTCATTGCACCTAGAATTTTCCGTGACGCACACTTGGAGATTCCACGTGTTAACATTGCCATCCCCAAGGATGTTGCTGCTCACGTTGGAGACCTTGGGCAGATTCGTGATATTTATGCCACGTTTTCTTCACAAGCTGTTATATGGACGCCGGTGATCTTTCGAAAGAACTTTTTCAACATTGCACTCAATCCACTATCTCCACGGCGGACTGAGGGCATTTTGATGTGCTTATGTATGAAACTGTACTGTACACCCGCGCCTTCATACGAGGACAGCGGGAAAAGGACACTTTACAAGATAGTTAAAGAATTCTACACCGAAGTAGAAGCCACTGGAATTATGTCTATTTGTATTTTGCAGTCAGCTCTGCTGATTGCTGTCTACGAGATTGGGAATGCAATTTACCCGGCTGCATATATGACTGTTGGAAGTTGTGCTAGGTATGGTGTCGCTTTGGGCTTGGATAAGTTGCTGGTAAGTTTGACGGGAGATGGCAACTTGGGCAAGCCCTGGATGGAAATAGAAGAAATGAGAAGAGTTTGGTGGGGAGTCATCATATTGGATCGGTATGTTATTCCTTGATGATGGCATGGAACTCATTTTCTGCAGCGTGTTGCGGCCGCTAACGCCGAACGCAGATTTCTAAATCTCAGCAACCCTTCAAGGTGTCTAACAGCAAAAGACCCAGCGTATGATGATTATCTCCCAGTGGATGATCAGAATTTTTTGGATGCCGTAAGAACTCTTAATGATTATACCAGCCGTGGCAAAATAACTCCCCTGACCTAGTACTTTTTAGACAGCAAGGCCTCAAGACAATATTAAAATATCTGCCGCATTTACTCTCAAAATGGGCCCATTCGCCAGATTAGCACAGGCTACATATTTGGTAAACCAGGCTCTCAATCTTCTATCATCTCTTCCTGTAGAAGATGGGGAAATCCATTCAATTGACATTGGGAAAGAAAGTGCACAGCTGCGTCGTACAATTGAGGCACTCATATCAGTAACCAAGACTGAATTTGACTTTCGCGATTTGGTAACTTGCTGTCAAGCTGCAGTTTCGTATTGGTAGGTCCTATCAATTACAAAAGTATTTGACCAGAATTGACTCTTGATTAGTGCCATATTGTTGCTCCAAGAGTACCACTGGCGACGAATGCGCATTAGCTCAACTGAAGAGGCATATATTCACATGTTTCCAGAGTCGCGACGCGTCCTGGAGATCTTGACGCAGATGGCAGCTTCTCTTCGTAAGGATGTAGAAGAGGGAAGAACTCTAGATGAGGAATTCCCGGTGTTTCTCTTGCAAGTAGCCTATCAAGGAGCACTGACAACCCTCGAAATGGGTCAGGGAAACCTAAATGATCAACTCAAAGAAAGACTTGAAACATTAAAGTGGCTACTTGAATACATACAGCCGAGGTGGCGAGTAGTGGGTAAGTTCGCCGACCAAAGTCTTTGGGTATTAGACTCTAATATCGCTATGCAGGGATATATTTATCCATTTTACAGTCGAAAGAGGTAATGCTTGCTGCCGCTATGTAGTGGTATCTGAACCTGTTATAGCACTACAATTCTAGTGGCAGCAGAGTATGCGTTTTCTCTTTAGCCTTGAGCAGACCACTGTATCACTGAAAAAGCGTATGATCTATACCTATAGAGAGAGCATCAACAAACTACTGCATCTCAAGGCTTTCAACTTCTAAGCGAGTACATGATAGCCTAGAAACGGGTCATGAGTCCTGCCCAAGATATGTAATGGTAGCTGTATTATCATGACTTGGATGCTATTGCGGCTATAGAGGCAATAACCAAACATGGCATAGTTGTCCAATAATAATACCCCTCTCCATCTCGATGGACGTAATTCTGTTACCGAACTACCCGACGGCTTCCACTGGCCATCCAAATTCGCGCATACCACTGGTGAAGATTTTCCATCCAAGGCGGCATAGGTCCTTTATCGCCCTCTACCTTGCGATCGCTATGGAACAGACAGCTCTTGAGAGTCAAGCGCGCAACCTGAGCGTCCTGATCGATGGTGGCGCCAATAGCGAACAAGCCGTCTGAAGGTCGCGGACCATTGTTCCGAGGAGAATCACCACAGCGGACAATGACTTCATTCGGGGTGCGATCCACGACTTCAAAATGGTCTGTCAGGTATGTGCCGGGCTCATAGCTGGAGGCGGCGAGCTGGTCTCGAGTCCATAGCTGTGACGACGTCTCAGGGCTGTACCATTTGCGGTGCAGAAAACGTCGCTGTATTTCATAACCTGTCAAGCGTTAGCAACAAACGTCATCAACGCTATAATACGAGATCTAGTTCAGAATTCCTCACCCCAGCCACTCCATACGCCACGGCAAAACTCTAGAGCGAGATCGCCCTCCTTCTGAAGCAGCTCTGGGCGGATGCGATTGAGAGGGATTGTCTTGACGCAAATGTCGTTGGTAGCTGCATTGCTGTGCGGATTATACTTTTTGTATACACCAGAGCTATACAGCGCATCGTTGAGAGGAATAGGTGCGATGATGCTCGACGACAAGCGAATGTAGCCGACTGCTGCAGCTGTGCCGGCAGTCACTCCGATGGCGGCCTTGCGAATTATCCCCATTGCGAGCTATGTGGCGTAGATGAAGTGGTTTGGATATCGTAGTATCAGCTTCCGAGGCTTGGATGCGGGCGCAGCACACGATGTAGGTGCAATGGTGAGAGTTTTAGGTTGGAGATGGAGGCACATCGTCAAGTTGAAGCTACCGATATCTGCACGGCAGATCTTAGCGCTAATAGCAGCTCATGCTGCTGGCCCCGCCTCGCAGATACACGTAACGCGAACGCCTCCACAATTGTAGGCTGGCACTAGCAAAGCTGCGATTTGGCTGATGTTTTGCATGGCCATTTCAGTGGTTTCTAAGGCGACGAGGAACATGCTAAAGCCAATCTGAAAGCGACGTGTTTCTATTCCAGCCGCGCAAGGAGAAAAGCTGTGCGCACCAATTGATCTGTAAATAGCCAGGATAATGCTTGGAAATTACACTTAGCATTGCAAAAAAGATGTTAATCTTCATGGTGTACGAATGGACGTGATTATCTTTCACGCATCCCACGTATGCGCAATGGATTTCGCAGAGTTTTCGGACCAAAGGGTATATGGTAACTTTGAGAGTTCTATTCTTAATAGCGCATTGCGATACAATATAAAAAATCTTCATTGCGCTTCCTTGTGTAACTTATAAAGAGTGGTTTGTCGTGTATGCAGTTGTGTAGGTGTATCTTTCGCATTCAATTCTGGATCAAAAGCTCATACATTACAGTGCCAAACAGTTTTTAAAATAACACTTGACAAACTCTTTTCTAATCTCTAAGAGATTACTTTTATTTGTCCCATAAGTGATGTGACCGAAACACTCTTGCACTGATATCTCTAGTATCTGACTGCGTTTGATTCGTTATCTTACTAGATACGTTTATATCTTGACATTTGAGTATACCATTACCATTAGTGGGTATACCACCGCAGGTGCTATCTTGGATATTGAACCGATTGTCATTTGTTGGAAGATTACATGTATTTTCTTTCATTTCATCCTCCGAAATGACACCCCATGAGTCGATCATCTTCCCAACTTCAAATCTTGGCGAGAGAGACATTTTTTGTCTAGGTAAGGGATCTGTATATTGAAAATATACATGAAAGTAATGAAGACAATGCCCTAGCTGTCTGGTGAGTCCATATATATATTGAAACTATTGCATCAATACTATTACAAGAATACGTAGTAATTGAAGATAGTGGATCGCTCATGCCTTATTGTATTCCATAATAAAGAACTGATAATTTATTAGCATCGTTCTTCTTTTATACATTATAATTGTTAAAAATATGCCTGGCTGTGTATGTATACCTTGTACTACAATGGTACACACTTGACCTACAAGGCCAGAGTCATAACAGCCAGCGAATAAGCTGATGTGAGCTAGAGCATTTTAATTAAAGAGAGGAAATACTGTTTAATATATATATAGGTAGATAAGATCAGCCTGGTCTGAATAAGTAAAGGTATACATATATGCTAATCTTGTTGGTATACCTAAATTGGACAACTCTCTCATTTTGCAGCAGAGGGAGGTGCACGCTACAAATTAGTCGATCAAGGCCACATAATGACAGCTTATACTCCATATACAAAATAAGGAGTTATTTGCACTTTATTATTAGGTAATGGCACATATAACATGTCCCACAGAATGCCTCGTGGTATCCAGCTTGTGGGTTTGAGCTAGCGGCTGCATCGACTAACACAACCCCAGACTGATGCCGTTGTCAGAATACGAAATTAGCGTCAGTCTTCGGAGCAAAGCAGAATTTCCGTATCCGAGTGGAGTTCAGGGGTCTCGTCCTTTGTCAAGAAAAAAAAAAGTGAATTTTGAGTACTGTGTTGAAGAATAACGACAAATGTGGTAAGAGTCTCATTAAGCCCATGCGCTACATCCATGGTCCCCTGGGGCTGCAAGCCTCTCTAAAGTTTGACGGCCATGTTTGGTAACGATGTGTCAAACTACATGTTAGTATCTATCAAATGGCTGTTTGAATGAGGGCCGAGACTGCGCAATCATTGCTGAATGAAGACGGAGCCGGCCGATGGTGCTCTAATTATTTGCGATGCCGTAATGCACTTGGAGCGCTGGCGTCTAGCTCTTCTTCATTATGTCTTTAGTGCTCGATGCCGTCGAATCCCTCGTTTGCCCGAGCAGGCAGAGTCGAGCGATACGCGGAGTACTCCGCGCGCTCTTACAAAAGATCTCGACTAGGATTGCCACCACCAGCTCTAGTGCCCGGAAGCTTGACCGACGCAACATTTTTCTCAGCCAACTGGAAGCGACTTACCCACCGAATACCGGATAGCCGTGCCGTAGTGCGGTGCTATTCTTCTGCTAGCACTCAAGTTTTTAGCCACTAGTGCCGAATTTGATATCAACTGGAGTTGGATAAATGAAGTGAGGATTTATGGGAGATGGCCGTATCGAAGCATTTTGGAAATAAGAATGGAACAAAGCAATGAGCTGCAGAAAGGTACCTAGCCATCGGTAAAACATGCCCTGTCATGTAGTACGAAATAGTAGTCCGGTGATCAACACGGAGTAGCGTATGGTACAGTGGTATTTACCACACATTCCTTGACCCCTCGATGGCGAGAGTAAGACATTGATATCACTGCGTTCCTCGTACTCCACCCCGCAATATCAATGACTAGCGTACGTCTCATACTTATACCAGTATGTGCTCCGTAACGTGGCAAGGGTCCTGCGTTCGAACCTCGCTACGGGAAAGGCAGCTCGGCTCAACTAACTGGCTAGGGACTCAGTAGTGGCGCATGAAGATAAGCCTACTCGTACAATCTTCAACAAGTCGCGTGAGGTGGGCTCGCAAAAGGCACCGCTAAAAACTGGACCCCACGGCCCGTCTTATCTGGAGAGGAAAAAAAGATTGTTAAAAAGGTACGGCTCCCCACCAGTTCGAGGCTTCAGCAGGAGAAAAGTGCACACCTGCAACTGTTTTCCCCAGAGTGCCGCGGCCGGACAATTCACACGATGGAGTACGACCCAGAGATCGGCCACAGGCCAGCTGGCCATCATGTTGACGAGAAAGACCCCGTGGCCAATGTTTCTGACGACACTTCCACGGAGCTGGCTACTGGACCAACGAGCGGCCTGCTGTTTCGTCTCCGCAGGCTAGAGGCGCAGATGGACAAGAAGCTTGGAATCGAATCTGAAGCCATCAACCGCAAACTGGAGGAAGACAAACAGCCAGTCCCATGGATCGAAGAACTGACAATGGCCCTGCTCTGGGCCAGTGGAACCATGAATACGTCTTGCTTTGCGACTGGCTTCCTGGGCGCCCAGTTTGGATTGAGTCTCAAGCAGGCCATTGTTGTGACAATCTTTGCCTCGCTTCTTGGTGGCGCCGTTACTGGCTACTGTGCGACTTTTGGAGCCGCGACTGGATTACGACAGATCAGTGTGAGCCGATACAGCTTTGGCTGGTGGCCAAACAAGGTCATTGCGCTACTCAACAGTATCCAGCAGATGGGCTGGGCGGCAGTGTCGTGTATCACAGGTGGTCTGGCCTTGACTGCCGTGTCTGACGGCCGTGTCTCACTGATCCTTGGTATCGTCATCTTGGCTGTCGTTGCTCTTGTTATATCATTTATTGGATTGAATGCCATTTTGGTGTATGAAAGATATGCCTGGATCATCTTCTTCATTATTTTCCTCATCATCTTCGGCGAAACTGGCAAATATGCAGACAACTCTACGCCGGCGACTGCTACTGGAGGTACACTCGCTGGTGCTGTCCTCAGCTTGTTGGCCATTGTATATGGATCAAGCGCTTCCTGGTGCACCATGGTCAGCGACTACTACGTCCACTATCCCGCCAATGTTAGCCGAGTCAAGGTCTTCCTTATGACCACCTTTGGCATTGCAATTCCCACGTCTATTGGTATGGTTGCTGGCTGTGTTGTAGCCTCAGCTCTGGGCTCCAAGCCTGACTGGGCGGCTGCCAATGAGCAAGGATTAGGCTATCTGATCCAAACCATGCTCTATCCGAAAGGATTCGCCAAGTTCCTACTTACTCTGCTCGTGCTATCTGGCATCAACACCAACGTCATTAGCATTTACAGTGCTGCTATTTCGTTTCAGCAGCTTTCACGACCTTTTGCCCTCGTTCCCCGATTTATCTGGACCATCTTCTGCTTTCTTTGCATTCTTGCTTTAGCTCTTGGTGGCAGAGAGCAGCTGAATGCTTACCTGCAGAACTTTTTGAGTCTTCTTGGATATTGGTGCACAAGTTATGCCATCATCTTATTTGAAGAACACGTTTTCTTTCGAAAGGGCGACTTCAAAAACTATGACCTGGAAGGCTGGAATGACCCCGCACGACTACCCGTGGGTATCGGAGCCTCTGTCTCATTCCTTCTTGGTGTCATTTGCTGGTGCATGGGTATGGATGAAACATGGTTCGTTGGGCCTCTCGCGAAACTTATTGGCGATTATGGTGGTGATGTTGCCAATGAGTTTACATTTGTGGTAACAGCAATCACCTACGCACCAGCAAGATATCTGGAGCTAAAGTATATCGGCCGGTAAAGTGGCTGATTTGTATATACGATGACCGCTGCACTTGTATATCCAGGTCTCTATGACATGGAATTTTCCTTTAGAGACAAAACCCCCAATGCGGTTTAAGAAATACCACAGTACTTAATAATGAATAAAATTTAATGACAAAATCTTGTCTTGCCGCCGTGTTTTAATCTCCTCGTCGTACAGTCGTGAGGGTTGGTAGATGGCGAACTGGAGTCAGCGCGAGATGTATTCTCGCCCTCGTAAATTCACATGGGCTTTCATTTCACAAATAAAACGCAGCAGAGATCTTCAGCGCTATTAAAGATTAGTGCTGGAATTATTTCAAGCGACTTTTAGAACTACGTTTGTAAACCAGCAGATATTCATTCCTTGCAGCAGGCAGCTGTAGTAAGCGAAACGGGTATAACTATGTACATGTAGCTAGAAACAGAAGCTAGGTACCTAAGTGAGCAATCAGCAGCAACAGGCGTGGATTGCCAGAGCGTGGATGATGAGAATGAAACACCGCACCACCAGACAACATTACGTTTGTTTCAATTAATCGTATTTAGATGATATCGTCTTGTTATAAAACACAATAATTCTATAATTCCTCTTCTTAATAAGATGCGTAGCTCTAAAGTATTTGAGTGATTGCTCTTGCTCTTGTATTATCTAGCTACCTTCAAGTTTGTCAAAGTACATTTAATCTGCCATCTAGGAACTAGCTGGGACGCAGTTTATATCCAAGAGGCTATTATCCATGTTGGTACAGATCCATTGGGGCGTTTTGCCGCTGGGATTAGCCACCGAGATGTTTTGGGCAGCAATATTTACACATTTCTACAAAATATCATGTTAGCTCAAGTTTCTTCCACTTCTGATAGTAACTTACCTCGGGAGATGAACATGTCAGAGTGCCCACTTTAGGATCGTATTTGGACGATGTTGTTCCCCACATGTTTTTAAATAAGACATCGCTGATGGTCATGTTGGAAGGGTATTTATCGCAGATAGTCTGGTTGCTTTGACCGTAGCACTGGTTAATCTCAATAGCCCAATCGTTGTTGTCGTTGTAAAACGTATCGTAGGTGACATTCTTCACATATCCCGCTCCACCACCTCCTGATAGGCCAGGTTGGAATGGAGTATCCGTACCAGGCCATACCTTAATACGGGCGCCGTCGCTGGCATTCGACATTGAGATGTTGTATACATATACGTTTTCAACGATATCGTACTCTGCAGGATATTGGCCGAGAGAGCCGACTGAGATGCCGTGTGAGCCGTTGCACTGCATGCCTTGAACAATGATATTGGTGCTGTTGGGCTTGAAAGACACGCAGTCATCGCTGTTATTAACATGGGAGTTTTGTATAACGACACGATTGCTTCTAAAGGTGTCCCATCCATCACCGTTCTTGGCCGGATTGCTGCTCACGCTGCGAACTGCGATATCAATATCGCTGACCAGGATATCAGTGCTATTAGCGATGAGGTTAAACCACTACACACAGTCAGTAATTACTCTCTTTCTTTGCATACGCAAATATACTTACGTCAGGAGAGTTTCGCATTTTGAGGCCGGTAACAGAGCCCGATTTGAGTCCGTCTAACACAAACAAAATAGGTCGCAAAAGAGTAGGATTAGTTGCAAATGCATCATACCAAGCCTGGCCGTTTCCGTCAATCAAACCGTGTCCACCTCCGTAGATGTTGACATCTTTCCCTCCAAAACGCCAGAAGGCAGACGAATTCTGGAAGGCATATTTGAATGAATTCTTCACCCAATAGTCAATGTCGTTGGAGAATGTTATGGTGCCAGTGAGGACAACATCTACAGCCTCCAGAAATGTAAGATCTAGAGGGGAAGCAATAGTGTAGCTGCCATCCAGTACCACACGACCACCTCTATTACATTCTTTAAAGGCTTTGAAAATCTCAGGAGCATTGTCGATTTTCTTTTGGTTGTGCAAATGGGAAGAGCTGGAGACATAACATGTCTTGTGGCGATTGGGAGAGTGCGGGAATGGCCGCCCTGGCGTCTTGGGGCCCCATTGAAGCTTAGGTCTGTCAAGTACAGTCTTACGAGCATCAATGGGATACACGGAAAGCAATAGAGCTCCCCAAAATATTAGCTTGCTGAGAATAGCCATTTTGCTAGCTGTACACCGGGACAAGAGAAGATGAGGGCCAACAGAAGCATAGAGAATATTTAAGACGGTAAATATTGCCATGATAGGTATATATACATATGTCACAGGAAGTGATAATGGATCACCAATGTTTAAAAGACCCGGCTGGATTCATCCGGCTATTCAGCTTAGCCTCACTCCAGGTTGTTGGGCATTAGGGATTGCCTCCAATTTTTTTGCGGAGAAGTGGACCTTTCTCTGGAATGCGGGAGCAAAGACTGGCTTTGAGTGGAGCGGTTATCGGATAGGTGTGCATCTCTGCGAAGTAATTAATCACATATTACTCGAGTGTACCGATGCCATTGCTGTTGGATATGTGTTAACCCGCCGTAAGTAGTCTAATTGCGCAAGGGCAGCTTTCCTATAGGCTGGCTGTGAACGGCTATTGGAGTAATATTCCTTGTGTCAATGCTGCACCTCGGGGATATTGCCCCGAGGTGCCGTACTTTCCATTAGCCACGAACTCCTTTTTAACTTCCAAAAGATACTAGAGAAGCTGGCAATTCAGCGAGAATATGGAGTAGTTGAAGCGGATTCATGGAAAATTTGGCCCCGCAGTTCTAGCTAGCTAAGCTTGGGAGTCCTTGCGCAGAAGCTATTAAAGATGGCTGTGTAAAACAAAGTATCCTTCATCAATACGTTTACTTCTACCAACACACCCTTGGAAACTTATCGCTGTTAGGCGCCACTGGTGCTGTGTACTATGGTTGAGGAGGATCTTTTGTAACAATAGTGGAGAGAGTAATGGTCACAGAAGATGCCGAAGCCGTGGAAACAGATAACTGTCTTTTGGTGAATATGTATTAAAAATAGCGGTGAAACTAATAGCTTGCAAGGTCTTTCCCTGCGAAACGCTCAGAGAAGGCAAAAGTTCAGATCATAGAGCAAGAGTACTGGTGGAAAAATAAGTGGTAGTTTTCTCAATGAGATTGCAAAATGTTGCTCTGAACACCGAGGATCAGATGGCAAATATAAGCAGCCGCCGATCAAAATAGCCGGCGGTATTGCCGTAGCAGGTGGACAATTATATTGGCCCCTCATGCCACGAGCTACCTATAAAAGGTTTCCATCTTTGATTTGGCGTACCACAGTCTTTATATCGGCGCGTTGTCGTATCAAGCGATAAACCGCCTGAGATTCCTCCTCCGGCATATTTTTCACAGCATCGAAAAAATATTGATACTCGCGACTCTTCTTCCTCTCTTCTAGAAGTTTTCGCATCAGTACTTCTGCTTCCGTCTCAGTAGATGCATATTGACATTTAGTATCTTGCTGAGCACATGCGAGACATCTGGGCTGGTCTCCGCTACACTGAAAGGATCAGTCAGCTTGGCTACAGCCTTGGAAGATGGGTAGGCAATGAGAGGATAAAAATCGAGTTTACTTCTGTTTTGCTCTTCTGGCAGGCTTCACATGCGACGTTTGTACTATTGCGCTGGGGCAACGGATGATCCTGGCGTAGATTGTCGGCGGAAGTAGAGTTCAAGTCAGAATTAGGCGCGGGCTGGCCCGGATCTGGGGCGCTTTCGTGGGACGTGTCACGCTGCATCGCAACGCTGTGGTGAAGGTATCGTGGTGTAGCTGGAGCAAGATGTGTCATATATCAATCGAAACGATATCGCTGCTCAGGGCCAAAGAATCAAATCTAGATCGCGTGAGCTTTTCATCAAAGCAGCACGTGCAACGGGCCAATCAGATGAAATGGAGGCCGCTCTGAAATATCACGCCAGGGGCAGAATGTCTTGGTACAGGCTATACGAAGTATAGCGTGAATCTATTTCTTTGAAACCATTCTCGGATCATTGAGTTGTTCAGCGCTACCACGCTGCCTTCAATTGGTATACGGTATTAGATGTGTATGAGAGACAAATTCTGATGGTGTGACCTGTTCTAAAGTCGTCAGTTTGTGGATTACCTATTTTACGAGCATCCTTAATTAAGAGCTCTTAGATTACTAGTGTGCACTACACCTATTCTCCAACATTTACAGGAATGGCTCGAAACATGTGTTTTTATCTAATACACATTCAAAACTCATTTTAAGGCAAATTAATCTCTAAATGTATATATTAATTGTTCACAATGTTTATCATCTATAAGCAGGTAAAACCATGCCTTATCATCGCACATTTTCGTTTGAATCAACAATTCACACATCTGGTAAATCAGTGCTAGGATTGAGAATATGCACCATTTAGGTGCCAGTGTATTAACAGAAATCAGCTATAGAATATGGTAACTGAATAGCCCAGTCTAATAGAGCCATTGCAATATATGTAAGCTAAATGTCCATATGCCACAACAGTTAAAGAAAACAATGCCAAGTCAATATGGAGCATGCAAAGTAATGTTCTTGCACCTTGCATAAATACAATTGATCTCTACTAAGCTCCGAAGCTCTGTGCCAAGTATCAATTGTAGCCTTGTAATCTGAAATGGCATTTTTGTGCTACAGCTGTTTCAAGAGAATGGTAACGTATGAAATACTCCGTGAATAGTTCCATGGCAAGGAGTACAAGCGATATGAGGCGAGAGCAAGACCTCAAGGACTTAGCCCCATTAACTTATGCTTGCTGGGCCGTCTCAAGAGTTCCGTTGAATTCTTTCTCCATTTCAATGAAACACATATCTTCTGGCAGTGTCATGCTGATGAATCGTTCGCGAGGAAATGGCGATGTCTCGCCTGTCTTCTGGTAGCCTTGGCGCATGTACCACTCAATCAGGGCCTTGCGGATCGAAAGTGCGTTTAGCGAGAACCTTTCGGCTCCCCAAACCCGTCGACAGTATGCTTCGGCGTAAGCAAGGACCAGGCGCCCAACGCCGCTGCGCTGATAGCGGTCGCTCACTGCAATCATAGAGAGGCGGCCACAGTTGCCATGGCGCTTGGCGACCTCGATAGACGCCACCAGGCTGTTGTCGTCGTCTAGAGCCATCAGGATAGTATTTTCCGGGTTGGCAATCTTGGAAGCCACTTCCTCGACATCAATTCGAAAGCTGGATGCGAGTTCCGTATTGCCAGTCCAGTCGGATCTGCTGTCCTCGGTGCGAAACGCAGACTGAACCAGCTGCTGAATCTGCTCCGCATCCTCTGGAGTTGCTGTGCGGAATTGAAGGTTGAGAGATGCCATTCTGTAGGAGAGACGAGTCACAAATGGGTGTTTATTGACTTTTTGAGAACGTGATGCTGAGAAGAATTGTTGCCGTTTGATATCTGACTTCTTGAGCCTACCTTGGCCAATCCTTTATACTTTTTTTTATCTTCTTCTTTTGTTTTCTTCTCATGGCATACGGAGCATATCGTACTACGAATTGCTGAGCCTTTCAGCGTTTACTTTGCTCATAAGGGCGCTAATGACTCCGCAGGGCTTAACCGCGAGCTCTCCAGGTCATCAGTTGACCTGCTAGGCTTCCATTTTGTAGCAATTCCCCCTTAAAACAGGTTCGAGGTCAGTCCATTTTCTGTCGAATGCTGCGCAAAAGGCGCGCACAAGGCGCGAAATAACGCTCAGCACGTGTGTTGACAATCAACATGCGCGCGCCTTTTCCAGGCATCAAAGACGATTCTTTAAGAGGATGGTTTTCTCTTATTATGCGCGAAATAGCCTCATGCTGGCGAGCTGTAATATTTGTCCAGTGCATGTGTCGATTGTTGAATTTCCGGTGAGTGCTAGGGCTGAGCCGTATATAATACTGCATGTACTCCGTAATATCCACCCAAATTCGATCGCGGCAATCCCCGCAAGAAGCACAGTCCATGGTTGCTGCATCCATAACCATCTCCTAACACGATCTGCTACTCACCCCAAGATGCATTCAGCCAGAATATTCCGACTGGCACACTGCGGCGCGATGAGCCCGGCTTGGCCACGAATATTCCGTAACGCGACGCGGATCGATATCCCACCTCGGGAGGGGCTCTAACTCCCCGCATCGAAGAGTGAAGCCGGCAAGATGGCTTCTGGAGTAGAAGCTCTATATGGCATAGGACTGCACTGTTGTCTTTGCGCGTGTAAGTGTTTTTATATAAAGAAGACTACGGGGATTTTCCAAGTCTGCTTTCGATTTCAATATAGAGAACCAAAAAGAAAAGATAATACATTTGCTTGTGCCCTCATTTATTCATCATGTTTGGCAAGATCGCTCTCGAAGAATGCTGGACTATTCAAGAAGAATTGGCAAACAATGATCCAGGGAAATTCGTTGCCGCTGGAACTGGCTCTCGTCTAACAAACGAGCTGCTCGACATTCACGATATGCGTTTGAAGCAGATGGATGAGAACAACGTTGACTTTATGGTTCTTTCATTCAATTCTCCTGGCTGCCAGGGCATCGCCGACAAGGCGAAAGCCGAGGCTCAGGCAACGCTGGCGAATGACCGCATGGAGGCCGAGGTGATGAAAGCGCCGAACCGCTTTGCAGCATTTGCCGCGCTGAGCATGCATGACCCTGCACAGGCGGCGGCAGAATTTCGCCGCTGCATGACGGAGAAGAAGGGCTTCGTTGGTGTGCTTCTCAACGATTATCAGAGCTGTGGTGAAGATGGTAATGGCATGCTGTATTACGACCAGCCAGAGTACGATGTCTTCTGGCAGGCAGCAAATGACCTTGAAGCTCCTGTCTACATGCATCCACGGCCCTCCAATAAGCTGATCCATAAGCTTATGTGGGATGGTCGCCCTTGGCTCGACTTCTCTGCTCTAGGGTATGCGGATCGGCTCAATATGCACATCCTGGGAATCGTCACAAATGGCATCTTGGATCGGTTTCCCAAGGTGAAGCTGATTTTTGGGCATATGGGTGAACACATGTAAGTCTAGTGCCCTCTTTTGACTTTTTAAGCCCAAAGCTAACGCAGAAGCAGCCCGTACGATATTTATCGTATTGACCACAAGCTTGATCGTAGCCGGTTCCCTAACATGCCCATGCGCAAGGACAAGCTTGTACGAGATTATTTTGGCGAACAGCTCTTCATTACGACTTCTGGACATTTCTCCACGCCTGCCTTGATGTGTGCCATGGGAGAAGTTGGGGTGCAGTCAATCATGTTTTCTATCGACTACCCGTTTGAAAGCATTCCCAACGCTTGCGGTACGTTCTCTTCTCCAGACGTTCAACACCACCTTCTAACTCTTATTTTAATGCAGCGTGGTGGGATGAGCATGTAGCCGCCAGTGTCAATCAGCATGATTACACTAATATGGGGCGCAATAATGTTCTTAGAATAATCCCTAGGCTAACCCAAGAGCCGCATAATCTGAAGTCCATGACGCCACAAGAGTGCAGAGTGGGAAGACTAGCGGCAGACGAAGGTGAGGTTTGCTATGGTTTATACAACAAGTCATGGAATCAGCGGGAGATTAAGGTAGTGCCACAAAATTAAGGGTAACTGCAAGACGTTTAAATTACAACTAATTGATGAACGTTTTAATCTATGTCGAATTATTGTGAAATGAATATGTTTTAATTAAAAAAGGTATAAGCTTTAATATAATCGATGCAGATATCATCATGCAACATCGTTACGCATATAGTCCTGTCACAAATCGTGATGAGAACGACTTTCAAGCATTAACAGCATGCCTACCCATTAAACATAAAGGTATAAAAAAGACGCGCATTTATAAATCCTTGTGAAACGTAGGATTACCAAGACGTTTCCGCCATCCCGCACCCTTGAAATAGAGAGGAATGAGAGGCAAGTAAAAGGCAAAAGTAATAAACGCCAAGGTGATCCAGGCATCCTCAATCCCCACCTTCTCCGAGAAAGGGATGCAGTAGAATCCAATTGTGAAACTATACACCTGTCTCCCAAAGTTTATGATCGAACCAAGTTCGGGAGATTGAGGCTTATAACACTATTGCACACGAAAAATATTAGCATGTAGTTGAGATTAAGACGCAAATGTGCAGTTTACTCACTTCTGCCGTATAGGTATAAACTCCTGTGGTAACAACCTGCAATCCTGCGCTAGCAATGGCAATTCCAAACGCCACTCCGATCCAATGAGTCTTATTTTGAAGGCAGACTCCTTCGATAATGATGCCAAGAGGAGTTAGCACCACGGCTGGGATGATTCCTAGGAGACGATCCTCAGGACTACGCTCGCCTCCGCGGCGTATAGCTCTCTTTTCACTGATCCAGTCGGATATGCCTCCAGCAAACAGTTCACCGATAAGACTACCAACTGTGATAGGGATACCTAAAAGGAGACCTGTTTGCTGGGGCTGGAAGTGATAGATTTGGCCGAAGAGGTTCGCGCTCGTGATAATGAAGAGGATACTTCCATAGGCGAAGGAAATCGAGTAGCACCACGTTGGCAGAAGCACGCTCGGGTACATGAGCATCTGGAACGGTCGGACAAAATCCACAAGTTTAACCTGTCGTGTAGGATGTGCCCTTCTCTTCAGAAGCATATTCGACATCCAAGACTGTGAGGGACGTGCTACAGCCTCTGGTGTGCGAGAGTAGAGCGTTTCAGGGACAGTGAAGATAAAGATGATGAGAATTCCTCCTGTCAGCATGGCTGGAATATAGAAGCACCAGTGCCAGCTCAAATTCTTTTCGATGTAGCCACCGATTAGTGGCGCGATGTGGCCACCAGTCAAGAAGCTGATGGTATAGACGCCCATGTACAGCCCTCGTTCGTGAGCAAAGTACATGTCACAGACGGTGGCACTGCCCAAGCCTAGCGGCACGCCGCCGAAAAAGCCATTGAAACAACGTAAGGCGATGAGAGTGCCGTAGTTCTTAGCCGCGCCGGAAGCACCGCAGAAAGCCACTGCTGCGGCCACGGTGAAGATGTATACTGGCCGGCGGCCATAGACGTTTGCGATCGGATTCCATACGATGGTTGAGATACCAGCCAGGAGAATGAAAGTACTAGTCACGTACGCAGTTGTAACAAGATCCTTGTGGAGGAACAAAGACAGAGGAACAAAAGCTGGCGTCTAGCCACGAGTCGAGGCGCAATTAGTACAAGAAGATCGTGTTAAAGACGCGCGATCTGTGGGGCTTCGGATACACGTACAATCAAGGAAGCACTAAATAAGGCCAGAAAGGAGAACAGAGAGACCTCGACCAAAACCATTAGCTTCAACCAGCGATTCCAGTTGAGCGGGTCTTTGGGGTCATCGGTGGGCTGAGGCGACAATGGAAGACCGCGAGGGTCTAGCTTCAAGGGTCGATGAGCTTCTTCCTCGTGTTCTCCCTCATGTTTGGCACTGCCGCCGTTTTGTGAATGATCTTCACTGGCGGATACCTCCGCCTTATCCATTGGCACAGCCATTGATATTTGGGGACAGCAAAGGGAAAGCGGTAGTAATTAGTAGGTAATACGTTAAAACAGATGGCGGAATTCACGGTGGCGTGAGATTTGGTTATTCATCATTTAGACGAAACTTAGCCATTGTCTTGTGCGGGAAGAAGTTTTCCGTGCGCGGTTATTACGCGTGGTATTTATCATATGCCGCCTGATTGCGAAGACCCCAGACGAATGCTGGGATCACGATAAGCGACAAACGACGCGCCTTCGGGGGGAGTTTAGGGTTCTCCCCCACACTGCTAGACGCCACAAAATGCCAGTTGGAAGCTGCAACCACACGTTTGCGTACGATGTTATATGGCGGTAGGCAAGCGAAACGCGGGGTAAGAAGGGCATTTAAACAGCTGTGCCGAGAGCTTCAACTATATTTCAGTTTGTGATCATGGCTATGAACCGTGCCTTGCGTTCTGGGAGGAGTTCATCCGAAGAAGCCATCTCCGTATATTGCACTACTGTCTAGGTAGCTAGCTTCAAAGCCGGCACGTTCCAAGTATCTACATACATGTATATATGTACGCTTGTCATCACATGATGCTTCATGTTGCCAAACCCGCGCTTTGATCGTAAAAACCATAGAAGGCTGTTATCTCATGTGCTACGTCAAAATATTACATCAGTTATTAATTATTCCATTCACATTTGTGAAGTGATTATCCAGGTACTACCCCGTTAAGAACTGGTGGAGATCGCATCAGCGACTCAGCACCAGCTCCGGGGTTCTCCACACCCCACGACCATGTGGTCGAGCCTAGATTTGAATGGAGCTCTAGTTGAGAGCCTAGATCCATGGTTAGATCCTGAGTAGTGTCCCACAGTGACCACAGGTCGACGCCTCCGTCTTCAGTGACCTCATCTTCTGGTAGTGTCGTGCCGTTGCTATACGCTGTGGCCTCTCCGGCCCATCTGTCACTTCCCGGCATGGCAGTCGGAGGAGTATTGTACCGCTCAACTGTCCTTCGTCGTTCATCGGGTATAGTTCTATCCAGAAAACCAAGCAGCTGCTGTAAGAAGGCATATGCCCGTTGTGCACAGAGGTGGTTGCCGGACATTTGGCGAATCATATTCACCGCCTGGTCCAGGTGCATCAATGCGCTTCGGTCATCTCGAAACTCCGGATCAACGACATGGGAGACGATTATGAGGATCGAAGTAAACACTTAACCATTCTGTTAGCGGAAACGTGTGATGTTAGAAAGGGACATATCGGCGGCTTTCGACTTACAATAGTATAAATTGAACCAGCTGGGCCCCATTGCCTTTTTGGTCCGGTCATGTCGCTCAGCTACCAGTCGAATCGTTTGTTCCGCTGTGCTAACACAAACTTGCCGGCTACGCTGTAGTATGCTTGCTCGTAGTCGGCCTCCCTCCCATTCTTTGGAAGCTGGAGCCGAAGTAGAAGATGCCGATGAAAGTGCGCTGAGGCCCGATACTAGCGACTGTCTGTGGATCAATATGCAGACCATGTTGGCCCGAAGCGCCAGGATAAGAGTAGATTCTTCTTCCGGCGGTATGCCTTCGCGGATGCGAAGCCTTTCAGGCATTTCGGCCTGCCAAGCCTCAAATTCCTCGTCAAGTCTGACCAAGTCTGATAACGTTGGTTGGCCACCTATCATCATTGTCGATTCTAAAAGACGATATAATTTCGATACCTGTAGGAAAAATGACATGCTAGATGTAGTTTGGATTGAGGGGAATAATAATCGAGTCGGCCGAATGCAGTCATCATCTAGATCTTCTGGTAGAGGAGTCGAGAATGTAGTCGTTGAGGTAGCAGCGGGGCGGCCGTAAATCATGCTAAGAAGCTGATCCAGCCCAAAGCATGCATACCACACTCGCTTACGGACTTCCTGGTCTATGCAGTCGAACTTCTCAGGGTCAGGGGGCCGGTGCAACTCCAGATCGTAGGCTATACGGATGGCAAGCCCCAGCACCGTCCAGCACTCGTCACTATAGCTGGAGCTTTGCAGAAAGCGAGCGCCGAGAAGCAAGGCTTGAACCTTCTCGATCCTCCACTCTGACATGAGATTTGGCTGCATAAGCTGCATGGCAGTATCGTAAAACTTGCGAGATATGACATCCGAGCCTTCTTGTCCCCGTCGACTGTGTGCCGCAGTCAGTGCGCATATCATGTTGAGGATGGCCAGTGTGTAAATGTAATCGTTCGTTCGAGCCGCATGACGATTGTTCAAGACTTGGTCAAACTGAGCCATGATGGTAGGAACGTGGAATATTGGAGTGAGTTCATGATGGAAGTCGAAATATGTTTTGATTAGTTCTTGGGCGTTGGGAGGCAGCGAGAACAGATCAGTTGGGTTCCTTGATTCGACAGAGTAGTCTCTAGGGGAGGAAAAAGACCGAGCATCTAGCTTGGCAGATGGGTGATTCATGGCGTTGAGTATCAGCCGCGTAAAAGATTCTCCAGCTTTGCCGCTGAGAAATATGTCTGGGGTTGTTGGAAGAACATGGTGATGTTGCTGTTGGTAGTTGCGGCCCGCCGGCCAGGCTATTGACTGGATAGAGTGATGCATTGGCGGTAGCCTCGTAGCCTCGTATTGGATGATTGATGGAACAGGGGAATTGTGCTGGATTATGGGTAGAGCATGTGATGGCTGCGGTCGCTGCTGGGTCTTGTCTCGATGTGTGTCCTCGAAGTTGCGTACACGCCGCTCCAATGATCGAATATATCTAGATGAAAGTCAGTGTTTCAGTCTACTAACAAGCAACTCAGTCAAGTATTACGCCTGCGCCGACTTCGTCATGCCCCGAAGCATCTCGTCGGACGCCTGCGCCGGCACGATGTGGTCGCATTTTGTCTTGCGCTGCCGACAGCTGCGGCATGCCACTGTGGCACGTCGCCGCTTCCTGGGGCCGTCTTTGCGTTCAGGGCCAGCGCCGGCCTGTGCTGTCGCCGGCATAGGGGACGTGCTAGCCATTCCGTAGCCGATAATGATAATGACTCAAGAGAGAGATGGGAGGGCTCTGCAGAATTCCGGGGACGTGGTGCGTGATCCCGTCGTGAAAGTCGCGGCTCGGGATGGTGACGCCGTCGCAAGCGATGCGCTAAATTGGCCTGCGGTATCCAGGTGCCCGCGAGTCGTGGTGCATTGTCTTGCGTGCGCTGGACTGGCCCGGCAGAGAGTATGAATGAAATCGAATTGGAGACGAAACGGTTCCCGGATCGCGAATAAGCTAAGCGGCGCTGATATGGCGCGTACCCAGATTCTCCACCCCCAGCGCCACCAACCCCAGGCAAGCTTAGCTGGGAACTGATCTGGGGTTCATCTCCGGAGCTGGACGGGGCAGCAGGATCGCAGTGCGTGCTGATCTGATATCTGCAAGATGTACTGTATGGTTGCAGATGGGTGCCCCAATCTGCACTAGTAGTTTGGCGCCTTGAGGCCGTCGTCGGGGGCATTGGTTGTTCTCCGCAAGGATTTCATACGTGCTTGATTACTATTACATGAAGCACACGCACATTGCCTGTATAGAGAACGCCTTGGTCTCTTGAGGGGGCCCTGCTGAGCTTAAAAGTCAAATAGAATTGTTTGACCCATAACAATAAGCGACAGGCGTCACAGTGGGGAAGCTGAGAGATCGGCATTGTCATGTGCTCGTATAGGTGCAAGATTAAAGAAGAATTTGGCTTACTCGTGGAGAAGAGCCGTCAAGGCATTAGCTGTGCGCTATTCCCGTGTCCGCGGGATCGATGTATGACCACTGTAAGATACAACATCTACAAACTGACACTCATCGAAGCACATGCAGAACCTGTCATGGCGGGTGACTTTTCTATTCATCGTGTATCTTTTATTAGTGATATTATCCTTAGCCGATTAGCACTTCCTGTTCATTAATCGAGTTTATCGTGCCATCCTTCAAAGTCCCTGTGGTTAGTGAGTCCACTAGATGCTGCTTCTTTGCTTTATATTCCGCCTCAATATCTCCTGTCCAGATCCACCCCATACGGTCTTTTAAACTATCTCGCACAAGAGGAAGGCAGTCTTCATAAGTCTTGCCCTTCATTTCAGGCGTCTGCATTTCATATACTTGTCCAGCTTGGCGAGCTGTAGCCTGCGCTTTCTGGGCACGAGGGAGACGAACGTCTTGGTACACCTGCATCCACTGTCCAAGCGTTTGGGCGCTCCCCTTTGAAGATGCGGCAAGATAGTCAGCAATGGCTAATCCTAGGATATATCCATCCTCGATAGCCTGGCCAGCACCGGCTCCTACTGCATGTTAGTTGAAATTTAGAGCATCATTGTTTCATTTCATGTGTTCTCACCCTGATGTGGAAGCATCTAGAGTCGTTGAATCGTTAGAAAAGTCCAAATAATGTCATATCGGTGCCAATTACTTACCGCGTGCGCTGCATCTCCCATGAGCACGATTTTGCCGCTTCCAAAGACCCATTGATCCAAGAGCTCGCGGTCATTGAGAATCCACTTTGACGGAAATTCGTTCATGAAAGATATGGTTTTACGGACAGTAGGATCGAATGACTCAAACTCTTTCTGTACCTCGCTTCGGTGGCCCGTGGCCGTCCAGCTCTCCAGGGCGCGGTCGTCATCAGAATATACAAAAGCAACAATATTGAGGATTTTGTTTTTGCTAATAGGAAAAGCTAGAAAATGCTTGTCTGGACCAAGCCAGCTTACCGAATAAGACTTGAAAGGCCACCAGGACTCGAGGTCCTTGATAGGTACTAATCCTCGATAGCACATACGGCCGCTATATTTAGGATTGTCAGAGCGAAACTGAGAACGAATATTGGAGTGAATTCCATCACATCCAACAACGAGATCTGCGGTCGACGTCGTCCCATCGGCAAAATGAAGCTCAACAAAGCTTCCTTGGTCCTGAAAATGCGTTAATAACAAGCAAGTCTGCTCTCAGCTCCCAGCTGATCTTACCTTCAACTCGATACACTGCTTATTATTGTGAAGAGTAGCTGCGTTTCGCTCCTTGACATGACTAAAAAGCAATTCCAAAAATTCAGCTCGGTGAACAGGGCTTTGCCTTATCTCCTGCCGGTCATCCACAGGCACAGTGACGATCTCGTTGCCGTTGTCATATCGACGGAACGAAATCCAAATGCCATTACGATGGCCGGAGATTTGATTTAAGTCTTTTCCTACACCAATGCGATGAAGAAGCTTGGCAGCATTGACTCCTATACCCAAGCCAGCTCCAATTTCTTTATACTCTGGTGCTTGCTCATATACATCAATGATAACACTGCCATCTTTGGGACAGTGGTGATGAATTGAAAGGGCTGCACAGAGGCCACCAATGCCACCGCCAACGACAGCGATATGAAACGGGAGCTTCTGACTAGGCATATTTGATAGAATTTGAGTTTTTTCACCAGATCAACATCACATCCCTTTAGGCTTCTTTGGGCGCGCCATACTTATATATTGGCGCGTTTTCCCCTTCTCCATTGTTGAACAGGCGACCTTTAAGGGTGCTTTATTTCCGGGGCCCTCCGAATGTGGACAAGCCGGATGAGCGCTTAACTCCCCGTGTTAGGGCGCTTCCCCGTTGTTTCATGCGGATAAGGCGGTATTTCCGAAAATCGCGCGGGTCACTCACATCACCTGGCGGCTGGAGAACCTAGAGCGTCTGCTGATCTTTTAAGCTATTATGGCTACATGTACATATAATTGTTGCCGACGATCCGATCTACTGCGGCATCTATTACGGAGGATTATAATCTGCTTAAGATAAAATCTAATTTCTATTGCTATCGATAGAAACAACATCCGATTTAGCTTTTAGCCAGGAGCAAAGTACCCAATTACTACGTAGTACGGCAAAGAGGCAGGGTGAACACAGACAGACTTGGCATTTAGCTGGCCAAACGACTTTGCCTAATTATTGCTTGATAATCGTGTAAAAAGCGCTCCCTTTTTTATGTCCTGCATTACAGAATTACTGACTATTTGTGTTGATATTATATGGAGTTCAGCTAGATAAGCTTGGAACAACTTGACCGAACAACTTGATCTCCCTATTCAAATCGTATTGCTTGACTAAATTTTCTAAACACAACGCTTCGTCATTATATAAGTAACCAGTTGTAATTTTCCCCCCTTTTCTTATACCCTTCCCCTCTTTTTCGTTTTTGCTTTTCTTTTATTTTTTGTCTTAAACCAAATCTTTTTATCCGACACAAGCTATGCAAACGCTGAAGTTTTACCGAGTAAATAATTGACTGGACATGTCTTAGCTAAATCTCTAGCACACTAATAACTTGATTACATCTAAATACACTGTGCTTCTTGCTGGCGGCATATGAAAGAGCATCGCAAGAGGTGCCTACTAGCATAAATTTCATATAATCGGATTGCTTATTCATCATTCACTGAAATTTTAGACCTGTGTGATAACCTGAACATAGGTCCAAATTTTGGAGATTTTTTTATTTTGTTTTGCTGTGGAAAATACGGGGTGCAGGGGGTATAGCTTAGATAGCAGCGTCCAAAAGTAAAATAAAAAATTAAAACATTCTGCTCATTGTACAAACATGTTCCACTTAAAATGGCCAAAGAATCTAGAATCAAATGATGACTCTTGAGAACAGGGCTTTATGTATGTTACCGATGGTGCATCAACATCTAGAGCAAGTCGGAGTCGGGTTCGGATTCGGGGTCGGACTGGATCCTGACTGGCTGGCTTATTAGTATCCCTTATCCACTTCCTTGATGGCAATCAACATGCTAATGGCGAAGTTCACATTGCGCCATGGAATTGGGATGCAAAAAAAGTATATAGGCCTGCGTTCCTCAGTAAAAGTAGAGAATATTTTAACTGTATCTACTGGAAAATTAAAAGATAATCACGCTTTGATCCTATCCTCAGCCAACAAGAATGGCGCATCAATCGGAAATCATCCTGAAATTGAGAAAGAGCATCATTCGACGGTACCATGAATCGGATGCTGGCGCAATTGTTCGCGGCGCAAATACACACCTCGTCTCTCAATATATGACAGATGCCTTTCCGAGCCCATACACTCTTGAAGCTGCTGCAAGGTGGATTAAAATTGCCAGCGAAGAAGGAACCCTTGAATTCGTCATTTGCACTCTTGACAGTAACACTGTTATTGGCGGCTGCGGACTGCAGCATCTGAAGGGCGTGGAATCAAGAACTAAAATTCTTGGATATTGGCTATCGCCGGATTATTGGGGCCAAGGCATCATGACGGAAGCTGTCGCCGGATTAAGCCAATGGGCATTTGAGCAGGTTCCTACATTACTAAGGTTGGAAGCCAGTGTTGTGGAAGAAAATGCGGGGAGCATGAAAGTTTTACAGCGGGCTGGATATCAGTATGAAGGTACTAGAAATATGGCAGTTTACAAGAACGGGAAGATAAGCAATATTGTGCTGTTTGGACTGACCCGAGATCATTACACCAAGATGGCTGAAGAGGGAAACGAAATTGATACTAACGGGAGAAAATAAAACGTCTCACTCAGTGATGGCGGATGTCTCGAGAGCGAATTGTTACAGCTAGAATCGTTAGAAAGGGCATTCGTGTTTTTTTTTTTTTTTAGTAGTAGAAGGTAACATATATGCACAGAGTAGGGACTCAATGATCATAAATGCAATGGAGAAATAGTTGATCACTAAAATTCTATATTACACACAACTGTAAGTAACTGTTCCATCGCTTAGTCGGAATAACATTGAAGAATTTATCATTGAATGAGGTCAGCCGGGCAATAGCCAAAATATATACCCTCAAGACTTCATTCAAGCCAATTAAACGTATCGATGTCGTTTAAATCGTAGTGATGGATTACGTCAGAAGCCGATATCCGAGGTATCGTGTCTTGAAATATCCCAGTAGTTGCATGAGGTGGATTGTTGAGGACTTGGTCCAAGACTCCCATGATGAGACTTCGTATCTTAGAACATCGACTGGTACAAGGCACTCGGAGCATTAGCCATTCTATAAAAGCGCCAAGTAAGCTCAGTTGTTGAATAATAGCTGAGATGGGAGCTGAAGATATAGAAGAGCCTTTCTCCTGCCTTAGAAGAAGGATTTTGCATAAAGTGACAGCGGCTGGAGCCGCATAGCCTGTGATGAACCATTCGTGATCGGCTTCCATACCAACCAAGCAATCATTCTGCGTCCAGAACATAACTGTAACTGATATAATATCTAAGCAAACCTCAATCAGATTATCTTGAGCCATTTTGGGTTGAATATCGTGCAATAATCTCTCAATAAGCAGGAGATTTTGAAGGTGCTCTAGTCGGATGAAAAGTTTGGTGTACAAAACATGAGGCTCGAGCGATTTTAACTTTCCATCATCATCAGATAACTGAAGCCAACTAGGAAGTTGGCTGAAAGCATGGACTTGTTTTAGCTTTAATTTACTGTGTTTGAAGAAATGTTAGTCTTAAGCAGAGTGAGGGTCAAAGGCAGCGTACATCAAATCCGGCGGAATTTTCCTTTTTTCATTTAGGGCAATAACCAAAATCTCCTCTCGCAGATGAGCTATCAACCCTCTTGCTCGAAGAGTTGTTGTACTATAGATTTTGCCCCCCGAATTCCAGCCATAGTTATCGACTCCTAGCAAGAGAAGATCTGGATTCTGAGTACGCTTCCTGTGCAAGAGAGTGGTATCGCATATATCTAGTGGCATAGCTGTAGAGCAATATTGCGATGATAACATGGGAATTTTCCCCGAGAAAATTGCAGCTGATTTATCAAGAACATATATTGCAGTGAAAAGACGGCGCTCTGATTGCTTCTTTGTATGAGTGTCCTGTAGTGAGGAATCAGGCATAGTATGAAGTCGCAAGGAATATACCAAAGAGACCGCTTCCTTGTGAAGCTTCCAAAAATTGGCATCTAAGAAAATCTCATTAGCATTGTTCATTGTAGTTAGGTGGTGATATGGAGTCTTTACCATCAGCTCCATGTAAAATAGACGAAACGATGCTTGTCCGGTATAACAGATAGAGTAGAAATATATTGCTAGCTTTGGCCAATTGACAAAATCTGATACAGCTTTCCATTATATCGAAAAACTTGGCCACTAGTACTCTGGGGCGATATTGACTGATGTGCTCTTTGTTTTGAAGAGCATATAGAGCCCAGGTGCTGAAGAGTAGTCCAATTATCTCCCATCTTAATCTCGGGCCAGAGAATGCCGTGTACCACTCTTCTGATAGATAATACTGGTCATCAGAGAGTGGTTCTGCAGTATTTGAGAAAATTATGAGTGCTAGTTCAGTCAAATGCTCTCTTTTCTTGCCCTGCTGGAATGCAGAAGCATAAGTACTTCTTATTTCGGTTAATATCTGCGTTGTAGGCACCGGAACCCATCCATTGAACGGATTGATATGAGACTTCGCAAGTATGTGCTCTGCCTCAAGACTTGGTAAGCTGGATAGAGCATCCAAAGCTGCTTGTAGTTCGCTGATGCCTACACCTAGCAAAGAGCTTCTCTTATGGGCTAGCGAGCTGAGTGTTGCAGGCATGCCTTCATAGCGGCTGAGAACTTGGCTCTCATAGAGTGGATTTAGGGTCGGCGCATTTGGCGTCAGTTCGACTGCTTCAAATATACTGCTTGACCGTAATGAATCCACGGCGTGAGAATTTTGCGTGGACCTGTAGGGGGCAATTCGAAGATTATTGGAAGGGTGACTGGACGTCTGCATATGCTGAGGGCTCGCCGCAACATATCTGCAAGGCTTCTTCACCCGACTTCGCTGGCAGCGCAGACATGCCGGAAGAGAGCGATCACATGCATATTTTCGTTTCTTGCAGGGCTCGCAAGCAGCCAACCGACCATTTTTAGTCCGCGGAAAGGCGGCGTCAGATGTTGTTCCATGCGGTTGATCCATTGGGAGATGGAGGTTGAATTTCGCGACGCGCCGTACATGTAATAGTGAGTGGGCGATTTCAATGTTCTTTTACTGGACAGTGCATATACACATTAGCACGTGATAGCGCTACCTCCAATCCGCCCAGCATAGCAGCATAGAGAAGAGAAAACGATGCGCAATGATAGACATATCCATGAATACGAAGTTTGGAAACATTTTTTAATTCTCATCTATCAATTGGCCAAACTAAAAATAGATTGGGAAAAGGAAATTATACGTTATCGGAAACTAAAAGGATTTACAATCTTGTGGTAGCTCGGTATTATATTTACACAACTGTGGTGGGGGTTTAACATTTGGAGCATCTAGCACAAGGCCGGATTGAATGCAAGAGAAAAATAAAGTCAATACGAGGGGGAAAAAACACATAAATCTAGAAATTGTAGTAATTCCGATATAAAACCTTTCTTGGTATGCACGAGCGAGAACTAGATACCATGGTGAGCTGGGTTGGCGTTTTACTAGCCTTGTAAACCCCTGTGTAAGTGTCTTCAAAGGAAAATGGACTCATAAATCTTAATAGGTAGTCCACTGGGGTTTGGATGCGGGCATGGGCCAGTTCTGCACTATAGAAGATTGTGCATGCTAAAGGTCGCCTTACCGATTTCTCAATCATTAGCTGGGCTAAGATCCTCATTCGATTATCTAGATGTCGCTAAAATGCTAGTCTTGGAATAAAGTATCTAAATCAACCGGCGGCCTGGTGGATTTTACCCTTCCTTTCCTCTTGGTAATAGTGACTCGGTCTATTCCACCGTCGAATCTTCTAGTTGCATTGTTGAACCAAGTTTTGACCTCGTTGTCCTCAATTCCATCGAGAACATCTTCCGATGCCATAGTTTGCGCCCAAAGATAGGTGATAGCCCAAACATGCAGCATGGATGCCCATATGCTCACCTTGTCTTCGGGAACACGCAGCCGCGCACGAATCAGGCTTTCAAGTAAAACCGGAAGACGCGGATAATAGAGGAAACCATCGACACATATGAATTTAGAATCGTCTGACGTATTTTCTGGAAATTTCTCCCGGCTTTGCGGTTCCTTCATGTCCAGAGTATTTTCTGCATGTCGTTGGGGATTTGAGACTTGTAGGCTCTTTACGGGCTGCACATTCTCTGACTCTGGATATGGTTCCATCTCTGCAAGTAGCTGGGGCTCTGAAGGTAGTGCGGGTTCTTGAAATGCATCTTTTTCTTGTACTAATGCTCCTGTTTCTGCTTCTGGTGTTTTTTCACGCTCTGGCAATTTCCCGTAGTCATCCTGTGCCGCTCCTTGATTTGTGTCTTGAAGCTCATCTTGCTCTTGCGTCAATGGGTTATTTCCTGCTTCTGATGTTTTTTCGGGCTGCCAACTTCTCGTCATCGTTCTGTGCCGCTCCTTGATTTGCGTCTTGAAGCATATCTTCCTCTTGTACTAGTGCGCTTGTTTCTGCTTCTGGTGCTTTGTCAAACTGTGCCGAATTTCTCTCCTTGTTCTGTATCTCCTCTCCAACTGTGTCTTGAGCTGTATCTTCTTTTTGTGCTAATGGTTCTGTTTCCAATCCTTTGTCAAACTGTGCTGAATTCCCATCGTCGTCTTGTGTCTCTTCCTGAGCCAGCTCTCTGCGTTCCAAGGCTGCTGCCCGTGGTGGACCAAGCCCCACGAAGGAAGGTAGGATGAGGGTAATAGGTTCGTTTACAATGTGTACACTCTCCGGGGGAAACGCAAAGCGAACTGAATTGTTGTCGATATCTTCATATTCCGGGATCGATTTTTCGTGAATACTCTTCACATTATCGCCAAGAGCCTGTAGCCTGGCGGGGTCACAGGAGCCCCATGACCATGGCGCACGAATGCATCCAGCACTCAGCAGCTTTGCCTCAGCGAGTTTAAGGTCACATTCGTTCACAATAAAAAAGTATCCCTAATATCTCTATTAAGTGGCTGCACCAACGATCGGATTCCGAACAGCAAAAGCATGTATTGTAGCACTTACGTAGAAGAACGCCTTCACCCCGCAATGTTCCAAGGCGGGACCCCCCCAAACAACCACAGGAATGGGCTTTAAGACTTCAGCAAGGAAATCCATCGAGTTGGCCTCCTACGATTGGATTTCAAAGGGCAAAGCGAGAGAAAACGAGCTCAGAGAGCGATCGAGCGATGCGCGATGTTCTGTGGTTGCTATTGATATCTTTGGGTTGCAGGACTAACGTAAATTGCAAGCGCTTCTAATATTTTATTGTTCCATTTTTATCAACCCGAATTGACCACTATTCTACTCTGCAACTACCCAGCGCATATCGAGTAGCTACCGCCAACCCTTATCGCGGCACTAAAGATCTCGACCTCGTTATAGAACCAACCAAAAACTTCAACGCTGAGATCATCTCTAACTGGTTGGCCACCAAAAACCCAGGAACAGTTCAATATGTTGAGCAGTTTGATGTTATGACCCCCGCAATTCCTGTCTACCGTGGGCAGGAAGAATACCTCGTTGAGATTGAGATCTTCGACGTCGAAGCTTGGCTGACTAGGAGACAATATGATCTCGCTGACTCAAACGGGAATCCAGTGACAACGGTCTCTTTCGAGCAGAAACAGAAAAATCCAAGAGCAGCTCCCGGTATTCCTGTCATGCATCCCAAGTGGCTACTCCGAGAAAAGATACTATCTCAATTCGAGCGCCAAGGATCATCAAAGGAGGCATCTGATATTCTGGATATTGAATTGTTATTGGAGATAGTTGCTCCGAACTCCCTCGTGTTGTCTGTGTCTGAGGCGAACCATGTCAATGCCTTAAAGGCTTTACTGGTGAAGAAGCCGAAGCTGGTCAGCAAACTGAGAGAAATCATTTCATGCCGTCCAGTTTTTTGGAAATTGAATAGCATCCGTAGCTACTCTCATTACTTCTTGATGCTGGGAATCAGAAGTAACTGGCTCTGATATGGGTGAATTGCGGTTCAAGGGCTAGCGTTAGTGGGCGATTGTTTGTGAGTGTCGTTTAGTGGAGCGAACTGGCATTAAAGGTGATTTAGTATCATTATATAACTTTTTTTCATGTCTCTCGGCGTGTTATTCAAGGGGAATTAAATTGTTATCCAATGCGCCAATCTTGTTATCTAAAGTGCCAATTGTGAATGTATACATGTAGTCCCCGCTGCGAAGGTATGGCTAGCTTAATCAACTGATTTTTTAACTTATTGACTTAACAATTGCGTGCTTCTTGAATTTAATTTAATTTTTCCCATAGACCAGTGGCTTTGCTAAGTTATGGATGAGCGTTGAGTAATGGAACTGGGTATGTGGAATAATGATTCCCTATCTAAATGATAACACGCTTTCTATTGTTTCATCCTGAAGAAATCAACGTGCGTTTCCACATCCCTTTCACACCTAGAAATTGCTTCTTCCTACACAATATGCGCCTTTAAAATATAAATTAATCAAGCAGCAATTTTTGACATGAGACAAACATTACTTTCTTATGTATTATAAACTAGTATTAGTAAAGTTGTTTCCATAACCCCAAAGAAGCAAAAACAAACACTTACTTAGGTATGATACAGTATATTATATTTAACAGCCTAATATACCCCATATGGTTTTAATGTCATTGGTGCGCGTAGACCCCTACAATGAAGGTCCACAATTCGGATATAATTTAATTATCCTCTATATTAATTTCTGACTTCTATCCATTCCCAACGTATACAACTGGCGGGATTCAATTCTAGCCTATAAGGATATATCGAATGTCGCTATTCAAAAGTATATTAGGCAATAGCTATACTTTACTTACATGTATATAGATGGCGTGTATGTTGCTCCGAACATTGATATATACCGAAATAGTATATAAAAGCCATTGTTTTCCACCAATGTACAAGTGGTTATTAGGTTGACTGTAGGCTTTCTCTGTTGGCTGTTTTGCGCTGTACTCTTCGTATTGCTTTGCCATGAAGTACGCTTCTGCGCTTGCGCTCTTCCTCGGAGCGGCTATTCCCGTTCAGGCCGCTTTTTCGTGGAAGAATGTCAAAATTGGTGGCGGCGGTGGCTTTATTCCTGGAATCATCTTTCACCCTAAAACAAAAGGCGTGGCTTATGCCCGAGCAGATATCGGCGGCCTCTATCGTCTGAATTCTGACGATTCCTGGACCGCTATTACGGATGGCATTGCTAATGATGCCGGCTGGCACAATTGGGGCATCGACGCCGTTGCTCTCGATCCCCAGAATGATGAAAAGATATATGCTGCAGTGGGCATGTATACTAACAGCTGGTTCGTACAATTAACTTAGACCTAGGATTGATAAACCTTACATGTCTATAGGGATCCCAATAGTGGTGCTATTATTAGGTCGTCGGATCGTGGCGCAACTTGGTCCTCTAGCAACCTATCTTTTAAAGTTGGAGGTAACATGCCGGGACGTGGTACTGGAGAGCGCCTAGCTGTTGACCCAGCCAACTCCAACATTATCTATTTCGGGGCTCGGTCTGGAAATGGGCTGTGGAAATCCACAGATGGTGGTGTTACCTTTTCGAAGGTAGCATCATTTACAGACACTGGTCCCTTTGTACCGGACCCGAGTGATACCACCGGTTATAATAGCGATAAACAGGGACTATTATGGGTAACATTTGACTCAACGAGTGGCACTACTGGTGGCGCAACGTCGCGGATATTTGTTGGTACTGCTGATAACATCACTGCTTCAGTATACGTGAGCACAAATGCCGGCTCTACGTGGACCGCCGTCCCTGGACAGCCGGGAAGATACTTTCCCCACAAAGCCAAACTTCAGCCAACTGAAAAAGCTTTGTATCTGACCTATTCCGATGGCACGGGGCCATATGACGGCACATCCGGGTCGGTATGGAGATACGACATCACAGCTGGGACTTGGAAAGACATAACTCCCGTGAGCGGATCAGATCTCTACTTCGGCTTTGGCGGCCTCGGACTTGATATGCAAAAACCAGGAACGCTTGTCGTTGCTTCACTGAATTCTTGGTGGCCAGATGCCCAGTTATTCCGTTCCAATGATTCAGGGACCACTTGGAGCCCTCTGTGGGCATGGGCTAGTTACCCTGCCATGACTTATTATTACAGCATCTCGGTAAGCCAAGATTGATGATACACCCTATCATTAGCATTAGCCACTAACCGATATCAAGACCCCGCTAGCCCCATGGATTAAGAATGATTTCATCGATGTAACTCCCGAAACACCCTCTGGTGGAATTATCAAGCGTCTTGGTTGGATGATCGAGTCGCTTGAAATCGATCCCCTGGATAGTAACCATTGGCTCTACGGTACCGGCATGACAATCTTCGGTGGTCATGACCTGACTAAGTGGGATACAACTCACAATGTGACAATTCAGTCGCTCGCAGATGGCATCGAAGAGACTGCCATTCAAGGTCTAGCCTCTGCACCTGGTGGAAGCGAGCTGTTAGTGGCGCTTGGAGACGAGAATGGCTACACTTTTACAAGCGCGAACAACCTTGGTACTTCACCACAGACAGTCTGGTCGACTCCAACTTGGGCGACCTCGACAAGCGTTGACTACGCGGGTAACTCAGTCAAAAATGTCGTCCGAGTCGGCAACACTGCTGGCACTCAACAGGTCGCAATTTCATCTGATGGTGGTGTAACATGGAACATTGACTACGGTGCTGACACGAACATGAATGGCGGCACTGTAGCTTATTCAGCCAACGCTGATACAATCTTGTGGTCTACAGGTTCAACGGGTGTGCAGCGATCTCAATACCAGGGTAGCTTCACTTCTGTCTCCAGTTTGCCCGCAACCGCCGTGATCGCCGCAGACAAGAAGACCAACAGTCTCTTCTATGCTGGATACGCATCGACATTTTATATTAGCAACAATACCGGTAGCAGCTTTACAGCTGGGCCAAAGCTGGGTAGCACAACCTCTATCCGGGACATTATCGCCCACCCAACAACCGCAGGCACTTTATATGTTTCCACTGATGCTGGCATCTTCCGTTCCACTGACTCGGGAACGACATTCACTCAGGTGTCCACTGCTCTTACAAACACTTACCAGATCGCTCTTGGCCTCGGCTCTGGATCAAACTGGAATCTGTATGCTTTCGGTACTGGCTCAGCTGGCAACCGTCTTTATGCCAGTGCAGATAACGGCGCAACTTGGACTGATATCCAAGGTAGCACCCAGGGCTTCGGTGCCATTGACGGCACCAGGCTAGCCGGTAGTGCCAGCGTCGCAGGGCAAGTTTATGTCGGCACCAACGGCCGTGGTGTCTTCTATGCTCAGGGCACAATTAGCGGCGGTACAGGTGGAAGCTCTTCCTCCTCGAGTAGGACCAGCAGCACCACGACCGCCAGAAGCAGCACAACGCTAAAATCTACAACTGTGTCGTCTACCCGGACCTCGACTGTGACCTCGTCGACTCGTACTAGCTCGTCATCCAGCCCTACGGGATCAGGTCTTGCACAGCATTACGCTCAGTGCGGAGGCAGTGGCTGGACGGGCCCGACACAATGTGTATCACCGTATACCTGCCAAGTGCAAAATGATTGTAAGCCAACATGTCTATCTACTCTGCCCCAATATATTGTCGCTCAGCGAAGAAAGGTTACTAATTTGACGTACATAGTTTACTCCCAATGTCTTTAGACAGAATGAATTTATGTCCGTTTTATGATACTAGAGACAATTGAACTTAGTATTCAATGTGAAAAATACCATTATTTGCCATTAACTAACCTTTGTCATGCAAGTTATGCAATGGTATAGATGTTCCGTACAGTGTATACAATTCCCATCCGCTTAGTAAACGTCCGAAATGCCTTATTATTAAGTATTATGGCTTTAAGGTATTCCAGCAACTTCCTGATTAGGAAGGTAGTCCACCTTTTGTATTAAACAGCCCGTTGCAGAGACTCGGAACAGTCCCGAATCGTGCTTCGCTGCCATAAGATGGATCATTTAAGGTATGACAGATAAGCAAAGAATTACCCATTGGAAATGATTCGTCAAAATCTTACACGCCAACGGGAATGGACAAAGAATGATAGCATGCGTCACAAATATTTTTCTCTGGCTTGTTTTGGGTACTGCTGGTTAGTCATTTCTTGTGATGTTTTACATTACCTATATTGCGCTTGGCAAAGTGGTAGTCTTGGCTTATTATAGATTTAGCTACTAGCTTTTAGACTTTTCTATTTAAAACTAGGTATATGATGGCTGGAGTTCCCAAAGACTAACTTTTTGACCTGCTTTCGCAGAATGTAGATAGTCCCTATGTATGTAGGTGTGGCCGAGTACGTATTCTAAACGATCACTGTTTAAATCGAAGCCAACGAATGTTAAATCCGTTGAATACGTATGTTTATATATTTGCTTTATGTGTATCAAGACTTTGAATATATACAGAAAATATATACATGTGATTTATATATACTTTGAGTTCGTAATATATACCTTGAAAAATGGAATTTAACATTGACTGAATTTGCTATCAGAGTAGATCCAGCCGGTCATACGATTGGCAATGTCATTCACATATGAAGCTGTAGCATCCTCGCCGTCGTTCAAATTTCCGCTGTTAACTGAACCCGAGTTATAGCAGCGAGCAGCCTAGTTGTTAATAGTCAGCACTTGCACAGTTCAGTTTTCAAAACGTGACTTACTTCGTAGATATTTCCATATTGGTTAATGCACTGAACAAGGCCATCGCCAAGGGCAGTTCCCTGTGTCCCATCGATGACCATTTGGGTAATACTGGACTGCTGCGATGAATCGCTGGCTGAATTTCCTACAAATGTCACTCCACCGTCAGACTGCATCAGGCCAGGGTTGTCTGGCTGAGAAGGGTCTGGGTTATTAGTTGGGCAGACGTTAACACAGCCAATGGACTTTATAAGCGTTAGCATATGCAAGTAAAAATTAACAGTATATGATGGAAAGAGAATTACCTCTTGCAAAATCGTTGCCAGAATGAATCTATGGTCAACCAAAGAAGTTTGGGCAACCTGCTGGATAGCATTCCAAATTAAGCCAGTCTGCTCTCCGCTGTTGCCAGGTCCAAAAGCACCGGCGCCATTTGAGCAAGATCCAATCCCCAAGTTGGCACACGACTGCGCCATGGCAGTTTTTGAGTTGTTCCACATGGCATCAAACTCGATCCATTGAGAAACCGGAGGGAAGCTTTGCCAGCCGCCATAATAGCACTCTATACACATACACTATTAGCATTCTGACATTCAAAAGGCTAACTGTAGCAAAAGATGACTTGGCAGGTGGGAAGTTACTGTAAGTGTCTTTTCCGCCATTTCCAGTGCCGTCAAAAATATTGGCATTGTTCTTGTTTCCTGCTCCACTGCTGAAAGCTGCTGAGCTGGTGACTTTCTGGCTTGAAGGGTTGGAAACAGCTAGCGCTAAGCTAGCGAAAACCAAGGGTACAGCAAGTCTGAATTGCATTTTGATACCTTTACTTTTACTTTAGACAATTGTAACACAATAATGTCAAGGTAGAGGATTGTTGCACAAATTTTGGACGTGGAAATGATCGTCCCTTTATATAATTAAGATGTAAAGAGCACTTTTGCGATATTCAATGGTGAGTGGACCGGCCTAAGTCAACCGAGGAAAGAGTAATTACGTTCTAAATCTGTAGCTGTCTTTCTAATACTTTTGATATAATCCTGATCATAAATAACCTTGAATAGGAAACTTAGCTGCAAGATATCTCTTGATGCTTCATCCATCATAGGGTGCAGTTATTGGTGGATAATAATGATTTGCCGTGTTTGCCGTATCTGGGGGAGCATTAACTAACACTAACACGAGAGAGCCCTAAAGTAGAAGGAGCTCGAAGCATTTCGGCACTTCGGTCCTTTTACGGCTCACTCGGTTTCGTTATGTCTACGAGATTTATACGAGCAGTCGCTATATAATTTATCCTCCTGCCCGAGAGGGAAACATTTTATTATGTGAGTATGTGTGTGGAACTGGACTATTACTAGCCAGGCGCTTGTAGATGTCTAGAAGTAGGTAGTCATTGTAAGGTGAAAAACAGAGTTACTAACCCTAAATGTAGAGATGTCGCTCCATAAAGGTGACAATAATGGTACCATAAGTCCTTGGCTTCGTACAAGGCACAGAGATTATAATGCGACAAATTTGAGAATATAACCGTTGACGGAGATATATATTATACTAGAGTTTGCAATTTTACTCAAACTTATTTGTTTCGGGAACTTCGATGTTAATGTGCTCGAAGGAGCTAATTTGTTATCAATGTTAAGTTTCATCATTTAGCGCCTATATACAGGGGAATATTGATTTCCATATACTAGCATTGGCTCTTTTATCCTTACTATTATTAATCACTAATTCGCTTCTACTAAAAGTCTAGAGGGGCTAAATCTCATTTTTTAACTCTACAATTTACACATTTTTTATTTAAAATATCAAAGCTAATGGCATTTTTCATTTTCCCTTTATAGGAAAGTCACACAATCTGTCTCACAAATATAACGTAGAATAAAAGAAAAGTAATACCAAATACATATGCAAATGCTCATTACATTGTATTAAAAGCAAGCATAGGCTCCATTATTTCTCCATCAGCGTTTTATCCTAAACCATTTGCCTCACCCTCTTGTCATATTCCATAAACTGCATCCTTGCGTCGTTTGTGCAAAAATGCTTCCTTAGTCCGAAATTACATTACTTCCCTTCCCACCTAGTTTCTTGTAACGCGATCTTCGTTCTGACCTGGTAAATCATCCAAGGTACGAATCAAAAATCTCGTGTCACTAGCCAATGTAGAACCGGGGCACATTATCGCAAAATCATCTTGTCCACTGAGGTGTCCATGCACAATACAACGACAGTGCGAGAAGAAAGAACAGATATATGCTAAGTAAGATCAAAATTAGAATTATCCCGCTCTAGGAAAGAATACACGGGATTGATATCTCTACTGTTGCGCCGTGTTTTATTGACAAGGCGCCGTTCACATTATTGGCTTGTGCATCCACGAATCTACAGCTAACAAGTTGCTGAAGTAAAATCTGTTTCAATATTGGCCTTACAAGTCCTGCTGTTCGAGAGTACGGACAAAACAAGGAGCCATCATATTCCTTGAGCTTGCCTTCATTTTCGCACAGTTATTCCAAAATTTAAGAGACTCGACTCCTCGTTTGATGGCATCATTCTCCATAAGATATATGAATAGAAGTTTTCCTATACAGCGCCCACTTTCAAAATGACTAAGCACTTCTGGTTTATAACTGTTCAATGAACTATGTTGCCCGTCTGTAAACAATCTGATTAATCTCTTTTTGTCAGCCACGACCGTGTCTCTTTTTGACAGAAATGGTCCCGCTGTTTCTTTATTGGTGTTGAGAAGCTTGATGTAGCCTGCCGTAGTGCTCAAGTTTACCCTCACTAGGTGAGTTGTACTAGTAAGATACATTACGGTCGTTGGTATAGAAACTTGTAATTAGATAAAACTCACTAGCAACATTTGGTGTTATGGTTTAGTTTCTCCAAGGCGTTTGCGTAATCTCCAAAGAGGCATATATCTCGAAGTCAGAATGCCCTTTATTCTTAGTGAGGCTTCAACATGCCAGGTAAAAGGCATCAGGAATCTAATGATATCTAAGAAGATATTGATTCAAACTGGAAATAGACTGCTGATATTATTCGTCTGCTCTGCAAATTGTGACCGGTGTTTTTAGCTAGCATATAAAAGCCTAAAAATGTAATTTACACTCTAGATTAAACTATACTTTCATTTATATTGTAATTGACTCTTTTGCTTTTTCAATTGTAGATTTTATCATATTGGCGATTGACCACACATCTAGGAACATAATTGCGCGGTAGCCTGATTCAATCATTTGTGGAACCATATCGATGCTCGTAGCAGCACTGGGCCGAGTTAGTATTTTTTGAGTGTTTTCGTTTTCAGACATTTACTTACCCCCAGAGTGGCACATTGTACTTTTTGCTTGCCTTTGACATACTCTCCATAGCGGAAGCGAGGATAGGATGAGGTTCACCCAAAGACAGTGGTAACCCTGCATCTGCCATGAAATCGCCAGGTCCAAACATAAGCGCTGAGACACCAGGTATTGAAGCAATCTCTTCGACATTTGCAATTCCCTTGACGCTCTCTATTTGGGGAATCACAGCGACATGGTTATTTGATGTTTTCATGTTAAATGCATCATCTGGATATAATGAAGCATCTGAAATACCAGGTGTAAAAATCCACGGACTAAATGACCGACCGCCAAGAGGAGCTTGTACATTTAAACCTAGTAAGCGGCGTGGTTCTTGAATGCCTTGTTTCCACAATATTCACACACTTACGGTAATAAATCTTCTTCATAAACTCCTCGACTTCTTCTTTACTTTCACTATGAGGAATAATAATGCCAGCTGCACCAGCATCCAAAGCTGTAGTCAAAGCCCATTCGTCTTCTTTAGGTATCCTGACCAAGGCCATGGTTTTACCTTCTGAATGATGCTGAGCTGCATGGATAGCGCTGTTTAAGTTAGTGCTCTTTTCTTTATCATAGGCAGGTAGGAGTGGTCATACTCATGAAGTATAATCCGATCAAACATTCCATGCTCAACATCGATCCAAACAAAATCTGGCCGCACAGAAGCGTAAACCTTTGTTAAAAAAGGGCTAGGGATACCTTGAGCTACGCCAAACATGGTTTTCTTGGCATCTTTTTGCGCTTCTCGTAAAGCTTCTTGAAGATTTCCAGGGTATGTGAGGAGGGCCGACCGCCATTTTGCCTGTGCGTGCAAGGCGGTGTTGTCTAGATAGCCTTTTCCCGACATATTGATGCTACTGATGTTGCGTTTTGACTAAGATATGCTAAAGACTAACTAGCGAGTAGTCGACTTTATATAGATGGCACAGAAAAAAAGCTGTTAGTCATATAATAAGCAATAATTCGTAAAACATCATAGCATTAGCAAACTTATATTCTTACAATCATATCTAGGTTCAGTGGCTGCAACTTAAAGAAATATTATATGCATCAGTGCAAATAATCTATCCGATGAGCTGTTTAATCAATTTTTATTAGCGCTTATCTAATTCTTACTGTATTTATTATTCTTCAGCAAGCCAGTGTACTTAATCTATTATTGCTTATTGTCTTATACAATTCAAATAATAGTAAAAAGCTAAAATGCGATGCTATTTTATCAGCCGTATGTTTCAAAAAGCTAGTGAGGTACTGGTTTGAATGGCAAGATCACTAATGCTTTGCTGGCAAACTATACTATGTTGTCAAATACCATTTATAAGACCTGTTGCCCGCGAATGCCTATTGACCTTCTGCACCATTCAAAAAATGTGCGCGAGAGATAAAATTTTCTCAAAAACGATTGTTTGCCAAGTATTCGGCATTCTACATGCACACTATTTCATGTTGTCTATAATGATACAAATTATTAGTGCTCAGAGCTAATATTAAATAGCAATCAATTTATAAATGATGTATTCGTAAATTGTGATCGATTCGCCCCTAATTTTCTAAAGGTATAGTTCAAATAAATCTGCATTTAAAATCGCGTTCTCGAGCGCTTACATGCCGCTGCTAAGTAGATGAAATATCGCGCTGCCCGTTCTATTCAGTTTATCTTGGCGAAGTGTACTCCGTAGCCGTTGATATATTCTTTCTAAAGGCATGCTGATCTCGACCTTCATCCCGATTGGTTACGCTATCAACGCCTCTTAGCTTACATGAATGGCCGAGGATGCCATAGCGTATCGCTATATATTAATAATTATCATCTTAGTAAACGCCCATTTTTGTCCCACATGCATTCGGAACGTATTGCTCTAAATGGATATGATACAGTTTAGCCACATACGAAGACCTGGAGTATACGAAACTGCTCTTGCAGCGCACAGTATGTAAACTGTTAGCCGTGGAAGGTAATGCAATTTGTGTCGATTCAGGGCGTCGAGCGCGATGTGATTTGGAATATCTTTGTAGCAAATTCCTAGCGTGTAGCCTTATCGCTACAATTATGCAGCCATGGCCTGTGAAGTGGCATTCCTTTACCCATTTACTGCCCCAGGCTAGCCGCTACCAGCTAATTTACCGCTAAACTAATTTCCTGTCTGGGGCAATACTTGATGAGAGAAGCCTCTTGAAACCGATATGCCAGCTCGTAAGCAAAAGAGGGTCATAGATAGATGTGTGTATAGAGTCAAGAAAGCAGATACAGAGTATAAGCATCGGGATTCAATTTAAATTGAGTCAGCCATTTCAATACCATTCAAAGCTGTGAAATCTAAGAACGTAATGATATGCAGTTCTAGCCGGTAGAATTAGCTAGAGCAATATATTGTACTGCGTGCAGCAGATTTATTCAGTCATTGTGTAGAGTGTGTGTCCTGTCCAAACCTGATTCGGGATGCTTAGCAAATACTGCTGAGCAAATCATTGCCTTGGGCTTCAAAATAGATTTGACGTCAAGATGCAGCCAGTGTAACACTGCACTGTGCTGTTACCAAGCATGCTGAAAGCTAGACATGTATAATGTCGTAATTTGGTTTACAAGAAACGTTTTGTAATTACATAACTTTGACTACAAAAGCATGTATGTGCTACCGCTTGAACAGGTAATAAGGATCTTAAAATATTAAGCACATATTTACACTCGTTGACCATCTTTATTATATGCTATTCTACTACTTTAGCTATACTTCACAGTAGTACTATCATGACTCTTCCTACAGTTCAGAAGAAATGGGTTATCATGGGGCAGGGAAGAGGCCTTGATGAGTATACCTTTACCGATGGACCAGTCCCCACAGTAGGTGAACACGGAGTTTTAGTTAAACTACATGCGGCCTCACTGAACTATCGCGATCATCTGATCCCAAAGCCAAAGGTATGCTTCAAAATAGAATGGAAATGGTTATATCTAAGTTCTGCTAATCCGAACCCACAGGGCAATGATATATTTCATCTAAATCTTCCTGTTGTTGGCGGCTCCGATGGAGCCGGCGAAGTTGTTGAAGTTGGACCAAAAGTCACAAAGTGGAAGAAAGGAGACCGAGTCACAGCTCTTTTCAATCCAGGACATCAATCTGGCCAGATGACTATGGCTGCATTGCACAATGGCAGTATAGGTGGCTCTTATGATGGTACTTTTCAGCAGCATGGGGTGTTTGAAGAGTCCTGGCTAGTACGCTTAGCCTCTAATTTGTCCTATCTCGAGGGTGCATCGCTCTCTGATTGCGGTGTAACAGCGTGGAATGCGCTTTATGGGTTAAAGGCTGTGAAGCCAGGCGAATGGGTTTTGACTCAAGGTACTGGCGGTGTGAGTCTATTCGCGATTCAGGTTCGTTCAGTTTGTTTATACCACCGTCCAACCGAAGAGGGATCTAACACAAACATCAGTTTGCTAAAGCAGGAGGCGCTAGGGTTGTTGCTACAACCTCATCTCCCGCGAAATATGAATTGCTGAAAAGCCTTGGCGTCGATCATATTATCAATTATAATGAAGATAAACATTGGGGACGAACAGCCAGAAAGTTTACGCCCAATGGTGAAGGGTTTGATCACGTTATTGACGTCGGTGGCGCCGAAACATTATCCCAGAGCGTACAAGCGATTAGGCACGAGGGAATTATCACAGTGATTGGAGTTTTAACTGGCGTGGAAGCTGGAAAGGCCGGTATCTTAGATGCTCTGCTGAATATATGCACTTTCCGTGGTATTCATATCGGCTCTAGAGACCAGATGGAAGAGATGATGGCTGCAATAGAAGCCAATGGAATCCAACCTGTCTTGGATAAGAGGGTATTCAAGCTGGAAGAAGTGAGAGAGGGTCTGGAATATCTGGTTCGTATACCGTGTGTCCCTTGAATGATAAACGTGCTAATAAATCTGATAGGAAGCCAGAAAGCATGTCGGCAAAGTTGTAGTCAAGATTATTTAGTAAACTAAGCATTTACGAAATAAATTTAAATTACTATCTATAATGATATGAATCTGATATTCAGTTTATGTTTTATATCGATGTCCTGTGCGCGTGTATTACTGATCATGCCGTTTCAACTACTGGTTTATCGCTGAAAATCGCTCGGTCAGCTAGCTAGTCCGATAACCCGAAACGTCCGAAAATCCGAAACGCCCGAATAACATGAATCACTGCACTATGGTGTTATTCTAGAGAATTTTAACGCGGTTGAGAAAATCCATGGAATGATCCCTATCATGTTAAACGCAGCCAAACTCGTCAAGTGGGTCGCTTCGACAACAATCAAGACTCTTATAAGATACAATACATCTTCTATACTCATCTGTAATAATATTAAAAGTCATCATGCAATAATCGTTATATTTCTCTTATACGCGCATTCGGTGTTGAACATCTTCACATTCCGCATTTCAAACTCTTTTAAGCATCAACAGTTAGGAAGAGCCCACTAACACACATCGATTCACAAGTTTGCCTGAGCGAAAGGGAAATCAAGTAATCGAGATATAAAATTGTTCTATTCTATCGTTGCATATTATATTATATATTCATTACCACGGCAGCGCTTCGCCGGTCCAGCTGTAGAAGTTCTTCTTTCCGGGGGTAAAGGTTTGAATAACTTTAACACTATCAAAAAGTCAATCACAGTGTACTCATCGATATGAAGCGGCATGACTTACATTCCGGTGGCGCTTTCTGGCACTTCAATATCTCCATAAGCGTTCATATCAGTCTTCACCAATCCAGGATGAACTAAAAGAACAGGCAAACCCTGTCGGGCCAAAACAGTGTCAAGCTCTTTTCCTAGGCGGTTCAAAGCAGTCTTGTTTATATTGTTAGTGAGACCTTCAATACATGACACATCCAACAATATCTTACCTTTGAAACATTGTACAATGCTGTCGCGTCAAATCCTTTTCCAAATGCCTCTTCGTGAGCCGCAGTAATCTCATCGGCCAGCTGCAAAGAAGCAAACGAGGAAGAAAGGAATACAAGAGACTTCCTTTCGTATTTAGACTTCAATAAAAGCGGCGCAAACGCAGCAGCGACGTAATAGGCGCCATAAACATTTGTAGTCATGTTCTCAATCAAAGGCTGAGCGCCCACGTCAAGCAGATTTCCAAATCCTTGCAAAACACCGGAATTGTAGATGACAACATCTACAGACCCAGATTGTTCGCCGATTTTGGCAGCAGCCAGTTGAATGGATTTTGAGTCATCTGCATCAAGAGCCACAGTTTGTATTCTTCCTTTGTTTGAGTCTGACAGAGCCTGAAGCTCAGTTGCCTTAACGGGATTTCTGGCAGTAGCAAAAACAGTGGCTTGGGGGTAAGCAGACAGCTGCAGATTGCATTAGACTATGAGGTAGTGTACCAGATCTAATAATGAGAACCTACCACCTGCTTCACAATGCCCAGGCCAATGCCGCGCGAGCCACCAATAATCACAACAGACTTTGCTTCGGACATCGTGGCTGAATAGACTGAAATGATTTAGAAGTTTGGACTCGTTCTTTGTTTTCGTTCTGAGTTTAGTTTAGAGGATGAATTGATGCGATGAGGTGTCTGTATTTGGATTTTCAGAGGCCAATGAGCACGTTATTTATATTCAATTTATGTTCTTGTAATTTCTATGGATGTCTATTATAAATGATAATGTCGACTCAATTTACAAATGATCTAGAACACGGCTCAATAATTGATAATTCGCTAAATTACTATTCAGCTAGCAGCCGCTAAGTCGTCTAGAATAGGAAAATCCTAGGCTTATTTCCTAGCTCCTTTTTCAGTTAGTGTTTTCCTCAGTTGCCCAGCTGCCCAGCTGCCTAGTCGCCCAGTTGCCCAGTAATTATTGATTTCAAATTTGTCACTCAGCGGCATTCAAGAAGTGGGGGCTGCGTGAACATTTGCCAGGAAAGGAAATCATATTTTGCTACAAGGAGGCATTAGTGTTGCGTAGCGTAGTTGCATTTGACGTCATCGCTGCATGTAAAGGAAATTTTGCGCCATCCGTCTAATGCATAGAACAGTGAAGACAGATGTTCCAGTGCGTTGGTAAGTTTAAAACCAGCATCTTAATTATAGGATGCACATTGGAGGCATCAAATTGCATGCTGAATCGCACCCAAGAGACAATTTACATATTCATGTTCGATTTGCAAATATACAATATTTTTAATTGCAGTCTTTTCTTTTAATGCAATATTTACGGGTCAAGCACTGTTAGCAGCCTCTGGGAAGGTATTATAGGGCATCGTATGGCCCTTGTTGCTTCTAGAAAGCTGGCAAAGAACTTAAGTACATTATCGGATATAGCATTGTCAAGAAACTGAACCATGTCAATTTTTAGCAACAGCGCGTATTGCAATAGCGCGTATCGTATAAGCCACATACACTAGGAGCAATGCTTACAAACAGCCAATTCAATTGATAGTCAAGGATAGCGTTAATAACGAAGATGCTATTATGATGCTATCGTCGAAACGTGCGATGAGATGTCGATGATAAGATGAAATAGCGTCTTGACGCGCGCTAGCGAGGTAGAGAAGCGGCTTCTTCCGCCAGATGATTAATATTCAATCGGCTTCTGCCGCATGATTACTATTCACTCTCAAACCTATAGCTGCTTAGAAATTAGGTCTCGGCGCGAGAGTTCGTAGAAAATTGCTGGAGGAAACACAAGAGGAAGAACGTGTATTCGACAGATTTACCGTGCTTAGGTATATGGAAACGCTTAGCAGACCCTGAGACATTTCTTCGCTCTGCTTTTTCGCAGTACCACCACATATATGACATGCGAAATAATTTTTCGCAGCACTGGAGCATAATCCGCATATATGCTGGACAACCTAAACAACTTTTTCATTTTTTTTCCTTTTTTTCTTCTTTCTTTCTTTTTCTTTTTCTTTTTTGGCATACGAAGGACCTGTTCTTATTTTTCTCTTCCTTATTAAGTCGTCCGCTCTTCTGGCTTATCGCGGCTACCCTAAAGGAATCTCCAAAGTTACATGTATGCATGTTTATGAACTGCTGGCTGTTAAGCAGTAAATAGAGTACCTTGTTTGTTGGGGGTTATACAATGCGCTCTACGTGATATTAGTTGTTCTTTGTCTATCTCAGCCGTACTCCTTCAGCAAAGTAGACTTTGTTCTCATGAATACCTAAGGGATTTCGTGAGTATTCGACTGATTCAGACCACATTTTGGGCAGCCTGAAGCTTTGAGTGGTTAGTCAGAAATGAATGCACCTCCTACTAATCAATCGCGCTCCTAGAGAGCTGCTTTTATCACGTTTCCTATTAATTTATAGTTCCCCAGTCAAACGAGAAAAAGACTGAAAAGCGTTTGCAGTATTGCACATGCAGGCACTATATAAGGTACAAAACATGTTGATTAATGGAATACGAAGAGTCAATGTGTCTCTATTCAATCGAAAATAAAATACATTAGATCTAAAATACTATTTAAATCTAGAAGTTCATTATTGTTTGTCCGCTGCGGCCGCTGCCTTCATTCGCTTAACAGTGTCTTCTGTTGTCCAAAGCGCGTTGGCCATGAAACGGAAATTAACCATTGCAGCTTGATAGGCGTCTCCCTCTTCATTCTGGCCGGCGGCGATAGCGTCACGTACCATAGCGATTTCGAAGCCGGCCTCAAGAAGGTCGCGCATATGGTTCTCCAGGCATAGATTTCCCACGGGGCCCGCCATAATCACCTTCTCGATACGTCGCATGCGCAGCTGCTTAATTAAATCATTTGAAAGGCACGATAAGCCTTTATGAGGGGATGTGTTTGCTGTCTTTCCATCCATAAGATACTTCTTCAATCGCTCTGGGTAGTCGGCACCTGAGCCATGAAAGCCTTCCAAGTCGACAGGGTCTTTCCGGCCAACAAAACCAGCGGGCAGATTTACGAGGTAGTCTGAAATCGCGTTGTTTGGAGCGACCCACTGAAGATCAGTTGTATAATAATAATGCGGCGAGTGGATGACATGATAATCGTTTTCTTTCGCGCACTTCAAGAGTTCCTCGATATTATCAAAGACATTCAGCTCCTTTAGCTTATCCGCAATCATTGGATAATAGCTTCCAGTTTCGACCAGAAATTCATTCTGAAGGTCTGCAAACACAACAGCCGTGCGTTTTTTCTCCAGTTGCATTTCTGGATTCTGGTGTGTAAATATGAAAGACATCTTTGCAGTGTGGAGCGGATGCTTTGCGGATGCTTTGAACCAAGGTGGAGTGGTGGTAATGAAGTTATATAATGGGCTTGGATATTGCGAATACGTGTTTCCAAGAATTATGCACAGAGCCTCGTTATATATACTAAGCTGTTGCAAATGAAACAAGTTGATTGCATATCAGTGTGACTATAAAATGATAGAAAGGGCAGCATAAATATATACGCATAGCTATAGTCGTGGAGATAGGGTTGTCTATCCTCTCAGCATTGGGACGTCACTCACAAACTAGCCCGTCTACAGTGTACGAGAGTAGTGGTTCACAGCAGCTCCACCTACCCCAGCACCCAGCTAGCGAACCTTAACCATTGATCAGCCATTATATTTGTCATGCTAGACCAGAAAAGGATATTAGGTGGTCATCAAATTAGCATTTCTGTGCATGCCGCTGCGGCTGGGCGTATGCAAGACGCCGTTTAAATCCATATTGAAGCGACTTTCTAGACTGCCCTGTTAGTGCCTGAATTCGATGTCATTGGCTCAGCTAGTGCCACTCACTTGGAATCAGTATCTGCTATTATAACCACCTCTACTAATACAGACAACCCTATTCCGTTCCTCGAATCATTTCTCAAAACATTCTTCAAAGCCATCTTCATGTCTTCAGCTTAGCGTTCTGAGAATCCAAAAATGGAATTGTTTATCTAATCTCCATTAGCTAATGCCTTGGCTTTCCTCATGCTATTAGAGTTTATCTATCTCTTTTATCCTAATACAGTTAAATCTAATTAAATGCATTACTTAGCGTTTTATCTAGTTCAAGCTTGCAGTACACTATTGTTCAATATTGTTCAATATCTTCTTTCCACTTTTGACAAGCTAGTTCTCCGCACATTCCGCTACATATATATGAACACTGGTATATAACTACACGATAAGAATCTGGGTTATGAAATTATTAATTATCGATTTGTCACCGGCTAATGCGGCAGCGGTAGTATTCCTCATCTATGCCCTTGCTCACGAATGGAGGACTGATAATTTGGTATATAATCAGGCTGTTCATGGCACATTAGCAATGTCTGATATCAATAGTATAACTTCTATTTCAAGTATTTGATTCACAACTTCTATTTCGAGCATTTCATTTGCAACGTCTACTTTCAAAAATTTGATCCACAATGGAGCGTACACTTACAGGTCGTAAGATTGCAATTGTCGGCGCTGGTGGTCAACTTGGCAAACCGACTCTCAAAGCACTATTATCCAAAGGGGTTCATACAATAACTGCAATTCAACGCCACGAGTCCACAAGCGAGTTTCCGTCGGAGGTAGTCATCAAGAGAGGATCTTTTGAGGATGAGTCTTTCCTCGCGGATGCTCTTCAAGGTCAAGATGCTGTCGTCGTAATTGTTCCAATTCCTAACATGGATCTTGGAGACCGATTTATACGCGCAGCTGCCAAGGCTGGGGTGCCATATATCTTACCAACAGAGTTTGGTGTTGATACTCCAAAAGTTGAGAATGAACATTCTATGATGGCACCAAAAGTAGCGAGGCGCAGGCTGGTTGAAGAGCTTGGAGTGAGCAGCTGGATTGCTGTGGTAGTCAACTTTTGGCTGGATGCAAACGTTCAGAGCGGTCTCTGGGGCATCGACGTTAAAGGCCGAAAGGTAGAAATGTTGAAAAACGCCGATGCAAAGATTTCGACGACGACTGTCTCACGATCTGGAGAGGGAATTGCTGTACTCCTCAGTCTGCCGGAAACAGAATTGGCTCAGTTCAAGAATAGGTCTTACTACTATTCATCTTTTGAGCTCTCGCAGCGAGACATCTTTGAAGCTGTCAAGAGAGCCACGGGAACAAAAGATACAGACTGGGACATTAGAGAGAGGGATGCCACACAGGTAATTGAAGAAGCCGAGCCGAAAATACGGGAGGGCGATGGCTACGCAGAGTGGTATAGGCTATTTGTAATGTTATTCCAGGGTATCCATGGTTCGAATTACCAAGACAAGGCTGTTGATCTGCAGGAATATGGCTTGCCGAAAGAGGATCTTGATGCCGTCGTCAAGCAGGCAGTCGCTAATTTGTAGTTGAATATGTTCGCTTTTCATATTTTTGATGTTTTACTGGTAGATGTTCTTACTGCGACTTTTAGATATTTATCTTTCAAATATGTATTTTTAGGACATAATTATGCCATATCGTTCTCGTGAGCGATTTCCTTCCTAGCTACATACTAGACTGATGTTGACCTTGGAAATTTTGTAAGTCATTCTGGTGTTTACTAGAGATAGTCTTGAGTATCGCACCCACGAGTCGCTAGATAAACAGCCTAGCCTCGACTCTTTTTTCCCAATTGTATATTGACAGTCAATCAGCATCCCATTGCATCTGCTTAATGGAATACGATTGTCATACCACAAAGAGTGTTCTCGATGACGCCTCTTGACCCTCGGCCAAGGCTAACCCGGGCGCCAGGGCTTTTCGGGTCTGATTTTCGCACCCCGCAGCATCAGCGCGAGCCTAAAGGTTCACTGCAACACCCCGCATTTCAACACTACCTCCAAATCAACCAACTGCGTCAGCCGACTGAGGCGAGCTCTACAACGCTGCTGGTGTCTAATTGAAGACTGATGTCTTAACGTGTGGCTTAGAGCAGGCTGAAGCCACGACTTGCGATGCGCAAGCTGTTTAAATGCAGGTATATAAGCCCAATCATTTCACATTCTGATACTGGAGTCGCTCTCTGTTGTAGAAGAATAATGCTGGCTGTTCCACTTGAAGATGCTCTGATGTATACATAGTACATGTGCCTTCTCAGGTTACGACCCATATGTGCCCATTCCCTGCCGATCATTCAAGAGTATGGTTAGCCGACCGCCAATGGGAAAAAGTGATAGGGTAGATACTTGGTCACAAGGCCCCATAAGATCGAGTGTTGATTGCAATTAACTTTGGAAGGGGATGCTTGATGTCATCTGCCACCATGCGGTACCGCTTTTGAAGCTCACCACCACCGCTGTGGATTATTATAAGAGCATGCCTTCTATACACCGTTTTACCGAAATACCATCCCTATTCATCTTTAAAGTGCTGCCTATCTTTCGGATAAAGAGAAGGCTATCTATACGGGCCGCTGGGAGCACATCATGGGCCTTTCTTCATATGTACAGGCCGTTGGTACGGCCGTGGTATTGTTGGAGCCTTTTACAAAGGCATCGTACAACGTTTTAGATCTTTCTAAGCAGCAGTGGACTCTTACAAGTCCAAACTTCCCGAATATATCCGTTCCCGGAAAGGTCCCATCACACGCCCACGTCGACCTTTACGCAGCGAACATGATTAGTGACCCGTACGTGCTGCGGGATGCTTAGAAGGTTAGGTTATAGTATAATTAATGTGGTAACCTTCACAGTTTGACCGAACTAAATGACTTCAACCTTCGCTGGGTAGGCTTTAATAACTGGACATATACCAGCGATATCAAGGGACTGTACGATCATCGCACCGCGACCGATATGCTACAGGTACAGGATCTGACCAACCACAGGGATAGCTCTAGGAACCTGACCAGCTACCTCGTCTTTAACGGTCTTGATACCTACGCCGCCATTGAATTCTGCGGACAACAAGTTGCCAACGCTGACAATCAGTTTCGTCAGTGGGTTTTTAATATTTCTGATGTCTTGGCATCATGCCAAGCTCAGCAACCTCAGCTTGCTGTCAGGTTTGGAGCTGCACCCAATATCTCAGCAACCATTGCAGCAGAACCTGGCCAAGAGACCTGGCCAAACGGCATTGATGAGGTCTACGAAATTCCCAACAGACAGTTTGTACGAAAGGAGCAGTCTGATTTCGGATGGTGCGTTAACTCTTCATACGTATGTTGAGTTGTCATATCGCTGACGCCATCCGCAGGGACTGGGGCCCAGCTTTTTCTCCGGCAGGCATTTGGCAGCCCGCGTACCTAGTTCAACTTGATGGTCCAGAATCTATTTATGTTAAAAATTCGGCTTTTGATTTGTACCGACACGGCCAGCTGAACAACTTGCCACCAGATCAGACCGCTGACTGGATTTTTAACGCGAGTGTGGATGTTGTCGGAAACATTCCTCTTGAGGCATATCTGAGATACTCAATTGTGGATTTAGACACCAAAAAGCAGGTGAGTACTGGAAATCTTAGTAACATAATGAATGGAGGGGACGTCATTACCGGCATTGCAACCCTCGATGCTTCTGAATACGAGCTCTGGTGGCCCAATGGCCTCGGTGCGCAGAAGCTCTATAGCATGAATGTCGAAATTATCTCAAAATACAAGACCATTGCGTCTGTCAGCAAGCGAATGGGCTTTAGGACTATAGTTCTCAATATGGAGCCCATTAGCGACCTAGAGCTGTCCCAAGGAATTATTAACGGTAGTAATTGTAAGTCACAATTCGCTATTCTTCCATATGTATTATAGATAGCAGGCCGACTAACCGGGTTATTGCAGTTCACTTCGAAATCAATGGGCACACTTTTTATGCAAAAGGCAGCAACTTTGTTCCTCCAGACCCTTTTTGGCCGCGTGTCACACCTGAACACATACATGAGATCCTTTCTGATGTTGTGGACGCTAATCAGAATATGCTGCGTGTCTGGTCTAGCGGCGCCTACGCGCCTGACTTCATGTACGATCTTGCCGATGAGATGGGAATTCTGCTCTGGTGCGAGTTCGAATTTAGCGTTTCTTTGTACCCAGTTGCGCCAGCCTTCCTCGAAAGTGTCCGCCAGGAGGCTGTCTATCAAGTGCGGCGCGTAAACCACCATCCATCCATGGCACTCTGGGCCGGTGGAAATGAAATGGAGAAGGATGAGCTACCTGATGTTAAGTCTAGTGCTCCAGCTCAGTATGAGCGTTACTTGAGCGAGTATCTAGAGCTATTTCTCAACACATTGCTACCTGCCGTCTATGGCAACTCTCGGAGCATCAGCTATATGCCCTGCAGCACCAACAACGGCTACTTGGAGCTCAACTTTAGTCTTCCGATTCCCTTTGTGGATCGCCTTTATAATACCACTCCTGGTTATTTGTACGGAGACAGCGACTTTTACGACTATAACGCAGCCCAGGCTTTCGACATCAATCATTACGTTGCTGGCCGATTCGCTAATGAGTTCGGTTTTCATTCTATGCCTAGCATCGAGACATGGCGTGAGGCTATTCCCAACGATCAACTATCCTTTAATTCAACCATGACCGTCTTGCGGAATCATCACTATCCGCCTGGCAGCCTTACTACGACTAATACGGCTGATCCTCTCAGAGGCATGGGCGAGATGACACTAGGTGTTCAGCTGTGGTATCCACAGCCGGTTAAAACAGATCCCATTGCCAACTTCTCCGCTTGGTGCCATGCCACCCAAATTTTCCAGGCTGATTTCTATCATACCAAGATTCAATATTATCGTGCAGGCTCGGGTATGCCTCATCGACAGTTAGGTTCACTATATTGGCAGCTTAACGATATCTGGCAAGCGCCGACATGGTCGAGCAGGGAGTACGACGGTCGCTGGAAGGTCAACTTTTATGCGACAAAAGACATATTCCAACCTGTTATTATTGCCCCAGTATTCAATGTCACTACAGGCATATTAGATATATATGCAGTTTCTGATTTATGGAGCGAAGTCTCAGGTGAGGCAAGTTGGGAATGGATTGGCTATGACGGCAAACCGGTTGGTCTAGCCAACTTGTCCGTCGAGGCCCAGAAGTTCACGGTTGGCCCAGTTAACTCAACGATATTGGCAAGCATGAATATACCTCAGCTCACAAGCGGCGGCAGTCTGCCAGCCGCTAATGCAGTCTTGATCGCCAACATTACTGCCACCGGAACGCCACCCAATACTCAGGGGACCAAAACTTACTCCCATTCCAATTACTTCACGGCTACGCCTCTCAGTAAGGCTGAATTGATTGATCCAGCATTATCAATCCGTCAAGAGGGAAATGGCTTCACTGTCACTGCTGGAAAGGGCGTCAGTGCATTTACATGGATCGCGTTAGATCCGAGCGACTCAAGCGCCATCGTCACGTTTGATGACAATGGTTTCTGGCTTCGGCAGGGCCAAAGTAAAAAGGTTGGATATCGTGTCCGTGGATCAAGCCCCGGCTGGGAGGGTCGTGTGACAATTAGCAGCATCTGGAATAATACCTTACCTTCGTGAAAGGACATGGCCTGGCGTAGCTATGATGCTGATAGTCATCAATTCAGAACCCAAATTACTTCCCCTACCACAGTAAAGCCCCTCGTCATGAATGCGAATATTATCTTTCCAAGATTATGTCTAATGCTGGTAGCAGAACATGAAAACTAAAAACTAGTTTCAGTCAATTATAATAAAATATTATTATTGTAGAAATTATCTAGTGTCTCTATTGCGCTGCATAGCTATTGATTAGATATAATTATAATTGGGATTACGGCCAGAACTGTCTTAGCATCTGAGTATTTATTAAGAGTAGAAGCTCGGCTGTTGATAATCTATTTACGTAATTCCACAGCTTGAAAAAAAGAGGGGGGGCTTAATTCCGGCTATTGTTTGGAATAGATATTTGAAGAAGTCCCTTCGAGATAGCCTCCCGAAAGCCTTTGTGCCATATGCTAGCCATTTTTTGATATGCTGAATCGTTTGGGTGTGTTCCGTCGACCAACTCATCGGCGTTAGGCCCATCTGCGCCATGCATATCTACGAGGATTATCCTCTTGTGTTGTTTGTATTTTTGGAGAGCTAACTCTTGAAATTGTCGCATTCGCCTGTAGTATTCGCTGCTCTGTTGAGATATCCGAATTCAAGAGGAGTGTAGACAGGATGACGGTAGAGTCTGGACAAGTGCTCCAAATGTGCTCCACTAACCCACTGATGCGATTTCCAATTTGTCCTATTTCAAGATCCTGAAGACAATCATTGGAACCAGCGTTGATTGTTACGAGATTAGGCATTAGCAAGGGGATAGATATACGTGCTTTTCGCTCAATCTGGTCAATCGTAAACCCCCGCCATCCTTCGTTTTGGTTATTGGGCATCGTACCGGATTTCCGCGACCCTACCATTTCCACGATATGACCGTCCGAAGTGAGCATGTCATACAGGAATTTCCGGTAACTATTCTTGTCAGAAGATCCAACGCCATACGTAATCGAGCCGCCAAGCGGCATTAAGCGCAATGGTGTAGATTTTGTAATGCAGTTGCTACCTGTAGCGACGATACAATACAGAACGCCATTAGTGTATGGGACAGCTTGGAGCTTTGACTATGCATCAGTTACAGACATACTTGCAATAGAATCTCCTTCCCGCAATGGAGGCGATGACTCAGTACTGCTTGAACGCACTGTACCAGTATATATCCGGAGTGGCTGGTAGCTACTGAGTAACGTAGAGCGAGCCCATAATGCGGGAATAGACATTATACCGGTTCTAAGACGCTGAGGCGATAAGATCTTTCCCATCAAATTTTGAGTAGCCATGCCAATAGCCCTACAAAGGAAGCAAGAAGGGTTATTAGGTCCAAGCATAACACAAGCCGCAAAGAAGAAAATGTACAGCAAGGGCGTCCATAACATCGGTGTAGAACTACCTGGTTAGACTGTCATTTTTTTTTTTTCGATCAAGCTAGTCAACCCACTAGACCCAATATATAGACGCCACTGTCTCAGCTATAAATATGGCAGTATGGGATAAAAAAGCCATGCGTAATTGTACTTGATGTTTGAAGCTTGCAAGATATATATGTGCGCAAATAAATAAATAAATAAATATATACATTATCGCCTTTAGATAAACCACATCACATAGCCCTGCGTTTATTGAAATTATTGAATTCAGTCCTCAAGCTAAATCGCAACATGGTTATATTCCTAATTGGCACACGGAGATTAGTCGTCTTAGCCACCCTCTGCTATGAAAATATTCCTAATCAATTGCCCCATAAAGAAATGGATCGCTCACTACAGTTCTCAGCTGCGCCATTTACGCCATCTACGAAACGTACTGCAGCTTTCTTTCTTCCTATTTTCTTCTTCTGTTCTTTTAGCTTCTTCGTGTATTAATGGTTTGAGTGCAAGTGAATTAATAATGTAAAATTTTATTACTATATAGGCAGCATGGCAAGGGCCACCTTGCTATATAGACAGAGCCCAACCCAGCTTTGTTTTCTTGAATTGGTCAAATTCGCACTTCTGCTAGAAATAATCACGTACGATATTTCATATACTATTTCCAACAATGTCCACTACAGAGTCTGAGCCTTCTCCTTTAACCTCGCTCGATCTCCTGATCAATGGCCGTCACTCTGTCCGCAGATTCCTGCCTGATAGCATATCCCCTGAAATAATAGAGAGGTCGTTGGTGCTAGCACAGTCCACCGCATCAAACAACAACTTGCAGCCTTGGCGAGTGATAATTTTAACTGGCACACAATTAGAAAATCTCAAAAAAGCTTTGTCACAAGCATGGAGTAAAGGATGGCCTAATTTACCCGACACACCTATTGATTATATGCATCACAAGGAAGCCTTTGGCGCGGAGCTATATGGGAAACTTCTGGCCATTGGTCGGGATGACCATGAGAAGAGGCAAGCTGCACTAGCAGAGAATTTTCAGCTCTATGGAGCTCAAGCAGCCGCCATAGTATATATGGACAGTCGACTTTCGAAGTATGATATACTTAGTTCTGGGCTCTGGATGCAGAATTTCACGCTTGCACTCCGAGCACAAGGAGTTGAGGCCTGTTACATGGCTAGCATTACAGGATATCCAGATGTACTACAGCGTGAATTGGGCCTCGTTAGAGATGTTGATTTTTTGAGTGGGATAGCAATAGGCTACGAAGACTTGAACTACGTGGGTAACGATCTTAGGATGGGCCGAGATCCGTGGACAAATAATGTTGAGATTCGGTGAAAGACGGGCGATGATAAAGTATAAAGACTAGTAAAGTACTAATTTAAAATCCGAAAATACTTTTAGTGAATCATTGTATGCGCTATACAGTAAGATAGACAAGCAAGTGAATTGATAGTCAAATTAACATTTCTCTTGCAGTCTATTCGTAACTTCCGCTAATCGTCCCCCCCCCCCC